>SKCR01040268.1:0-319175 GCA_019454045.1 Zanthoxylum bungeanum | reverse complement strand
ATTTATATATCTATGGTGATCTAATCACAAATGATGAGAGTGCAATTTCTTTGTCACATAGTTAATTTGGCTACAACAACACAATGATCTGTGCAAATAGTGACGCTATGGGTCATAATGTCCAACATCATCGCTGTGAGTTTTCCATAACTCCAGCTCAAGTGTCAGTGGGCTTAGGCGGGAGTGGTAGCTGTATAGTGTACAGCATCCTCTCTCTCTGCCCCAAGGACATCCTTAGGTTCATTTCCCAATCAGCGATGTTTGTGCCCTTAAAGACATTGTCACCCATGATGATGTCTCGGACATTTCCCTGCTTGCCATCTCAACTACGATAGTCCAACTATCTAGTAACGATAAAATGGGTACAGTCAAACTGTCACAAAAAAAATAACAATGTATTAGTCCAACTAATTTTAATAAATAGACGAAATAAAATTGAAAGACGCGTAAGGCTAAGTATCTGAACGAAATTGCAAATTCAATACTAGCCTCCCCTATTTTTATCAAGTCTCTAACCCTCTGTAGAGAACTCGGGAAATCCTATTTCCTAGTGGGCTAGGATCCCGTAAATAACACACACAATCTTGACTTTGGCCAACAATTGTATGCTATTTAACTAGGTAGATCTCAAAGATCAATTGGATCCAATCCAATTCCTAGATCCGGTTAGGTGGACATCCAAGTCCAAAACATATGTATATTTACTTATGCCAATGTATCTAATACATTTTCCTAACCATATCCTCCTCCGAATCATCTAGGCCTTGGCTTGGCACAACAAACCTAATGATTCCGGTTAAGCAGGACCCATTGACAAGGAAAATTTCGTAATCAATGTCATTGGACAAGAAGTGATCTTGACTTTGGCCAACAAATCACAACTTGGACAAGACACCGATGTGTAACAAGACTCTCATGATTCAAGTACATCCTCAATTGACAATGGTCTTGACTTTGGCCAACAAACCAATGCCAATTTTGGATCTTGAACAAGAATCATTCAATGGAAGGATAATTGCTTAATATAAATTTAGGGATTTTTGCGTAATTGGCAACCAATTTATTATCTTTGTTAGGTCTCATCATCATACACCCTTAAGCATGCTTCTAAAACATCATAAAGTGCGTAAAGTAAATTAATAGTGGTATACGGATGGATATATAAAACAACTTGTTCCTAGAACAAATCACTCTCTTTCCTCTCCCCGCTAGTAATATTCTACTTCTAAGCAATTACATAATACAATAAGAGAAACCTCATTTACATTGAGGGGAATTAGGTGAGAAGAGAATACAAAGAGAAAGAGATAAGGCTGGACACGCAGGTCCAATTTATAAATTCTAAATTTACAATAATTTCTAAAATTACCCTTTCCCTTCTAATATCCATCCGCTATACACTATTCATTCATCACATATATATTCATTCAAGACATGCTATACAACCAATCTAATCCAATTAATTAGTCTTTGTTTAAGTGATCATCCAATGTTCAAACAATGGTTTAATGGGCTTTTAAAGACTTAGATTCTAAATCTTATCCAATTGGGTCTCCAAGCCCAATTAACATCCAATGTGTGTTTAATTAAAGTCTGATGGGCTTTCAATTGAATTATAAAGGCTTGGGCTTTGGTCAATATGGGTCAAACCCAATTACCAAGCCCAAATAAGGAATCACCCTTAAGTGCCATAAAATCAATTTCAAGCCCATAAGGCCCAATTAAACATAAAAGCCCATTAATTAAATCTTAATATTCCAAATTTTAAAATTCAATTAATTAAAGTGTAATTGCATGATTAATTCATTAAACCAAATATTTCAAAAAACACCAATTTAATTTATTAATCATCAATTGTTCAAAACACTTGTCCAACATTTATTTGAACAAAAATCAAGTCCTTTAACATGTCATGTTGTATTCGGCCAAGAGGGATTTTTGCGGTTCGATTTGTTTTTCAATCCCATTGAATCACTAATCTATTACCCGTTTATTTTTAAAGTCATCAAATGAACTTGAAGCAAAAATCCAATTCAGTGAAAGGACCTCCATTTTCGGTCAAAGCATCAATTTTGGGGAAAAAAATCATCCAATGCATTTTTCTCAAAATTGATCATGTAATACATCATTTTTCATACATATAAACATGCTTAAGTATCTAATAAACTTTGTGCATGAAAAATTCCAAACCAGTGGAATGACCTACACATTCGGCCAAAGCATCAATTTTGGGGAAAAATTATCCAATGCATTTTTCTCAAAATTGATCATGTATAATATCATATTACATACATTTAAGCATACTCAAATCATCTAATGAACTTGTGCATGCAAAAAATTCAACTCAGTGGAAGTACCTCACATTCGGCCAAAGCAACATTTTGGGGAAAAATCATCCAATGCATTTTTCTCAAAATTGATCATGTATTATATCATATATCATACATATAATCATGCTTAAGTCATCAAATAAACTTGTGCATGAAAAATTCCAAACCAATGGAAGCACCTCCACTTCGGCCAAGACAACCACTTTGGGGAAAAATCATCCAATGCATTTTTTCTTAAAATTGATCATGTATATATCATATAACATACATATAAGCATACTTTAGCATCCAATTTCACAAGAACATGCTTCAATCAATTTTCCCCAAATTAACCCTAATGTATTTCATGCTTAAACATGGCTCCATGATACCATTGTTGGTTTCTATAATTAGTCCCAAGAAATATTAAGCATAGAAATACAAATAACATACATGCAAAGCTTGAAGCATGGCGGAATCATACTTACAAAGCTTGTGACGAAATTGATGAAGAAAAATCGTTGAGCCTTGAAGGTGAAACTTTCGGCCAACAAGAGGAGAGAAGCTTCAAGTCTTCAAGTGTTCCAAGCTCCAAAGTTGTTTCCCTATCACATCTTTTGATCCTTCAATGTGCTAGCAAAAATGGAGAATGAAAATGATTTTTCTTCTGCCTTTGTTTGAAGCTCACGGCGTGAGCAAGGAGAGGAAGAGGGAGTGTGCCTTTTGATTTTTCTTTTCTCTCTTTATTTTATTTCAAAAACCGTGTGAAAGAAAAAGAAAAGAAATGATTAGATATCATTTCCAAAATGAATTTTTTATTATTAAAACCCTTCAAAAACCGTGAAAGGTTTTTCCCTCCAAAAATCCATCAAATGGCATGACTTACTTGTATTGAGAATAGAGACAATGTATCATCCCATAAAGGTGTCTAGATACATCTATCTACTAGTCGTGTCAAGTAATGAGACTTCGCGATGTGATTCGCGGGTCCCACTCGTTTCAAAAAACAAATGTGTCCGCAAACACTTTCGGGCTCAAATTCGCTAATTCCGAATTAACGAATTTCCGTCGCGACGTGAATTAAATAATTACGCCTAGCAGAATTACTATTCAGATCGCTAACGAATTAATTCTAAATTAATTAGTTTGCCCGAATTAAAATCCGATTTTAATTCCGCGTCGAAATCTAATTTCGTTTAATAATATATCGAATATATTATTTTATCGATTAATTCCAATTAATCGATCTCTCTCTCTCTCCTAATAAGGCATTTTATCCAAGATAAAGTTTCTCCTTAATTAATTCAAGATTAATAAAGTTCGAATCAAACATCATAGGTGAATCTTCAGGAAGCGACCCAAGAGATCTCCGGATATGTTGGCAGTAAATACGGTCGTTGGATAATCCAAACACGTATGTACCCTCTACTACGTTTTTATTTTTTTTTACCGATTTACAAGACAAGGTTGGCTTCTAGCAAAGCGCCATGCCTACCCAATTCTCCAGAAATATTCTTACTGGAATATTAGATCTTTATCAAGCGTAGTATACCGTAGTATCGCGTACATCAATCCAGTATCGGACGATCACATGTTAGGCCTGGGGCTGGAAATGTGTCTGCCCCGTACGAAACATATATCGGATATCAAACAACTAGTCTCTTTAAATCGGACAATCCTGACCTGGTCATATTGTCCCGACGGTTGCAACCTTTTATAGAGTACTAGTTCTGTATCCTGCGTGATCATCATCTCCATATGTCTGAAGTGATACTTCCATCTTGACATCACATCCAGTACACTACGATTCTCGATAAAAACCCAGAAGAGGTGTACACAGAACCGGTTAAAGCCCCGACCACCACACAACCAAAGTTTACCGATTGTCGCAAGTACTAGCGATGCAAGTCTCAGGTTAAGACCATATACACCTACCCTGATGCGGCCTCCCATAGACACGCAGACATACTACCAATGGGATTCCGCGGGGTCTGTCCAGAGCGAAGCTGTTTTCCGTACCATCGGTAAAACACAACCTCTTATCACACTTGCATAAGTATCCAATACTTAAATATATGAGAACTATGCCGTTGTGCCATCACAACTCGCACAAGTGTAATACTAGTCTATTCCGCATTATCGATGTCCGATCTCGATAATACTCCTACTAGGGATATTTAATGATTAAACCTTTTATATTGATCTGTATCATATCATCACAATACGGAACTAATCATATGGACTTTTGCCATTAATATATCAAAGTAAATAATTTTACAAAACGGCAAAAGGCAATTTCATTATCACATAGTTAATTTTGTATAATAATACAATATCATTTACAAAACAGTGACGCTATGGGTCATAATGTCTAACAAAACGTAGTACGAGGTACGTACGTGTTCGGATTATCCAACGACCGTATTTACTGCCAACATATCCGGAGATCTCTTGGGTCGCTTCCTGAAGATTCACCTATGATGTTTGATTCGAACTTTATTAATCTTCGATTAATTACGGAGAAACTTTATCTTGGATAAATGCCTAATTAGGAGAGAGAACGATTAATTTGGAATTAATCGATAAAATAATATTTCGACATATTAAACGAAATTAGATTTCGACGCGGAATTAAAATCGGATTTTAATTCGGGCAAACGAATTAATTTAGAATTAATTCGTTAGCGATGTGAATAGTAATTTCGCTAGGCATAATTATTTAATTTAACGTCGCGACGGAAATTCATTAATTCGGAATTAGCGAAACCGAGCCCGAAAGTGTTTGCGGACACATTCGTATTTTGAAACGAGTGGGACCCGCAAATCACATCGCGAAGTCTCATCACTTGACACGACTAGTTGATGGATGTATCTAGTCACCTTTATTGGATGATACATTGTCACTATTCTCAATGTAAGTAGATGAGGGGCCATTTAATGGTTTTTTGGGAGGGAAAATTTTTTACACGGTTTTTGAAGGGATATTTACCAAATAATTTTTGGTAAATGTTATCTCATCATCATTCACGGTTTTTTAACCAGAAAAGAGAAACCAAAAGCAAACCAAAAGCCTCTCTCCTCTTCTTCTTCTTGCTCACGCCGTGAGCTTCAACAAGGCAAAGAAAAATTGTTTTTCATCTTCTCCATTTTGCTAGCACAATGAAGGATCAAAGGAGGTGATAGGGAAACAACCTTGGAGCTTGGAATACTTGAAGACTTGAAGCTTCTCTCCCTTTTGCTCTTGGCCGAAAGTTTCCACCTTGAAGACTCAAGGATTTTCTTCATCATTTTTCATCACAAGCTTTGTAAGTATGATTCCGACATGCTTCAAGCTTTGCATGTATAAATTTGTGTGTTTCATTGGCTTATACTTTCTTTGGGACTAATAATAGAAACCTACAGTCCCATCTTCAATTCGCATATTAATCTCAATTGAAGTCAGTATCATGCTCAAAGCAGATTCTGAACATCAATATATATATATCACATTAAGTATCTAAAATCTAATTTTAATACTAGTAGTGAACATAATGTTGACAAACATATTTGAAGTCAGAACCTTGCTTGTCTTCAATTCCTTCATGTCTGCTTTGTCCAAATGGTAGTCACGCTTTCGCAATCCCGTTTGCCACAATTTGGCTGACATTTTGGGATATGTCATTTATCTTCCCAGAAGATTATAATGATTTTGCCTTTGCCCTTTTCAACACTCCAGAAGCCTTTGGCCAAGCCTCGGGTTTCTAGAATATCGAAGTAAGGTGCGCCTTGCGCTACTTGCCTTATTGCAAAGTTTGACTTTGTCTCCTTGAGAATAGTCATTAACTCTCCAAGAGATATTATTGCAATTTTAGTACTTCTAAAATCTAAAGATATATTCTTTGAAGATCCTTCAATTTCAGTATCATACTTTAAGGATCTAATCCTTAGTTCTGATTCAGAAATTAAGGAGTCTACCGCGACAAGCTTAATGGATTAAGCACTTAACTTATAATCACATAAATCTTCCAAAGATTATGCTCGATTATTTGCTTAACTCCGGGCTTAGGCTTAATATGTTATTTTATCAAATAAAGTAACTTATTATTTTCCAGGACCATCCTGAAATTTTATTCCCAATTTGAAAATTAAACCATTTAAATATATTTTCCCTAGGATTATGTTTTAAATGCCAATCTTTCAATTTTATCATGATTTTAATAGTCCAACTATATAATCAATGATTTCGGTACTGTTTATTATAATGATTGCAATAGTCCAACTATTTAATCAACTATAACTTAATAGATTAAAATCAATTATATTGATTACTATAATCCAATCATAAAATCAACTATAAATGAATAGTTTGAATATATTCCAAGTATTTTATTAAAACAAAAATTTAAATATTTGTCAAACTAACATTTAATTTATAACGACGAATGATATTTGATTGAGCACGTATGGCAAGTAATTAAACGAATATTGCAAATTCAATTCTTGCCTCCCACTATTTTTCGATGAGCCTCTAACCCACTGTCGAGTACTCGGGAAATCGTGTTTCCTAGTGGGCTAGGATCCCATTAAATATCACACAATCTTGACTTTGGCCAACAAATTGTATGATAATTAACTAGGTAGATCTCTAAGATCGATTGGATCCAATCCAATTCCTAGATCCGGTAGGAGGACATCCAAGTCTGAAATATATATCTTATATATGCCAATACATCCAATGTATTACCTAACATTTTTCCTCTGAATCAACTAAGCCTTGGCTTTTTTTTTTTGGATAAGGTAAGTATTATAACCAAAAGAAAAACTATACAAGAGCAAAGGGGCATCCCCCAGGATCTAGAGAGGACATGCCCTCCTAGAAGAAAGCCAAACGGCTACAAGAGATCAACTAAAGATGTCGTCGGGCAAGTGCCACGAAAGGTGAAGCCATTTATTGTCATAAGATGGATTCACCTTACGTAAAGAACTAACACGATTCCGAACATCAAAAACAATATCATATAGAAGAAAAGAAACTGGCCTAAGAGGCATATCATGAGTGCGAGCATTCCTCTCCCTCCATATATGGTAAACTGACGCTGCAAAGGACAGACGAACCAGAAGATGATATAAAGAGGCACCGGAGAACTGACAAAGCCACTCAACAGTTTGGCGCCAATCTCGACAGCTCCAATCTAATCCACACATGACTAAGCCTTGGCTTTGGCACAACAAACTTAGTGATCCCAGTTAAGCGCGACCCATTGACCATGGAAAGCTTCGTAATCAATATCGATGGACAAGAAGTGGTATTAACTTTGGCCAACAAACCACAACTTGGACAAGACACTGACATGGAACAAATCTCTCGTGATTCAAACACATCCTCGGCGGACAAAGGCCTTGACTTTGGCCAACAAGCCAATGCCACTCTCGGATCTTGAGTGAGAATCACTCAATGGAAGGAAAGACGCTTAATATTTTACGAGGGTTTTTCGAGTGCAAATTGGCAACCAATTTATTATCTTTGTTAAGGTCTCATCATCATACACTCTTAAATATGCATTCTAAACACATTATAAAGCGCATATGATAAAATAATAATGATATGCGGATGGATACTTTACACATTGATCCTAGATCAAATCTCTAACTTTCTCTCTCCCGCTAGCACATGTATTACTTCTACCCGTTACATTACACTTCTAAAGAAACCTCATGTACATTGAGGGGAATAGGTGAGAAGAGAATACAAAGAATAAGGAGGTGATAAGACTGGACACGCAGGTCCAATTTAATAAATCAAAATTATTACAGCAATTTCTAAAATTGCCCCACCCATCTAATATTCATCCGATATACATTATTCATGCATCACAACATGTATTCACACAAACATGTTATCAATCAATGTAATCAAATGAATTAATCTAATAATTAGTGATCATCCAATGTTCAAACAACGATTTGATTTTGCTCGAGTCAAACTCATTTTGCGAATAAGTACTCAAAGTATGAATTCTTGAATTAAATTAAACTACATCATTAAATCCAATTTAATATGCATTCAATTCTAATTCACTATTTAATTTCAAATAAAACATTACACTTTATTAATAAACCTTTTACGACTTAAATTCCAAATTTAATCGTTACGGGTCTCAAAGCCCAATTAACGTCCAACGTTAATTTAATTAAAGTCCAATGGGCTTTTAATTAATTTCTTAAGGCGTGGAATTTTGGTCAACTCGGATGAAATCGATAACCAAAGTCCAATCCAGGAGTTACCCCATAAGCCTATAAATCAATCTTGGCCCATTAGGCCCAATTAAACTTTTAAAGGTCCATTAAGTCGCATTTGGGCTTTATGGAAGTAGTTTTGGGCCCAATTGGATCCAATCCAATTTGCCTTAACCCAACTTAGTACAACTAAGCCCAATAAGCCCAATAACAACAATTCAAGCCCAATTTCCAAAATTAGCCCCTTTCAATTAAATTGCCAAATTCCAAATTCCCAATTTAATTACCTAAAGTGCATTACATAATTAATTATCCAATTAACATTTCTAAAACATCAATTAGCACTAATTAATCATGCCATTAACATTAAAACATGTCCAACACATTTTAACAAAAATCAAACCCAATTACATGCTCTTATGCTCTCGGCAATTTGGGGAATTTTGTCCGATTCGGTTTCAATCCAATTAAATTCCACAATCGACATTAAATCATATTCTCGAATGATTTCCAACACATCCAATGATCAAAAATCAAAAATTCCAAGACAACATTTAGGGCACCACATTCGGCCATCACAAAAAAATTGGGCAAATTTGTTCCAAATTTTTTTTAATCAATTGATCCAATTAATCATCAATTAAAACACATTTAAGCTCGTGATCTCTCAATCTCCCAATAATGTTCCATTTTTCAATTATCTGAAAACAAAAGAAAGAGATAAAAATTACAGATAAAAATAAAGAAAATTAGATACAAGTAAATTAGATAGCTTCAAATTAATAACTCAATAAAAATAAGTCCCCGGCAACGGCGCCAAAAACTTGACCGGCGTAAACACACGCGTATAACGCAAGCGCACGTATCATTCAAGTAGTATAAAAATATCGATCCCACGAGGACTTAATTCCTACTGTTGTTATTAATTATTGAATCTATTTATTTACAGATATCTAATTGAGGGAGAAGATAATGATTGCTTGATTGATTTGGTTGACTGTAGATTTGCTAAATAAATAAATAAATAAAAAGACAAAAGAAAATACTAAGAAAAATAACAAAAGACACAATGATCTAGGGTTGTGAATCATTATAATATCTTTTAAAAGATGAAGTGATTATTTTATGTTTGTGTAATAAATCAGTTTACTAACCTGGAACATGAAATTATGCAAAAGTCTATGTCGATGGTCAGACGCAAATACACAGTTTAACCCAATTGAACCATATGTCTATGTCAACCAAATTATCTAGATTCATTAAGTTTAAGTTCCAATTATTGCTACCCCCGCCCGACAGGTATATGTCTATTCTGTAAGGAAATCTATTAAAGGGTTATATATCCTCAAGGAAGATCGTGGGCTATTAAGTCTAAGGCTGAAACCTAAAATCCCTATGTCTAGTTCATTTTGTATTTACCACATCAATCTTATTGGTGATCAGACAACAAGAAGCATTAAGCTTAAGACTTAATAAGTAAACATTTAAATTACCCAAATTATAAAATAACCCTTTATAAACCGGTGATATTAGAATTCATCACAACCCCAGATAACTAACACATAACTAGGGCTAGTAAAAACTTAAAAATAAAAGACATAAAGTAAAAATGCTGAAAAGTAAAAGACATAAAGTAAAAGCTGAAAAGTAAAATAAAATGCCAAGGTAAAATGATCAACTTTTACTATTTACTATTTAGATATCTCCCTTAATATAATATATTAACTTGTGATTATTTTACCAACCAGCCATATATATGGTAACCTGATTAAGTCAAATTAAGTCCAACCAGCCATAAAGGCGGAACCAAAATAAACCTGCCATATTGGCGGTAAGAAAATTTAATTACCAACCGACCAATCTGGCGGTATCCTTGATTAGTCAGGTTTAAACCATATTAAAATGAATTACCAACCGACCAATCTGGCGGTATCTTTTTTAAGTCAATATTTTAAATAGTGAATATATTATTTTTAAGGGAGATTAATCTAAATAGTAACAGTAAAAGAATTACCTTTCACCCTAGCTGGGGAAGTTACTTCTTCATGGTGAATAGTAAAAACTGTAAAAAGTAAGAAAGTAAATTATTGTGCGTAAAAGTAAATTGCAGAAAGTAAAAACTGAAAGTAAAGAAAAGAAAATGCGAAAGCGGAAATTAATTACTAAAAGTTATAAATAAACAAACAATATACAATCTTCTTAGTATTCTTAATCCTTAGAAGAAAGTATGAATTTTACAAATGAAATGGCTTGGTATTTATAGGGAAAATTTTGTCTCCATCAAATCATCCACCAAATCAATTATTAATGTTGGATAATATGACCCATAGCGTCACTATTTGTACAGATCATGGTGTTGTTGTACAAATTAACTATGTGACAAAGGAGATTGCACTCTTATCATTTGTGATTAGATCACCTTAGATATATAAATGATGAGAGGTCCCTATGATTTGTTCCTGGACGGAGAATGATATGAGACAGTATCAGTCCACGTAGGATAAATCATTAAATATCCCTAGTCATAGTATTATCGAGAAGGAAATCGATAATGCGGAATAGGCTAGTATTGCACTTGTGCGCGTTGTGAGGGCACAACGGCATAGTTCTCATATATTTAAGTATTGGATACTTATGCAAGTGCGATAGGAGGTTGTGTTTCACCGATGGTACGGGAAACAGCTTCGCTCTGGATAGACCCTTCGGAATCCCTTGGTATTATGACTATGTGTCAATGGGAGTCCGACATCAGGGTAGGTGTATTTTGGTCACCTAAGACTTGCACCGCTAATACTTACGATAATCGGTAGACTTTGGTCTTGGTGGTACAGGGCTTTAACACGGTCTGCGTACACCACTTCTGGGTTTATTAGAGATTCGTAGTGTATTGGGTGTGATGTCAAGACGGAAGTATCACTTCAGTCATAGTGGAGATGATGTCACGCAGGATACGGTACTAGTAGCTCTTGTGTGATGCGCATCCAATCATGATATTATGACCAGGTCATGAATATCTGATTATAGAGACTAGTTACCAGACATCCGACATGTGCTTCGGACGGGGCAGACACTTATCCAGCCCCAGCCCTAGCACGTGACTATCCGATACTGGGCCGATATACACAATACTACGGTATACTACGCTTGATACATATCTATATATTCCTGTAAGAATATTTCTGGAGAATTGGGTAGACATGGCGCTTTGCTAGAAGCCAACCTTGTCTTATAAATCGGTACAAACGTAGTACGAGGTACTTACGTGTTCGGATAGTCCGATAACCGCATTTACTGCCAACATATCCGGAGATCTCATGTGTTCATGCGATTTTATGCTTGTTTTGGATGATTCTTGGGACCTAATTAGGAACTCAACAATGGTATCTTGAGCCTTGAACAAGCATGAAAAAGTTGGGGTTAAAATTGGGTAAAACGAATTTGGGCATGTTTTGATGAAATTGTTTGTTATAGTATGCTTAAATGAGTTGGAATTAATGATTGATTAGATCAATTTGAAGAAATTGTGTTTGGAACAAATTTCTCCAATTTTTTGTGTAGGCCAAAGTTTACAAAATTGGGTAAACTCAATTTGAGCATCAATTGATTAAATTGTTTAGTATAGTATGCTTGAATGAGGTTGAATTGATGTTGTGCATGATCAATTTCATGAAATTTGGTTGGATCCATTTTTTCCCCCAAATTTTGGGCATGACAAATTTGGGTAAACTTGATTTTGAGCATGTTTGATGAAATTGGATGATTTAGAATGCTTAAAGTATGTTTAATTGAGGATTGATTGGATCAATTTGTTGAAAATGAGTTTGGAACAATTTTTCCCCAAATTGCTTATGTTGGCCGAAAATTGAGACCCTAATATCTTGGTGAATTTTTGTTTGTTTGATCATTGGATGACTTGAAACAAGTGGGTAATGTTGAATTGAAATTTGATTGGATTGAATTTGATTTGGAACAATTTTCCCAAATTAAAGTAGGCTTGGCCGAATTCAATTGGATATGAAATTCATTGTGTTTTTTGTATTTTGATTCATTAGATGAATTTAATTGATTTGGGAAATGATGATTGTGGATTCAATTGGATTGAAACCGAATCGGATTGGAAAAACCCCTAATTACCGAGAACAAAAGCATGTAAAATGGGTTTGATTTAATAATTTTGTTGGACATTATTTGATGTAGAAATGCATGATAAAGTATGCTAATTGATATTTTAGAAATATTAATTGGGTGGTCAATTGTGCATTACACTTAGGTTAATTAATTATGGCTTTGGAATTTCTATAAGTTAATTAATTTGGGCTTATTTTGGAAATTGGGCCTTATAGGTTGTAATTGGGCTTTTGGGCTTGGTTGTACCAAGTTAGGTTTAGGCCAATTTGGTTGGATCCAATTGGACCAAAACCGCATCAATAAAGTCCAATTATGACTTAATGGACCTTAATTATTTAATTGGGCCTAATGGGCCAAAATTAATTAAAGGCTTATGGGGTAACTCCCGGATTGGATTTTGGTTATCAGTTTGACCCGAGTTGACCAAAAGTCCACGCCTTAAGAAATTAATTAAAAGCCCATTGGACTTTAATTAAATAAACATTAGATGTTATTGGGCTTTGAGACCCATTGCGATTAAATTTGGAATTTAAGTCCTAAAGGTTCATTAAATAAAGTGTAATATTCAATTTGGAATTGAATAGTGAATTAGTATTAAATACATGTTAAATTGGATTTAATGTTGTAGTTTAATTTAATTCAAGAATTCGTACTTTCAGTACTTATTTGCAAAACGAGTTTGACTCGAGCAAAAATCAAATCGTTGTTTGAACATTGGATGATCACTAATTATCAGATTAATTAATTGGATTAATTGATTGATAACATGCTTGTATGAATACATGGTTGTGATGCATGAATAATGTATATCGGATGGATATTAGTCGGGTGGGGCAATTTTAGAAATTGTTGTAATAAATTTGATTTATTAAATTGACCTGCGTGTCCAGCCTTATCACCTCTATACTCCTTGTATTCTCTTCTCACGATTCCCCTCAATGTAAATGAGGTTTCTTTAGAAGTGTAGTGTAACGGGTAGAAGTAAATACATGTGCTAGCTTTGGAGAGAGAAAATGAGAGATTTGATATAGGATCAATGTAAAGTATCCATCCGCATATCATTATTATTTTATTTTCATCGCGCTTTATTATGTGTTTAGAATGCATGTTTAAGGGTGTATGATGATGAGACCTTAACAAAGATAATTAAACTGGTAGCCAATTTGCACGCGAAAAACCCTCATCAAATATCATGCGTTTTTCCTTCCATTGAGTGATTCTTACTCAAGATCCGAGATTGGCATGGGTTGTTGGCCAAAGTCAAGCCCTTGTCCGTCAAGATGTGTTTGAATCACGAAGGCTTTGTTCCATATCAGTGTCTTGTCCAAGTTGTGGTTTGTTGGCCAAAGTCAAGACCACTTCTTGTCCATCGACATTGATTACGAAGCTTTCCATGGTCAATGGGTCGCGCTTGACTGGGATCACTAGGTTTGTTGTGCCAAAGCCAAGGCTTAGTTGATTCAGAGGAAAAAGGTTAGGTAATACATTGGATGTATTGGCATATATAAGATATATGTTTAGGATTTGGATATCCGCCTACTGGATCTAGGAATTGGATGAGATCCAATTGATCTTCGAGATCTACCTAGTTAATTATCATACAATTTGTTGGCCAAAGTCAAGATTGTGTGATATTTAACGGGATCCTAGCCCACTAGGAAACACGGTTTCCCGAGTACTCGACAAGAGGGTTAGAGGCTCGCCGAAAAATAGTGGGAGGCAAGAATTGCATTTGCAATACTCGTTCAATACTCGCGCCATACGCGCTCATTCAAATTATTTCGTCGTTAGATTAAATGTTAGTTGGACTAATATTTAAATTGTTGTTTTAATAATCAGTTGGACTGTATTATATTGATTATATATAATTGGATTATATTAATCAATATATTTGAATTAATTAATTTCAGTTTACAGTTGATTTTATAGTTGGACTATAGTAATCAATGTAATTGAGGTTAATTAATTTAGATTATATTTGATTATATAGTTGGACTATTATAATCATTATAATAAATAGTACCACAAATCATTGATTAAATAGTTGGACTATTAGAATCAAGATATAAAAATGAAAGATTAGTGTTTAAGACATAATCCTGGGTGAAAATGTATTTAAACGACTTTAATTTTCAAATTGGGAATAAATTTCAGGATGGACCTGGAAAAATAATAATAAGTTATTTTATTTGATAAAATAACGTATTATGCCTTAGCCCAGAGTTAAGCAAATAGTAGAGCATAATCTTTGGAAGATCATGTAATGATAACTTAAGTGCTTAATCCATTATGTTTGTCATAAATTATGTTCACAGCTAGTATTAAAATTGGATTTTAGATACTTAGTGTGGTACATAAAATATATATATTGATGTTCAAAATCTATTTTGAACAGGATACTGACTTCAATTGAGATTTATCTGCGAATTGAAAACGGGACGAAAGTCGCTATTTTAACCGTAGATATCTGAATTTAGGAACTACCTTCGGGTTAGTACTTAAATTTAGAAACTGTTATAATGTAGCTAGTTTGACTAGAAACATTATCTCGATATCGCGTATAACCCGCTGCGGGTGTACCTTTATATTCTAGAATACTAAAGTGTTTTATTATATAAAGATGATATTGAGATAAACACATTAGATGTGAATAACAGAATTTATATTTTGAATATAAATAATATCTCAATTATATAACATGACAAATAAATAGCTCAAATTGATTTGATCAGTTAAGAAACTTAATTGTGGCATAGTTGTCAGGGACACTGATAAACAAGAATCGTATATCCGCACTTTTGAAGAGAAGATACCAGGACTGATTTGATTCCATTCAAATAAAGTCTACGAATCTAGTCTATTTGGGCAAAGTGCCTAAAAAACTATTTACTTGGTAAAAGTGTAAATGCCACCGATCTGTTAGCCCTACTTCATAGTGAAGCAAGTGGGCCTATGTCTAGCTAGGCTAGATATGGATATGAATATTTCCGTGACCTGTACGGATGTGGCATCGCGTATGGTTATGTGGTTCTTTTGAAACACAAATCGGAAACTTTTAGAGTTTCGACACAAAATAGACAAATAAATCGGCTAAAGTATTAAACCGTCACGGTAAGACCGTAATGAATAATACTTAAACAATAAGTTTCTAGTATATTTGAAAGAGTATAATATTCTTTCAAATAAGGACTCCTCCCGGAACACGTTAGTTTGATGGTGTGTCCGAACAGATTAACCGAATTTTATAGACATGATAAGGTTAATCACGAGTCGCTCTGAGCTACCATTTCCTTCGACTGATATGCTAAACAGTGCAAGAACTTATTTTGAATAAGGTTCCATAAAATCTGTTTGACAGATTAAATATTAGATATGAACGGAAAGAAACCGGGTTTCTCATTCCTGATAATTTGGGTATGCTAGGCATATGTTTGGATGATACCAAACTAAAACCCAAATAGGATAAGTACCAAATGTAGGTCATCCTACGGATACCGTAAGTATTGTACTTATACACCTCACAAGAGAACAATTAGATTGTTGCTCACCATACGTTTTTCCTGATAGGAATACCGATATGCAGTGGTAAGTGGGAGGATAGTATAACTCCATGGAAATCGGAGTAATACTGTTCAAGGCACCGAATCTTAATGGAACACAAATAGTTCATCAATGATGAGACTATTACCATTAATCTTCGAATACACAAGAACCGCGTAAGTCGGACAGAGTCGGAAACACACCTGGGGTATGGGTTTCTGATCTAACCTTATAAAGATGTGTATCTTATTTAGGAATACTAACTGACTACGTATGAGGAAGTGATACAAGGTATCAACTCCTTAATTATGGCAAAGTGTCATGTAATCCGAAATGGATTCCATGTATATCAACCAGTTTGGATACTAGTTGATGTACCACAAGGCATTGTGCCTATTGGTACTATATGTCTTCTAGGAAGACATACATGGATGGCAACATACCAATGTATAAAGCAAGGCTTTAACGGAAAGGTATCATTATCAACATTGTGTTGATTACGATTCAACCTTTTACCTGTTTCCACGGTAAATCCATTTGGATAATGCTTGTTATTCGATCCAAGATTGGATTGAAGCAAGCATTAGGTTCTTGGAATTATCGTTTTGATATAATCATAATGGTATATGATTTAATTCAAAACGAAAATGATTCTCGTGTAAATAACGGGTTAATGGAGCGCACTGACAGTGGCTGTCCTATAAAATAATGATAATACGTCATTTCTTGGAAATGATATTCCCATAAAATAAATATCGGCGAAAGCTTGGCTTCGAAATACTCTCCTAGAAACCGTACATTGAAAAATGTACAACACAACATACTCTTGGATACATATTGAGACTTCACAACACAGGGCAAGTCGAGTGATAGTCACTATGATTTAATGTTAAAAACATCCATTAGTATCTTAGAGAAATAATGCTGTCTTAGTCTATGGAGAAGGAGAACTTGAAGTGACTGGGATCACTGTAGCAAGTTTCCTATAACTAATAAAGACGACTAAAAGTCGCAAACGTACTATATAGTTTGACTAACGGAACAGTGAGCTGGAAATCTTCCGAGCAAGATTCTGTTGCCGAATAAACAACAAATACGGATTATTGCTGCAGCTGAGGCAGAAATAGAAGCTATTTGGGTCGATAATAAATCTAATTAGATTAGATATAGTTCTGTTAGTGGCTGAGCTAGGCGTCAGCACAGACTAAGGAATTAAAGGTCTCATCGACGATCCAGATATATACTTCTATATTCATCTGATTCGTTCGGATCATACATCGTGGCAATGTGATGATCATGTAAATCGCATCGGATGATAATCATGCAAATCCGCTGACGAAAACCTTTTCTCAGCAATTTGAGCCAACCGTACATAGTTCGGGTGTTAGACACTCGAGTGACTGGCTATGTGCCAAGTGGGAGATTGTTGGATAATATGACCCATAGCGTCACTATTTGTACAGATCATGGTGTTGTTGTACAAATTAACTATGTGACAAAGGAGATTGCACTCTTATCATTTGTGATTAGATCACCTTAGATATATAAATGATGAGAGGTCCCTATGATTTGTTCCTGGACGGAGAATGATATGAGACAGTATCAGTCCACATAGGATAAATCATTAAATATCCCTAGTCGTAGTATTATCGAGACAGGACATCGATAATGCGGAATAGGCTAGTATTGCACTTGTGCGCGTTGTGAGGGCACAACGCATAGTTCTCATATATTTAAGTATGGATACTTATGCAAGTGCGATAGGAGGTTGTGTTTCACCGATGGTACGGGAAACAGCTTCGCTATAGATAGACCCCTCGGAATCCCATTGGTATTATGACTATGTGTCTTTGGGAGTCCGACATCAGGGTAGGTGTATTTGGTCTTAACCTAAGACTTGCACCGCTAATACTTACGATAATCGGTAGACTTTGGTCTTGGTGGTACAGGGCTTTAACCGGTTCTGCGTACACCACTTTTGGGTTTATCAGAGAGTCGTAGTGTATTGGGTGTGATGTCAAGACGGAAGTATCACTTCAGTCATAGTGGAGATGATGTCACGCAGGATACGGTACTAGTGCTCTTGAGTGATGCGCATCCAATCATGATATTATGACCAGGTCATGAATATCTGATTATAGAGACTAGTTACCAGACATCCGACATGTGCTTCGGACGGGGCAGACACTTATCCAGCCCCAGCCCTAGCACGTGACTATCCGATACTGGGCCGATATACACAATACTACGGTATACTACGCTTGATACATATCTATATATTCCTGTAAGAATATTTCTGGAGAATTGGGTAGGCATGGCGGTTTGCTAGAAGCCAACCTTGTCTTGTAAATCGGTACAAACGTAGTACGAGGTACTTACGTGTTCGGATAGTCCGATAACCGTATTTACTGCAACATATCCGGAGATCTCATGGGTCGTTCCCGAAGATTCACCGATGATGTATGACTCGCACTTTATTAATCTGGGATTAATTAGAAGAGAGAGATAGAATTAATCTGGGATTAATTCGAAGAGAGAGAAAATTAATCTGGGATTAATTACGAAGATATTTTATCTGGGATAAAATATTAATTAAAGAGAGAGAACGATTATTTTAGAATTAATCGATAAAATAATATATTCGATATATTATATGAAATTGGATTTCGGCGCGGAATTAAAATTAGATTTTAATTCGGGCGAACGAATTAATTTTGAATTAATTCGTTAGCGACGTGAATAGTGATTTCGCTAGGCGTAATCATTTAATTACGACGCGACGGAAAATTCATTAATTTGGAATTAGCGAACCCGAGCCCGAGAGTGATTGCGAGCGCATTCGTATTTTGAATTCGAGCGCGGCACGCAAGTCACATCAAGCGTCAAATCGCTAGTCGCATCAATTGTCAAATCACTTGTCACTTTGAGTGATGTGACATGACATGTTGTCACTTTAATAAAGTGACTTGATGTGATAGGTAAAAGTGATGGGTAAAAGTGAAAACATTGATTGATGTTTTACTTTTGACTTTTTGCTTTGAAAAGTTTGGTATATATTTATTTTATTTGCTTTTAGAAAATAAATAAATGATATATATTTAACTTTTCTCTCTCTCCCAAATACATAATTCGGTTCTCTCTCTCCAAGCATTAGGGTTTTACGTTTTGAAAATGAAACCTTCTCTCATCTCTCTCTTGCTCACGGTTTTGAGCATTTTTTCACAAAATCTTTGGTTTGACCGAATTTAAGGAAGAAATGAGAGTGCTAGCACACCCATGGTTATATTATGGTGATAGGGAACGAATTTATGAGCATGGAAAAGCTTGAAGCTTGGAGCTTCAATGGTGATGATCATGGCCGAATCGTGCTTCAACCATCAAAACGCACAGCTCACTGCACTTGGAAGCCATTGCCGAGCCTAGGAGAATGAAAAAGACTTGTGTTCTTTGATGCATCAAATCCAATCATTGTGAGTATTTGTTTCCGCCATTATTCCTTGATGTGTTCATGCGATTTTATGCTTGTTTTGGATGATTCTTGGGACCTAATTAGGAACTCAACAATTAATTGCTCCACTAATTGCTCCACTAAATCAATTATTAATTGTTCCACTAATTTCTTATCATGTTTGGTGGTGATTTGATAATTTTTATTATTTATTTATTAATTTATTTTTTGCTTTGAAAAAGATTGAAAGTGACTTTAATAATTACACACACAACACACTTCTGTATGGTTCATCAATTTCGGACATGAAATCTTCAGAATTCGAAATTATTTTGTCTTTCAAAGTTGTAGATCTTTGAGTCCTCTTTAATCTGGAACTTGAATTAGCTCAATCCGATATTGGAGTAAACAGTTATGCCCAAATTACGACATATGCACAAAACTGGAATTTCCAAAACTGCACTTCGTTAAAATGCCCTTTCAAGTTTCCAATCTCCAAAATTAATATGTCAAGTCCAATATTTGCCCTTATTTGACCAAGATTTCGTCCTAAATGATTTCATTAAGTCCCAATATTATTTTATCTGCAAAATAAACTAAAACATATCAAAACATTCAACAAACCTGATAAACTAAATAAAATATTAAGTAAAAGGGGTGGTAAATATTGATATATTTTCCGCTCATCACACCCCAAACCTAACATTTTGCTAGTCCTCGAGAAAAACAACAAAATAAAATACAAGAAAGAATTAAAATTAAACTAAGCCACTTTTGTAGGGATCACGGTTGCATTTAGCATATGCAACAAGCCTTTAAACCCCTAGGTGTCCCTAGTGGACGAGTTATAGTCTCGTGAGGGCTTACAGCAACGATACCCACAAACATTTTACAAAAGTAAGAAAATGTAGTGAAGCTAATGCACACAAAAGCAAAAAGACAAGCGAAAAGCGAATAAAGAAGTTAGTGACTAATCAGGTGAAACTTCTACTTCAAGTCAATAGTTGTTTTGTTTCATTTTAAATTACCGAATAAGTAAATTCTCCGATTATTTTTACCATTCTCCATATACACAGTCGATAAAATATTAAAAAACTCATTTTTGCCCACAACAGTCATAAGTGCAGTTGATAAGAGAGTAATATTTTTGTCCTAAAGTTCTATCAGATTTCACACCTTTTTGTAGCAATTGAATAATTTTTCTCATTTTTCATATTTTTTCTTTGATTTTTTTTTCTCTATTTTTTTATTTATATACAATATCTTCCATCTATGTAACGAGCTTTGTGTCGGTGACTCCCAAACCAGTTGGCTTTAGGGCATCAAGTGTTAAGACACCCCTACAGACTTAATTACTCAGACTTCAGATATATATATTTATTCAGCATCTTTGATCCAAGTAACGAGCTTTGGGCCAGTGACTCCCAAACCAGTTGGTTTTAAGGCACTAGGTGTTAAAACACACTTACAGACTTAATAACTCGGACCTTAGACATTTTTTTTACTCCATTGCTTTTTGAGATGCTTCCTCCAATTAAACTAGAGCACTGGATATTACAAACTTTTCAATTTTAGTTCATGTCTGTATATTACTATGTATGTTGATAATATCTGTTAACTGAGCATATAAAGATCCATTTTAGTCCGTTTTATGAAGAATTTACAAATTAAATAATTTAAAATGAAATAAACAAAAATTAACTTGTTTCAAAATAGGTTTGAGATACGTCTCAGGAGTGGAAACTCCTTACACAGCTATCGTTTACCAATTTCACCTTTTTAGTCAAAATAAAAACACAAAATCACAAAATATTTTGTAATTTTTGAAAAATTTTAAATTTTTTTGTATTTTTCAAAAAACTTTGGACTAAAAATAAAATCAACACACAAACTAAAAATAAGATACTGATCAACTAATTCCCTCCCCCAAACCTAAATGAGACATTGTCCCAAATGTCTTAAACAATAGAAGAAGAGTTTAGAAGGTTGTACCTGGTTAGCTGAAATTCTACAGGAAATTTTAAGATCCAGATTAATCCGATGCCTCTTACCACGATCGTCCTCGGACCAATTTATTTTTGAAAGGATAGGGTCAACTTGTGGTTCATAGGCTAACAGTTGGTCTATTAGATCTGGAGCAGTTCTGGCAGTGAAGATGAGTTCTTTCATAAGTTTTGACACGAACCCATTTCTCCGAGCATCATCAAGAAACACACAAAGAAAATCATAAAATCCTTCAACGTTGTACAGTCCAAGCGGTTTCTGGTGTATGTTCAGGTTCGCCCAATATAGCACAATAAAAATTTCCTCCAATGTACCCAAGCCACCTGGCAAAGCAATAAAAGCATCAGCACGGTTAATCATTTCTACCTGTCATTCAGACATTCCTGGCATGATCAGTTCCTCTCTGTTTGATGGTTCAATAAGATTTGCCTCTGCCAAGGGTTTTGGGATGATTCATAAAACGTGACTGCCTCCCTCCTTTACGGCCTTTGAAACGATCCCAATAAGTCCAAGATTTCCTCCGCCATATATTAAGTGCATATTCCTTGCAGCCAAGACTCGACCCAATTCATGTGCTGCTTCTACGTATTGTGGTTTAACACCAACACTAATACCGCAAAACACACAGGTGTTTTCAACTCGTCTTCTTGAAGTGGCTTCCATTTTTTTATGTATTTCTTTCTCAACTCTGGATGCCTTCAAAAGTGCAATGACGGGCTGAATTTATAGTACCTGAAAAAGGGTGAGTAATAATAGCACTAGTATCTTCCAGAGGACGTTTGTTTGCTAAACAACAAAATGAATCGTGAAAGGTCGAAAAGTCTGGATCATGTCTACGAAAATAAAGATAATTATAACAGAAAAGCGAATTAAAGCAATAATTAAGGTAACGGAATTGTGTACGCAATACGCCACTCGTTTGGTATAAATTCATTAGGATGCGTCTCAAGATTTCATTCTTTACTCAGCCATCGCTAATGAATTGGTTCTCATCTTTGTGATTGCAAAACACCATTCATGTTTTCTTTCTGTCTTAAAATGCTCCGTTTGTGCTTTTCCCTACAAAATAACACACAAAATTAAAAATTCTATAACTTGTATACACAAAATATAAAAATAGAAATTACAACAAATTGTACGGGTTGCCTCCCTGCTAGCGCTAAATTTTTCGTCTTCAGCCAGACGTGACTGAAATCCATATGTCAAGGAGGTTTCAATGTCGTTTTGGATGTCTGATTAAAGACAATCCCGTGAGCGTTGCTTTTGAATGGTCTCTTCCAACGGTAAAGTGGTAAAATGAGTTTTGTCTCATTCAGTGCTCGTGCCACCTTTTTGCTACTTGTTGTTCCAGTGGTTCCTGCAAAGAAAGAAAGAAAATCAGGAGGTCTCGTATGGTGCTTGACTTGGAATGGAAGTTCCCTTATGTCAAGCTTCTGGTGATATCTTTGATTTGTACTCCCCGATACAGCGATGTTTCTCCTGAATGCTCTGGATTTTCAATTTGGTCTGACAATTGCTCCTCCATTTGCTCTGTTTCTTGCTCCATCTTTTCTTCACAGATGTATTTGAAAATTTCCATATTCAGCTCTTCATCCGTCATCTGTGAAATGCATGCTCCATAAGTATCTGCCTGAGGATGTAAAGATGTTTCTGACATTATGTTTTCATCCTCTGATATGACTGGAATGGATGGTTTAGGTAGATCTTCATCAAACATCATGGTAAATCATGCTCCAAGATGTTCATTTTGATGATTGAAAGTTTGATCCTCCGTTGTTGGTGCTGTTGGTACAAATAGATCAGCTTCATCCTCATCAGAATCTGAATAATAAATGTCAAATAGAGACTTTGATGGTTTTGGCTCCTAAACTGATACCTCTGGTTGTTGATACTGCTCCGCCTCCTCCTCTGTTGAAGTGTCATTGTGAAATGATTGGTACTCGAAGGCTTCATTAGTGTCATCTGAAACTGGTTTTCTGTGAATTGTCTCATTTGATCTGTCATCCTCTGAATGAATTCTGATTGTCTCTGAATACTTTCAAATTGATTCTGGCTTGCTTCAAGCATTGTATCCAACTTTTCTTTTCATTTCTTGAACATATCTTTGAGCATGTTTAGCAACTGATCTTCCTCTGATGGTTCTGATTGTTGATGAAGATCATTGTAGGTGGGTGGTGGATAAGATGGAAAATGTGGTTCTGTGAAATATGATGGCTCGTCAAACCATGAAGGATCTTAATAGCTCTGCCACTCTGGATGGTAGTTTTATTTGCAATAATCTCTAGGGTGGTTACCATTACATATGTCACATCTCCCCATTACGTTCTGTTGAGCAAATGTGGTATTGCATGGTTCTGACATCCAATGATAATTGTTGGGTTGGACAACAGGCCTTAGAAAGCCGGATTGTTGCTCCCAGATTTGGGGTGTATCTTCTAGTAAAGCTCGTGATCTCTCAATCTCCCAATAATGTTCCATTTTTCAATTATATGAAAATAAAAGAAATAGATAAAAATTATAGATAAAAATAAAGAAAATTAGATACAAGTAAATTAGATAGCTTCAAAATTAATAACTCAAGAAAAATAAGTCCTCGGCAACGGCGCCAAAAACTTGACCGGCGTAAACACATGCGTATAACACAAGCACACGTATCGTTCAAGTAGTATAAAAATATCGATCCCACGAGGACTTAATTCCTACTGTTGTTATTAATTATTGAATCTATTTATTTACAGATATCTAATTGAGGGAGAAGAGAATGATTGCTTGATTGATTTGGTTGACTGTAGATTTGCTAAATAAATAAATAAATAAAAAGACAAAAGAAAATACTAAGAAAAATAACAAAAGAAACAAAGATTTAGTGTTGTGAATCATTATAATATCTTTTAAAAGATGAAGTGATGATTTTATGTTTGTGTAATAAATCAGTTTACTAACCTGGAACATAAAATTATGCAAAAGTCTTTGTCGATGGTCAGACGCAAATACACCCCAATTGAACCATATGTCTATGTCAACCAAATTATCTAGATTCATTAAGTTTAAGTTCCAATTATGGCTACCCCCGCCCGACAGATATATGTCTATCCTGTAAGGAAATCTATTAAAGGGTTATCTATCCTCAAGGAAGACCGTGGGCTATTAAGTCTAAGGCTGAAACCTAAAATCCTTATGTTTAGTTCATTTTATATTTACCACATCAATCTTATTGGTGATCAGACAACAAGAAGCATTAAGCTTAAGACTTAATAAGTAAACATTTAAATTACCCAAATTATAAAATAACCCTTTATAAACCGGTGATATTAGAATTCATCACAACCTAAGATTTCGTCCTTATTTGACCCATATTTCGTCCTAAATGATTTCATTAAGTCCCAATATTATTTTATCTGCAAAATAAACTAAAACATATCAAAATGTTCATCAAACCCGAGAAACTAAACAAAATATTAAGTAAAATGGGGGGTAAATATTGATATATTTTCCTTTCATCAGAGTGTGCTAGCACTCTTGATTTTGCAACAAAATCGAATTTTGGATTCCCTATTTCTTCATGAAACTCGGCAGTTCACTGCCCAAAAACAGAAGAAAAGAACAGCCCTCTTGGGCGAGAAAATAGAGGAAGAAGTGAGGAAGAGAGAGATGTAAAATGTGTTAAGTGTTTTGGTAATTAAATTTCTAATAAATGCCAACTACACACATCACTCAATCACATCAATAACAAGTTGTCAAGTCACATCACTCAAAGTGACAAGTGATTTGACTCTTGATACGACTAATGATTTGACGTTTGATTTGACTTGCGTGCCGCACTCGAATTCAAAATATGAATACGCTCGCAAATAATCTCGGGCTCGGGTTCTCTAATTCCAAATTAACAAATTTTCCATTGCGACGTAATTAAATGATTAGGCCTAATGAAGTCACTATTCACGTCGCTAACGAATTAATTCGTTCGCCAGAATTAAAATCTAATTTTAATTCCGCGTCGAAATCCAATTTCATTTAATATATAGAATATATTAATTTATCGATTAATTCCAAATTAATCGTTATCTCTATTTAAATGATATTTTATCCTAGATAAAATATCTCCCCAATTAATCTCAGATTAATTTTCTCTCTCATCTAATTAATCCCAGATTAATTAAAAGTGCGAGTCATACGTCATCGGTGAATCTTCGGGAAGCGACCCATGAGATCCCTGGATATGTTGGCAGTAAATTCGGTCGTCAGACTATCCGAACACTTAAGTACCAAGTACTACCTTTTACCGATTTACAAGACAATGTTGGCTTCTAGCAAAGCACCATGCCTACCCAATTCTCCAGAAATATCCTTACGGGAATAAAGGATCTATATCAGGCGTAGTATACGTAGTATTGCGTATTTCGATCCAGCATCGGATGATCACATGCAAGGCCTGGGCTGGTACAGTGTCTGCCCCATAGGAAGCATATATCGGATAACGAGCAAGTAGTCTCTTTAAAATCAGATAATCATGACCAAGTCATATGAGGGGAGTGACACTTCCGTCTTGACATCACACCCAACACACTACGATTCTCAATATACCCAGCATTGGCGTACACAAAACCTGTTAAAGCCCCGGACGACCGCAACCAAATTATATTGATTGTCACAAGTATTAGCGGTGCAAGTCTCAGGTTAAGACCAAATACACATACCCTGATTTCAGACTTCCATAGACACATAGTCATACTACCAATGGAATTTCGAGGGGGTCTATCCAAATCGAAGCTGTTTCCCATACCATCGGTGAAACAAAACCTCCTATTACACATGCATGAGTATCATATACCCAAATATATGAGAACTATGACGTTGTGCCCTCACAACGCGCACAAGTGTAATACTAGTCTTTTACGCATTCATCGATGTCCAATCTCGATAATGCTCTGACTAGGGATATTTAATGATTTTTCCTTCATGGATTGATACTGTCTCATATCATTCTCAATCCAGGAACAAATCACAGGGACCTCCTATCATTTATATATCTATGTGATCTAATCACAAATGATAAGAGTGCAAACTCCTTTGTCACATAGTTAATTTGTACAACAACACCATGATCTTTACAAATAGTGACGTTATGGGTCATAATTGTCCAACAGTTAGTGGGAGCGCACTGAAAGTGACTGTCATAAATAATGATGATATGTCATTTCTTGGAAATGATATTCCCATATTAGAATCGGTGAAAGCTTGGCTTTCATGAAAATTTTATGTAGAATTCTTAGGAGAAACAACCTTTATTCTAGGAATAAAGATCTACTGTGATAGATTTAAAGTTGTTAACACTTTCCGAGAACTCGTACATTGAAAATATACGTGACCTGGTGTCTCATACGCTTTGAGCATATGGAGTCACAAACAACTCAATCCAAGTGATAGTCACTGGATTGATATTAATAACATTCGTTAGTATCTTAGAGAACTAAGGATGATGTCTTAAACTATGGAAAATGAGAACTTTAAGTGACTGGGATCACTGCTGCAATTTTCCTAACCGATAAAAACAACGGTACTATATAGTTTGAATAACGGAACAGTGAGCTGGAAATCTTCCATGCAAGATACTGTTACCGAATAAACAACAAATACGGGTTATTGCTGCGGCTGAGGCAGCAATAGAAGCCATTTGGGTCGATGATAAATCTAATTAGATTCGATATAGTTCTGTTAGCAGCTGAGCTAGGCGTCAGCACAGGCTAAAGAATTAATGGTCTCATCAATGATCCAAATATATACTTTGACTATTCATCTAATTCGTTCGGATCATACATCGTGGCGATGTGATGATCGAATAAATCACATTAGACGATAATCACGGAAATCCGCTGACGAAAGCCTTTCCTCAGCAGTTTGAGCGAGCCGTACATAGTTCGGGTGTATGACACTCGAGTGACTGGCTATAGGCCAAGTGGGAGATTTTTGGACAATTATGACCCATAGCGTCACTATTTGTACAAATTAACTATGTGACAAGGAGATTGCACTCTTATCATTGTGATTAGATCACCTAGATGTATAAATGATAGGAGGTCCTTATGATTAGTTTCTGGATTCAGATGATATGAGACAGTATCAGTCCTCGAAGGATTAATCATTAAATATCCCTAGTCAGAGTATTATCGAGATTGGACATCGATAATGCGTAAATGACTAGTATTACACTTGTGCGCGTTATGAGGGCTCAATAGCATAGTTCTCATATATTTGGCTATTGGATACTCATGCAAGTGTAATAGGAGGTTGTGTTTTACCGATGGTACGGAAAACAGCTTCGCTCTGGATAGACCCCTCGGAATTCCATTGGTAGTATGACTATGTGTCTATGGAAGTTCGAAATCAGGGTAGGTGTATTTGGTCTTAATCTGAGACTTGCACCGCTAATACTTGCGACAATTAATATGCTTTGGTTTTGGTCATCCAGGGCTTTAACCGGTTCTATGTACGCCTTTGCTGGGTATATTGAAAATCGTAGCGTATTGGGTGTGATGTCAAGACGCAAGTATCACTCCAATCATAGTGGAGATGATGTCACATTGGATACGGAACTAGTACTCTTAATTACTGCAGTCATCGGGATGATATGACTAGGTCATGTTCATCCAATTATAGAGACTAGTTACCAGACATCCGACATGTGCTTCATATGGGGTAGACACAATTCCAGCCTCAGGCCTAACACGTGACATCCGATACTGGATCGACATACGCAATACTACGTATTCTACGCCTGAGAAAGATTGTATATTCCAGTAAGAATATTTCTGGAGAATTAGGTAGGCACGGTGCTTTGCTAGAAGCCAACCATGTCTTGTAAATCGGGTAGCACGTAGTACGAGGTAGGCACTTAATCGGATAGTCCATTAACCGAATTTATTGCCAACATATCCAGAGGTCTCTTGTGTCGCTTCCCAAAGATTCACCGATGACAGTTGATTTAAATTAGAATTAATCTGGGATTAAATGTGTTCGGAAGAGAGAGAGCGCGATTAATTTGGAATTAATCGGTAGAATAATTTAATAGTTAAATTTGATTTTTCTATTTAATTTATTCCTATAGGCTAAAATTAATATATCTGATATATTAATATGAATTGGATTTCATTACAAAATTAAAGTCGGACTTTAATACGAACGAACGGATTAATTAGAATTAATTCATAAACGACATTCGTAATAAATTTACGAGGCGTCGTTATTTAATTAAATTAGATATAATTATTTAACGATGAGAATTCGTTCAATCAGATTAAACAGATCCGAGCCGTGGCAAATATTCGTAGAATCCATTCGAATTTTGAATTCAAATTTGGGGCCCATTTTAAATGTGGTAGTTGGGGGAGTGGTTGGCATTTATGCCATACCATCCACTTTCCAACCACATTGGAATGGTTTTGGCAAAACCATTTACCCAACCACATTGTTTAGGTGAAAATGGTAAATTGGCTTTTACCAAAACCCATCTTTCTCTCTCATTTGTGTTGAGAATACACAAAACACAAACCCTTGACACACCTTGGACGTGAGCTTCCTTTCATTCTCCCTTTGATTTTGTGGCAAAATCATTGAAAGCTAGCACTTCAAAGATCAACAAAGGTGATAGGGAAACAACTTCAAGAGTTAGAATCAACACTTAAAGCTTGGAACTTGGAGTTCTCTTCTCAAATTTTAAAAGCTCAAATCCATTCATTGTAAGTAATTCCGTAACTTATAAAGAACTCATTAACATTCTTTCATGCTTATTAGATCTTTGGCATATTCATTGAACTCCAACAGGAACACCTCAGGTAATTATCAATGATGGTGGATCATATTTCGGCAACAGATACTTTGATGCACTTATATCCAAATACGGAGTTACTCTCAAGGTAGCCACGGCTTACCATCCACAGTCAAATGGACAGGTTGAAGTTTCAAACAGGAAAATCAAAAAAATATTGGAGAGAACTGTTTGATGAACAAGGAGGGACTGGTATACAAAAGTCGATGATGCATTATGGGCCTACCGAACAACTTACAAGACACCCATTGGTATGTCCC
Organism: Zanthoxylum bungeanum; assembly: GCA_019454045.1. Lineage (NCBI taxonomy): Eukaryota > Viridiplantae > Streptophyta > Magnoliopsida > Sapindales > Rutaceae > Zanthoxylum > Zanthoxylum bungeanum. The sequence continues at coordinate 289,445 of SKCR01040268.1, read as the reverse complement.
CATATCGATTGGTGTTTGGGAAAGCATTTTATCTGCTAGTTGAGATTGAACACAAGGAATACTGGCCATTGAAGAAGTTGAATCTTGATCCACAAGCTGTAGGAGAGAAAAGACATCACCAACTCAATGAATTGATGAATTTTGCCTACAGGCCCATGAGAATGCCAGATTGTAAAAAGAAAAGACCAAGAAATGGCATGATCGAAAAATAATGCACAGACAGTTGAAACCAAGGTAGCAGGTATTGTTGTATAACTCGAGGTTGAAACTTTTCCCTGGAGTTTGAAACCAATGTGGTCAGATCCATATAGAGCAGTTGAGTTACTGGTTTCCAATACAAACAACACATTCAAAGTTAACAGTCAGCATGTCAAGCACTACTGGGGAGAATCATTTAAGCAACAAAAATAAAGTGTCACACTTTCAGATCCAGCATAACGTTTGGGTAGTAACGTCTAGCTGACGATGTTAAACTTAGCGCTAGCAGAGAAGCAACCCATGCAATCTTTGTATATATTATGATTTGGTGTGATTTATTTTGTGTCTTTAGTTTTTGCAAATTAAGCCATTTTATGATGGAAGAAGTGTAGAACATAGAAATTGGTGATGCTATTCCAGGCTCGCGGTCCGATTAGGAGTACGGAGTAGCCCGCGGGGGACTAAACCAGAGAATAAAGGAGTCGCCACCCAGTGTGAACTGGGAAATGATTTAAGGCCGCACTCACCCCTCGTAAGGGAAGACCTCAAACCATTGGGTTCGGAATGGTCCATTACTTATGTAATTTGTAATGAATGGATTTGTGCAATTTTAACCAAGTCTACTCAACATAAATTTGCAAAGTAATCTACGTCTAAATTCCTAACGACCTAAATCAAAGTTTGCATGCTTTCAAAAATTAAGTCAGGAAAGCGGTAAACACAACTTATGAATATTTATATTAATAAATACGGAATAAACATATGACCAAGGAATTTGGTCGTTCTCAATGTAGGACCTCGCATGCCCGGTTGGACGTATTGTTGGACAATTATGACCCATAGCGTCACTATTTGTACAGATCGTGGTGTTGTTGTACAAATTAACTATGTGACAAAGGAAATTGCTCTTTTATCATTTGTGATTAGATCACCTAGATGTATAAATGATAGAAGGTCCATATGATTAGTACCAGATTGAGATGATATGAGACAATATCAATCCATGAAGGTTTAATCATTAAATATCCATAGTCGTAGTATTATCGAGATTGGATATCTATAATGCGGAATAGACTAATATTACACTTGTGCGCGTTGTGAGGGCATAACGGCATAGTTCTCATATATTTGGGTATTGGATACTCATGCAAGTGTAATAGGAGGTTGTATTTTTTCGATGGTACGGAAAAGAGCTTCGCTCTGGATAGACCCCCTCAGAATTCCATTGGTAGTATATCTATGTGTCTATGGAAGTCCGAATCAGGGTAGGTGTATTTGGTCTTAACCTGAGACTTGCACTGCTAATACTTGCGACAATCAATAAACTTTGGTTTTGGTCGTCCAGGACTTTAACTGGTTATGTGTATGCCTCATCTGGGTATATTGAGAATCGTAGTGTATTAGGTGTGATGTCAAGATGGAAGTATCACTTCAGTTATAGTGGAGATGATGATCACGTAGGTTACGGAACTAGTACTCTTAAGTACTGCAGTCATCGGGATAATATGACTAGGTCATAGTTATCCGATTATAGAGACTAGTTACCAGACATCCGATATGTGCTTCGTACGGGGCAGACATAATTCCAGCCCCAGGCCTTGCACGTGACCATCTGATACTGGATCGATATACACGATTCTATGTATACTATGCTTGATATAGATCATATATTCATGTGAGGATATTTCTGGAGAATTGGGTAGGCATGGCGCTTTGCTAGAAGCCAACCTTTTTCTTGTAAATCAGTAAAATGTAGTACTAGGTACGTACGTATTCGGATAGTCCGATAACCGTATTTACTGCCAACATATCCGGGGATCTCATGGGTCGCTTCCTGAAGATTCACCGATGACATATGACTCACACTTTATTAATCTGGGATTAATAAGCTTTGAGAGAAAATTAATATAGGATTAATTGCGAAGATATTTTATCTGGGATAAAATATTAATAAAGAGAGAAAACGATTAATTTGGAATTAATCGATAAATTAATATATTCGATATATTAAATGAAATTAGATTTCGACGGGGATTAAAATTAGATTTTAATTCGTGCGAACGAGTTAATTTAGAATTAATTAGTTAGTGACATGAATAGTGATTTTGCTAGGCATAATTAATTAATTACGTCGCAACCGAAAATTCGTTAATTTGGAATTAACGAACCCGAGCCCGGGAGTGTTTGCGAGCGCATTCGCATTTTGAATTCGAGTGCGGCACTTAAGTCACATCAAGCATCAAATCACTTGTCACATCAAGCGTCAAATCATTAGTCACTTTGAGTGATGTGACAACTTGTCACTTGATTGATTGAGTGATGTGAATAGATGGGAGTTGTTGGTAAGCTTTTGAAAGCTTGAAAGACATTTATCAATTTTTAATTGATATTTGACTTTTGGTAATTGAATTTTGAATTCAATATTTTATGTATTGGATACACATTTTATCTAACAACAAAACTAAAAAACTCTCTCGACTTTTCTCTTCCTCTCTCTCGGCCATAGGCCATCTTCTTCTTCTGTTTTTCTAGGCAAAAACCGTGAGCCAATGAGAAGAATTGTGATGATTTTATGGCAAAATCAAGAGTGCTAGCACACAATGAAGACATACAAAGGTGATAGGGAAACCCACTTGTGAGCAAGGAATCACCAAATCAAGCTTGGAGCTCAAAACTTGATAATTGCCGAGAACACCAAGGATGACATAATGCTCACTGGCAAGAGCTTCTCAAAGGGCTTAAAAAGTTTTGTTCTTCACCGCATCGCCTCTACCGATCGATGTAAGTATTCCATGACTTCTTCGAGTATTCACATGTTGTTTCTTGCTTGATAATTGATCCTCGGGACCGTAGAAACTCCAACAATGGTATCAGAGCGAGTAAAAGCATGAAACTTGAATTTAGGGTTAAAATTGGGTAAACTGATTTGAGCATGATTTGGTTAAATTGTTTGATTAAGTATGCTTAAATGATGTTGTATTGAAGTTTGATTGGATCAATTTCATGAAAAATGGATTGAATCAATTTTTGCCCAAATTTTAGGCTTGGCCGAGAATGAGAGTTGCCCTAATTTCTTGGTATTTTTTATTTTTGATTCATTGGATGAGTTGGAATCATTAGGGAAATGTTGATTATGGATTTAATTTGATTGAAACCGAATCAAACATTAAAAACCATAATTGCCGAGACAAAGAAAGCATGAAATGGGTTTGATTTTTGATCAATTGTGTTGGACACTAATTGTTGTTAATGATCATAATTAATTAGGCTAATTGGTGTTTTGGAAATACTGATTTGGTTGATTAATTATGGTATACACTTTAGGTTAATTAAATTGTGAAATTGGAATTTTGTGATTTAATTAATTGGGCCTATTTTGGAAATTGGCTTGAAAAGTTGTTATTGGGCTTTAATGGGCTTGGTTGTACCAAGATTGGTTTAGGAAAATTGGTTGGATCCAATTGGGCCCAAAACCATTTCTATAAAGTCCAATTATGACTTAATGGACTTTTAAATTTAATTGGGCTTAATGGGCCTAAATTTGTTTCTAGGCATACAAGGGTGATTCCTTAAAATGGGCTTTAGTCATTGGGTTTGACCCAAGTTGACCAAAAGTCCATGCCTTAAGAAATTAATCGAAAGCCCATTGGACTTTAATTAAATTGACATTGGATGTTAATCGGGCTTTGAGACCTATAACGATTAGATTTGGAATCTAAGACGCAAAGGTTCATTAATAAAGTGTAAATATTTAATTTCAAATTAAATAGTGAATTAGTATAAAATACAAGTTAAGTTGGATTAATGTTGTAGTTTAATTTAATTCGAGATTTCGTACTTTGAGTACTTATTCGCAAAACGAGTTGGACTCGCGCAAAATCAAATCGTTGTTTGAACATTGGATGGTCATTAATTATCAGATTAATTAATTGGATTAGATTGATTGATAGCATGCTTGTGTGAATACATGGTTGCGATGCATGAATAATGTATATCAGATGGATATTAGATGGGTGGGGCAATTTTGGAAATTGTTGTAATAAATTTAGAATTTGTTAAATTGGACCTGCGTGTCCAGCCTATTACCTCTTTTCTCTTTATATTTCTCTTCTCACCTATTCCCTCAATGTAAACGAGGTTTCTTTAGAAGTGTTATGTAATCGGGTAGAAGTAATACTTGTGCTAGCGGGAGAGAGGAAATTGAGAGATTTGTTCTAGGAACAATGTGTTTAAGTATCCATCTGCATATCATTATTATATTTACTTACGCGCCTTATTATGTGTTTAGAATGCATGTTTAAGGGTGTATGATGATGAGACCTTAACAAAGATAATAACTTGGTTGCCAATTTGCACGCGAAAAACAATCACAAAATATTAAACGTTTTTCCTTCCATTGAGTGATTATTACTCATGATCCAAGACTGCCATTGGTTTATTGGCCAAAGTCAAGACCATTGTCCATCGCGGATGTGTTTGAATCATGAAGGCTTTGTTCCAAATTGGTGTCTTGTCCAAGTCGTGATTTGTTGGCCAAAGTCAAAATCACTTCTAGTCCATCGATATTGATTACGAAGCTTTTCAAAGTCAATGGGTTCAGCTTAACTGGGATCATTAAGTTTGTTGTGCCAAAGCTAGGCTTAATTGATTCAGAGGAAAAAGGTTAGGGAATATATTGGATATATTGGCATATATAAGATATATGTTTCGGACTTGGATGACCACCTACTGGATCTAGGAATTGGATTGGATCTAATTGATCTTAGAGATCTACCTAGTCAAGTATCATACAATTTGTTGGCCAAAGTCAAGATTGTGTGTTATTTAACGGGATCCTAACCCACTAGGAAATAAGGTTTCCCGAATACTCAACAGAGGGTTAGAGGCTTGCTGGAAAATAGTGGGAGGCAAGTATTAGATTTGCAATTTCGTTTAGATACTTGCCATACGCGTACATTTCATTTTTCGTCAATAAATTAACATATTAGTTGGACTAATATTTAATTTGTTTTAAACACAGTTTGACTGTGTTCAAACTATTTCAATTATAGTTGATTTTATAATTGGATTATAGTAATCAATATAATTGAATTTTACCAATTTAAAATAGTTGGACTATTAAATCAATACTAAAATTGAAAAATTGGTGTTTACAACCATAATCCTGGGGTGAAAATGTGTTTTAAACGACTTTATTTTTCAATTGGGAATAAAATTTCAAGATAGCCCCTGGAAAAATTACGAAGTTACTTTATTTGATAAAATAAATAACCTCTTGGGCTAGCCCGGAGTTTGAGCAACGGTAGAGATTATTTTTTTTTTTTTTTTTTTTTTTTTGGATAAGGTAAGTATTATAACCAAAAGAAAACTATACAAGAGCAAAGGGGCATCCCCCAGGATCTAGAGAGGACAAGCCCTCCTAGAAGAAAGCCAAACGGCTACAATAGATCAACTAAAGATGTCATCGGGCAAGTGCCACGAGGTGAAGCCATTTATTGTCATAAGATGGAGTCACCTTACGTAAAGAACTAACACGATTCCGAACATCAAAAACAATATCATATAGAAGAACAGAAACTGGCCTAAGAGGCATATCATGAGTGCGAGCATTCCTCTCCCTCCATATATGGTAAACTGACGCTGCAAAGGACAGACGAACCAGAAGATGATATAAAGAGGCACCAGAGAACTGACAAAGCCACTCAACAGTTTGGCGCCAATCTCGACAGCTCCAGTCTAAACCACACATGGCTAACACAGACGACCAAACCCTCAATGAAAAGAGGCACTGAAATAAAAAGATGATCGATGTCCTCACTCGAACAACCACAAAGGATACACCGCGAGCAAGAGGATATACCAAATTTCATTAGACTGTCCTGAGTACACAGGCCTCCCTGAATGGACATCCAAAGAAGAAAAGAATGGCGGGGAATAGATTTCCGGAACCAGACAACTCGACCAAGGCATCTCGGGTCTCCTCGACCTCAAAGCATTCCAGGCACAATCCACAGAAAATTTCCCATGTCTATCATCTTCCCAAACCAGCATATCTTCCCTCAAACTAGAAGGAGACGGAAGGTGAGTCTGAGCCAAATCAACAAGAGCAGCAGATCTAGAAGGGGGCCAATGCCAAGCAGAATCAGAGATAATGGAAGCAACTGTCGCCATCCTATCCAAGCCAAGCCAGATCATAAATCACTCTCTCGCCCAATGAGTACTCAATCGGGCCTACAGGATGCCAATTATCAAACCACAATAAAGTCGACTCACCATTCCCAATACTCACTCTCATCCGCCGACGGGACCAAGAACGAAGCTCCAAAATCTTACGCCAACTCCAAGAGCAATCAGAAGGACGAGGGATCTCCCAAAAACTTCTCCCCCTCAGTAAATAAGAGTAAACCCAAGTAGACCAAGAAGAAACCTGACCAGAACAGAGAAACCAAATATGCTTGACAATAGCTGCTCTATTCCAAGCTTCCAGACTCTTTATACCCAGACCCCCCTCCTTAAGAGGTAAACAAATTTTGCTCCAAGCTACTCTAGCCCCAGTAGTGATAAGCGCACTACCCTTCCAAAGGAAAGAACGAAGGATAGTCTCCACCTTCCTAATCACTGACTTAGGAAGAATAAATAAAGAAGACCAATAAACTTGAATGGAGAACAAAACAGACTTTATAAGCTGGAGCCGACCTGCATAAGAGAGAAACTTACAACTCCAACTTTTAGCACGCATAACAATACGATCCACAAGAGAAGCACAGTCAGAGGCCCTAAGTTTAGTAGAGATCAAAGGAACCCCCAAATACCTCACAGGAAGAGTCCCCACCTGGAATCTCAACACATCTCGCAGTTGGTCTTGCATAGAAAGAGAGATGCCAGAAGAGAAGAGATGACTCTTAGCTGGATTCGGAATTAAACCTGATAAACCACTGAACTGCCCAATACAATCCTTGATCAAAGAAACAGAGGATGCATCTGCTTTACAAAAAATCATAAGGTCATCTGCAAAACAGAGATGAGTAAGACGGTCCTTTGAACACCGCCAGTGGAACTGGAAACCCGGATCAGTAGCCATATTACGAAGAAGGCCTGATAAAACTTCCATAGCCAAAACAAAGAGATAAGGAGACATAGGATCACCTTGTCGCAACCCACGACCCCCAGAGAAAAATCCATTCAGCTCACCATTAATAGAAACAGAGAATCTCGTAGTAGTCATACACTCCTGAATCCAACCCACCATCCTCTCAGGAATACCAACAGTCCTCAGAACCTCAACCAAAAAATCCCAACGAACAGTGTCATAAGCTTTCATCAAGTCTATCTTAAGAGCACACCTCGGGGAACCGCCATTCCGGTGATAATTCCGAACCAATTCCTGACATAAGAGAATATTGTCGCTAATACGCCTTCCCTCGACAAAAGCAGATTGATTCTGACTGATCACTGAAGGGAGAATGACCTTAATTCTGTTCGCAATCAGCTTAGCAATGCACTTGTAAATGGTGTTGCAAGAAATGGGCCTATAATCCTTAACCTGGGAAGGGTTAGGAATCTTAGGAATCAGAGCAATGGATGTAGCATTTACCTGCCTCAAAAGACGTCCAGAAGAAAAGAATGAATGAATAGCACATAAGACATCATCCCCCACAATATTCCAACACTTCTTAAAGAAACCCGAATTAAACCCATCCGGACCTGGAGCTTTATTGTCTTTCAGCCCGAACAAAACAGCCTTAATCTCCTCATCCTCAACCTCACGAGAAAGAGCCATACTCTGCTCCTCAGTCACATGTCTAGTAATGGCAGAATGGAGGGTCACCCTATCAAAATCCTGCTGACGATGCTGAGGACCAAAAAGGGACTCAAAAAAGGAAACAATCTCATCTCTAACCAAAGCATCTTCCTCCACTCGGGTACCATCCTCTTTAGTAATAGAAGTAACCTTACTACGGCCATGAAAACTCTTCATAGCGGTAAAGAAGAACTTAGAATTCTGATCCCCAAGGTTAAGCCACTGAACACGAGATTTCTGTCTATTAAAGCCTTCTTCAGCCCGACTCAATCACCATAACTCACTGAAAGACAAGCTTCCTCAGCTAACAGAGCAGGGTCACTGGGGAAGTCCTGTAAAGCACATTGAACTCTATCCAACTCCTTCCTGATCTCCAAAACACGACAAGAAATTTTAGAGAAATGCTCAACATTAAATTTCTTCAAAGCTGCTTTAACATTCTTTAGCTTACAACATAACCGGAACATTGGAGTACCATGAACATCAATATCCCAAGCCCTAGCCACAACAGAAAGAAAATCAGGATGATCCACCCAAAACTGAAAGAATTTAAAGGGAATTTTCCTTTTAGGGAGCTCTGCAAGCTTAACAACCATAGGAGAGTGATCAGAAATCCGGGAAGGAAGAAAGCGGGCAGAAGAACCCGGGAAAATACACTCCCAAGAAGGATTTACCAGAACAACACGGTCCAACTTGCGCCAAATAGGAGACTGAATCTGCTTATTAAACCAAGTAAACTTACACCCAGAATACTGCAGATCATCCAAGCCAGCTTGACCCAAACAGCAACCCAAGTCATCTTTCCAAGCTGGCCAAGCCACAGATCCACCACTATGCTCAAACGGAGAACGGATAGCATTGAAATCACCTAAAACAAGCCAAGGGGAATCATCAACCATACTACCACAATTAAGCAGGTCAGCCCAAAGATCTCGCCGCTTCTCGTAATCACACTCACCATAAACCACTGAAACTACACAATTCCAAACCCCAGAAATAGGAGTCACACGGCAGTGAATAGCTTGAGCTGAAGACTGAATAATGCTAACAACAACATCATTAGGATTCCAACAAACCCAGATACGACCAAACGGACTAATATCAGAATGGCAAAAAAACTTCCAAGAAGGATTAATCGCACGAGAGACATTCATAAGATTAACCTCCTTAACCTTGGTTTCAACTAAACCACACAACGAGAGCTTCTCCTCACTAAAAAACCTCCTGACTTCAGCATGTTTTAAAGGGTCATTGAGACCTCTAATATTCCAACAACCAAAAATCATTAAAACAGATGAAAAAGGCCAAACCCACAAATCAACGTCGACGACCCCCCCCAGAAGACTTCCACTTCTGACTCCTTTTCCCACCTGAACCCTTTTTGGATTTGTTACCATAAATCAATTTCTTAGATTCCAGGGAGTCAACAGCCTTAATAGCCAAACTGTTAACCAACGGAGTAGGCGAATCATAAACTGCAGACGGCGAGCACTCATTTACCTCAGTATAAGGAAGATCCTCACCAAGTTGTGAGGAGTCAATGGAGTTTTCCCCTTTCAAATTACCATCTATCACCATAGAAGCAGTCTCAGAAGGAATCACAGGCAGAGAATGAGTAACCAAAGTCGGATTCAACCCATTAGAAGAACCCTCACCCAAACAGGAATTCTCTCAGCAATCAAAGGCACCACATCACTCGAACTAACATGATGGTTCAAAGAAGTACCCTTACCTTTCTTATTTTTAGTGACCGGGATCCAAGCCCCCTCCTGAGCCTTAGCAGAATCAAAAGGAGCATCCTTATTCGTAGATGGAGGATGTGGCTTAGGAATAGCAGGCTGAGGAAAACTTTTAATCTCCTTACTAGGTGCCTTTCTGGGGCACGAATTCACCGAGTGCCCAAAAACTTCACAAGTGGAACATTTCACAGGAACCCATTCAAACTCAACCCTAATAGGAACCCTAGTGCCATTAGGGTGTTGGAACACAATCTCCTCAATAAGGGGGCTCCGAGCATCAATCTCAACACAAACACGAGCAAAGCTGAGACGTTTCCTGGACTGGGTAATATAGTCAACATTGAGAGGTTTCCCAACTGCACTTGCTACACAGCTAATCCCTTTCGCCGTCCATAAAGAAAAAGGAAGGTCAAACAGTTTGAGCCAGACCGGGACCTTGAACAAATCCTCCTTAGTCAAAGATAAATTAGAATGCCAAAGTTTTAAAACCAACGGCCTATTAGCCATATGCCAAGGGGCTCCATCCAACACCACACCAGCCTCTTGAAGGCTATTGAATCTAAACAAAAAGAAACCATTCTCGGACGTAAGGACTTCTAACAAACCCATCCTTCCCCATAACTTGTGTGCAATAGAATTGACAGTTTGGAAGGGTAGACGTTTTCCCACAAAATAACCAACTAAAGTATTCTGCCAGTACACACTCCCTTCTTCCAAAACTTCTGCTGGAGGGCATACAACAACTTTACCATCAATAATATCAGGTTTGACATAATGTAAAGCTGTGGAAGCAAAAGACGAATCGAGATTGTCAACTCCAATAGCACCATTCAAAGCAGAGGCATAACTCTTAGGGCCCCCAAGACAACTCCCTGCAGCAGCTACAGAAGCTTCAGGCAAAGCAACATGACTCACACCTAAGCCACCATTCTGCCTCACAGTACCATCTTTCATAAAATCAGGATTCAATGAGGCTCTACCAGCAGAAACACTACGGTTCACTTCACTCAATCTACCAGTCACACCATTAGCATCACAAAAAGACTTCCTGCCATGACCAAAACCAACAGTACCAGCATCCATAGCAGCCTTACCATCAGAATTACAACCAACCAGTTCAGAACTAGGAATACTAGCATCAATATTCAAGCCATTCTTAACCTCAATCTCCCCAGAAATTAGGCTGCCATCAGAACCGCCAGAAGTACCATGACCAGCCATACAACCAGAGGATACATCCAATCCAGACTCAATCAAACACCCATTAGCAGCTCCAACACCACAAAGTACAGGAACAGAAACCACAACTCCCTCACCGGCTTCAGAAACAGAGACAGCACTCAACTCAGACTGAGCACCAGGGCCAGACTGAAAATTCAAAACATCAGGGACAACACCTACGACATTACAAGGCACACGAGCACTAGCAGACTCACCACCTAAAGCCAAATCCACACCCAAATCAGCAGCTACAACCATTTTGTCCAAATGAGGGCACTGAACACCAACACCAGAACCAGAACGATAACACCACAAACAACTACGGCATTTCTTGGCTCACAAGCACGGGCATTCTCACCACACGAGACCAATTTCTCCACAATCAAATCAGTGTCTACAACCATTCTGTCCAGAGGAGAAGACAGATCGCCAACACCAGAGCTGGCAACAACACACAGACAGCCGCAGAGGGGACGCCAAAATCAGAGGCAGTGTTTCCTGGAGAACCACCTACAGAATCAGGCTCAACCGTCGGCACAGGGACGTGCAGACCGGAAGCAACCTCCCGGACAGACCTAACAGCCAACCGGCCAGTACCAAGGAGGCGCGGCCCCACACACGGCACACCTGAAGGAGGCATGGGGGAAGCAGCACAGGCGACGCAAGACGAGCACAAACGGGAAAAGAGACAGCGTGACGGGTGAGAGGGGTAAACAGGAGAGAAAGACGAGGGTAAGAGAAAGGGTATACGAAAACGAAACAGGGGAGATCTGAAAGACAGGGAAAGAGGGATGAAAGTTTAGATCTGAAGTTAGATCTGAAAGTTTTAAAAGGGGAGAAGACGAGATTTAAACCGGTAAATTGAAAACAAAACTGGGAAATCAGAATAGTAGATGACTAGAACCGATAATAGAGAAACAAATGATTTAAAAAATCACGGTGATCAATTTGGTAGAAGACCAAAGAGATCCAAATTCACGACGAAGAAGACGCGAATCGCCCAAAATTGAGAGCATATTCACTGTGAGATCCTAGTTTCACAAAGTTGTGTAAGTTAAAGAGCATGATGTTGGAAGGCATGTGATGATATCTTTGAGTCTTATATATCCTTTATTCGTGCCATATGACTTCCTTATAATTTCGTCGTCAAATTAAGGATTAGATCGTTAAAACCATGATGTTGAAATTGAAGGATCTTATAGATCTATACTTAGAATCTTAGAAGGCATTAAATTTGGCAATAGAAAGACTTCTTGGAGAGTTAATTGCTATGCTCAAGGAGCCCAAGCCAAAGTTTGGAATAGGGCAAGAAGAGCAAGGCGCATCTTATTTCGACATCCTAGATGGCCAAGGCTAGGCTGAAGGCTTCGAGTTTTAGAAAAGGGCAAAGGCAAAATCATTATAATCTTCTAGGAAGATAAAGGACATATCCCAAGATGTCTGCCTAAATTGTAGCAAACGGGGTCACTGAAGCGTGACTGCCGTATGGACAAGGCAGACATGAAGGAATTGAAGACGGGCTAAGCCTCTGACTTCAAATATGTTTGTCATAAACATGTTCACTACTAGTGTTAAAATTGGATTTTAGATACTAAATAGTGGTACATAAATATATGTTCTGATGTACAGAATCTGCTATGAGCAAGATACTGACTTCAGATGAGATTAATCTGTGAATTGGAAACGGGATGAAAGTCGCTATTTTAACCGTAGATACCTAAGTTTAGGAACTACCCTTTGGGTGTGTACTTAAATTAAGAAACTGTTAAAATGTAACTAGTTTAACTAGAAACATTATCTCTATATCAGGGTTTAACTCGTTGCTAGTGTACATTTATATTCTAGAACACTAAGTGTTTTATTTTATAAAGATGATATTGAGATAAACACATTAGATGTGAATAACAGTATTTATATTTTGAATATGAATAAATCTCAACATATAACATGACAAACTAATAGCTCAAACTGATTTGATCAGATAAGACTTATGTGTGGTAGCGTTGTCTGGGACACTTTAAATAAGACTCGTATATCCACACTTTCGAAGAGTGGATACTAGAACGGGTTTGATTCCATTCAAATGATGTCTACGAATCTAGTTTATTGGGCAAAGTGCCTAAAATATCTTTTACCTGGTAAAAGTGCAAGTGCCACCGATCTGTTAGCCCCTGTTCATAGTGAAATAAGTGGGCCCATGTCTAGCTAGGCTAGATGTAGATATGAATGTTTCGTGACGTTTACGGATGTGGCATCGCGTTGTGGTTATGTGTTTCTTTTGAAACACGAATCAAAAATATTTAGAGTTTCGACATGAAATAGACGAACAGATCGGCTAAAGTATTATACCATCATGGTTAGACCATGATGAAAAATACTTAAGCAATAAGTTTCAAGTATACTTGAAAGAGTATAGTATTCTTTCAATGAGGACTCCTCCCGGAACACGTCAGTTTGATGGTGTGTCCGAACGGAGAAACCTAATTTTATTGGACATGATAAGGTTAATCATTAGTCGCTTTGAGCTACCATTTTCCTTCAAGGGATAAGCAATTACAGTGCAATACTTATTTTGAACAAGGTTCCATGAAAATCTGTTTGACAGACTTCATATTAGATATGATTAGGAAAGAAACCGGGTTTTCTCACTCCTGACGATTTGGGAATTCTAGGCATATGTTTGGATGATACCAAACTAGAACCCAAATTGGATAAGCGCCTAATTGTAGGTTATCCTAGGGAAACTAAAGTATAGTACTTATACAACTCACTTGAGAACAATGTAATTGTTGCTCGCCATGCGGTTTTCCTAAGAGGAATACTGATATGCAGTGGTAAGTGGGAGGATAGTAAAACTCAATGAAAATCAGAGTAATGCTGTTCAAGGCACCAAGTCATTAATGGAACAAAAACAGTTCATCATGGATGAAACTGTACCAGTAATCTTCGAATACACAAGAACCGCGTTAGTCGGAGAGAGTCCAAAAACAACCTTGGAGGTATGGGTTTCGGATCTCACCTCATAAAGTTGCCAATCTTATTGAGGAAGACAAACCGACTACGTATGAGGAAGTGATACAAGGTATCGACTCCCTATTATGGCAAAGTTCCATGAGTCCAGAATAGATTCCATGTATATCAACTAAGTTTGGATACTAGTTGATGTACCGTAAGGCATTGTGCCTATTGGTACTACATAAGTCTTCAAAGGAGACATACATGGATGGCAACATACCAACGTGCAAAGCTAGGCCTGTAGCGAAAAGGTATCGTTATCAACATTGTGTTGATTACGAAGAAACTTTTACTTGTTGCCATGGTTAAATCATTTGGATAATGCTTGCTGATGCTGCATGTTTCATTTATAAAATATGGCAGCTGAACGTCAAAATCATTTTCCTTAAACGGAAACCTTTTGGAGGATGTTTACAACATCCTGATGATTTTGTCATACCATAACTAGCAAACAAGGTTTGCAGGTTATTCGATCCATGGAGGGATTGAAGCAAGCATTGGGTTCTTGGAACTATCATTTTGATGTAATCATAATGGTGTATGATTTGATTCAAAACGAAAATGATTCTTGTGTATATATAAGAGGGTTAGTGGGAGCGCACTGACAGTGAATGTCCTAATAATAATGATATGTCATTTCTTGGAAATGATATTCCCATATTACAATCGGTGAAAGCTTGGCTTTCATGGAAATTCTTCGTAGAATTCTTAGGAGAAACAACCTTTATTCTAGGAATAAAGATCTACTGGGTTAGATCTAAAAGTTTTTAGAACTCTTCGAGAACTCGTACATTGAAAAATGTACGTGACCTGGTGTCTCATATGCTTTGAGCATATGGAGCCACAATCAGGCCAATCTAAGTGAAAGTCACTAGATTAATGTTAAGAACATCCTTAGTATCTTAGATGAACTAAGGATGCTTTCTTAAATTATAGAGAATGAGAACTTGAAGTGACTGGGATCACTGCTGTAAGTTTCCAAACCGATAACAATGACTATAAGTCGTAATAAAGGTACTATAAAGTTGGAATAACGGAACAATGAGTTGGAAATCTTCCATGCAAGATATTGTTACCAAATAAACAACAAAAGCGAAACTTTGCTGCGATTGTCGCAGCAATAGTATCATATTGGATCTAAATAATTCTAATTAGATTAGATATAATTATGTTAGCAGCTGAGCTAGGCTACAGCACAGGCTAAAGAATTAACGGTCTCATCAACGATCCAGATATATGCTTTAAACTATCTTCATCTGATTCGTTCGGATCATATATCGTGGCGATGTGATGATCGAATAAATCACATCAAATGATAACCTTTTAAATCCGCAGACGAAAGCTATTTCTCACCAGAAGTTTGAGCGACCCGTACATAGTTCAGGTGTAAGACACCTGAGTGCCTGACTATAGGCCAAGTGGGAGATTGTTGGACAATTATGACCCATAGCGTCACTATTTGTACAGATCATGGTGTTGTTATACAAATTAACTATGTGACAAATTAAATTGCTCTTTTATCATTTGTGATTTGATCACCTAGATGTATAAATGATAGAAGGTCCATATGATTAGTACCAGATTGCGATAATATGAGACAGTATCAATCCATGAAGGTTTAATCATTGAATATCCCTAGTCGTAGTATTATCGAGATTGGACATCGATAATGCATAATAGACTATTATTACACTTGTGCGCGTTGTGAGAGCATAACGACATAGTTCTCTTATATTTGGGTATTGGTTATAGTTATCTGATTATAGAGACTAGTTACCAGACATCTGATATGTGCTTCGTACGGGAGAGACAAACAATTCCAGCCCCAGGCCTTGCACGTGACCATCCGATACTGGCTCGATATACACGATACTACGTATACTACGCCTGATATAGATCATATATTCCTGTAAGGAAATTTCTGGAGAATTAGGTAGGTATGGCGCTTTACTAGGAGCCAACCTTGTCTTGTATATCGGTAAAACGTAGTACTAGGTACGTACGTGTTCGGATAGTCCAATAACCGTATTTACTGCCAACATATCCGGGGATCTCATGGGTCACATCCCGAAGATTCACCAATGACGTATGACTCATACTTTATTAATCTGAGATTAATTAGATGAGAGAGAAAATTAATCTGGAATTAATTACGGAGATATTTTATATGGGATAAAATATTAATAAAGAGAGAAAATGATTAATTTGGAATTAATCGATAAATTAATATATTCGATTTATTAAATGAAATTAGATCTCGACGCGGAATTAAAATTAGATTTTAATTCCAGCGAACGAGTTAATTTAGAATTATTCGTTAGCGACGTGAATAGTGATTTTGCTAGGCATAATTAATTAATTACGTCGCCAACGGAAAATTTGTTAATTTGGAATTAGCGAACTCGAGCCCGGGAGTGTTTGTGAGCGCATTCGTATTTCGAATTCGAGTACGGCACGCAAGTCACATTAAGCGTTAAATCGCTAGTCACTTTGAGTGATGTGACAACTTGTCACTTGATTAATTGAGTGATGTGAATAGTAGATGAGATTTGTTGGAAAGCTTTTTAAAGCTTGAAAGACATTTATCAATTTTTAATTGATATTTGACTTTTTGTAATTGAATTTTGAATTCAATATTTTGTGTATTAGATACAATTTTATCTAACAACAAAACTAACACACTCTCTCCACTTTTCTCTTCCTCTCTCTCTCGGCCATAGGCCATCTTCTTCTTCTATTTTTCTGGGCAAAAATCGTGAGCTAATGAGAAGAATTGTGATGATTTCTGGCAAAATCAAGTGTGCTAGCACACAATGAAGACATACAAAGGTGATAGGGAAACCCACTTGTGAGCAAGGAATCACCAAATCAAGATTGGAGCTCAAAACTTGATGATTGCCGAGAACACCAAGGAGGACAAAATACTCACTGCCGAGAGCTTCTTAAAGGGCTTAAAAAGTTTTGTTCTTCACCGCATCGCCTCTACCGATCGATGTAAGTATTCCGCAACTTCTTCGAGTATTCACATGTCGTTTCTTGCTTGATAATCGATCCTCGGAACCATAGAAACTCCAAGACGTATTCCACTTCAACCGAGCATGCCTTGTCCGGAACAACAAAATGAATTATAACAAAGGGTGCCCAAAGGTCTTACTTTTTAAGTCGTTTTCTGGGAGTGCGTTCCACGGTGTTGGAATGGTTATCGTTTATGTTGTTTTCACGGTTCACTGTTCCCGTTGTTTTCCCGGGTTTCTCAGGTTCACTGTTGTCGCAGTTTTGTCTATTTTCACTCGCGGTTTTTTTGCTCATCGATTTCTCTATTTTCACTCTCGGTTTCCGCTCGCCGTTTTCTCTGATCTTTTTGTTGCTATTTGGTGGTTGTTTTTGTCTTGGTTTGGGCGTTTTAGGGGGTACTTTGAGACTGCTTTTCGGTGGTATTTGTGGAGGCTATTTACGTGTGAATGGCCTGCATACAAGGGGAGTTTGTGGGCTGTTTACGTGGAAGGGTTAGGGCTGACTTGTGGCAGTGTTTTAAGACGTGTAAGAGAGCAGTTTCAAGGGCTGTTTGCGTGCAGTACAGTGGGTGATTGTGCGACTGTTTTTGGCTGAGCAGAGAGGGGGTTTATGCGTTTATGTGAGGGTTGATTGTGGGTTCTTTATCTGTTAGAGGAGGTACATTTTTTGGCATGAAGTGGGCTGTTTGAAGTGAGTTGAGTGGGAGCATGTTTTTGGTGTGAAGTCGGCCAAAGTGGGCGTGTTTCACGTGGATGTCCACTGGCAGATTGGTGCGATGAAGGGGGCAGTATTGCGTGGATTGAATGGCTGTTCTGAGGGCTTCTGGTTTGTGTGAGAGGGAGGGCAGTCGGTTTGGTGAGGCTTATCTTGACAGTGTGTGCGTGCATTGATCTTGGCAGTGTGTGCGTGTGTTGAGTGTACGAAAGAAAGAATGGGGTGCTGTTGACCGACGTAAACACACACATATAACGCAAGCGCACGTATCGTTCAAGTAGTATAAAAATATCGATCTGACGAGGACTTAATTCCTACTGTTGTTATTAATTATTGAATCTATTTATTTACAAATATCTAATTAAAGGGAGAATGGAATTGATTGCTTGATTAAAGATTTACTAAATAAATAAATAAAAGATAAAAGAAAATACTAAGGAAAATAAAAGACACAAAGATCTAAGGTTGTGATTTCTTTTAATATCATTTTAAAGATGAAGTGGTTATCTTAAAGTTGGAAATATATTGATTTATTAACCTGTGAAACACTAAATTATGTGTAAGCCTCTGTCATTGGTCAGACACAAATACCTAGTATAATCCAATTGAATCATATGTCTATGTCAACCAAATTACCTAGATTCATTAAGTTCAAGTTCCAATTATGGCTACCCCCGCCCGACAGGTATATTCTTATCATGTAAGGAAATCTATTAAAGGGTTATCTATCCTCAAGGAAGATCGTGGGCTATTGAGTCTAAGGCTGAAACCTAAAATCCCTATGTCTAGTTCATTTTAGATTTACCGTATCAATCTTATTAGTGATCAGACAACAAGAAGCATTAAGCTTAAGACTTAATAAATAAATCTTTATAATACCCAAACTATAATCTAACCCTATAAACTAGTGATAGTAAAAGTTATCACAACCCCAAATAACTAACACATAACTAAGGCTAGTAAAAGCTTAAAAGTAAAAGACATAAAGTGAAAGCTGAAAAATAAAATAAAATAAATTGTTAAGGTAAAAGGAATTACTTCTACTAAATACTATTTAGATTTCTCCCATAATATAAAATAAGCTTTGCAAAACATTTCCAACCAGCCATATAGGCGGTAACCTGATTAAGTCAATTTAAAAACAACCAGCCATAAAGGCGGAATCAAAATAACCAGCCATATAGGAGGAATGAAAACAACCAGCCATATAGGCGGAATTAAATTACCAACCGACCAATCTGGCGGTATCCTTATTAAGTCCAATTAAAAATATTGAATATATTATAATTATGGGAGAATAATCTAAGTAGTAATAGTAAAAGAATTACCTTTCACTATAGTAAAAGGAAATTACCTCATATAAATAGTAAAAACTGTAAAAAGTAAAAAGTAAATAGTAAAAACTATACAAGAAAGTAAAAAGTAAAAATTAAATTACTTTTATTACAAAACGTAATTAAAATTATTTACAAAACTAAAAAAAAACTAAAAACTAAAGAGTCTAGAGAGAGAAACTCTCTCTTTAGAAGGAATTGAAGAGAGAGGAAGGTACATCGAATTCTGAAATCTCGAGCTCAATTTATAGGCGTGGATAGGGTCCGGCGTCGCGACGCTGATGGGTTGCGCGTCGTGACACCCGCTACGGTGACACGTGTCACTTCCTGATTTATCGGCTCAGATTCTTATCCGATGACGTGGCACTATTCATGACGTCATTGCTTACGTCACTCTGAGGCATGATTGTCGATAGCGTCAGATCGTGACACGTGGCAGAGGCGCATTTTAGCAAGGCTGTTGAGATATCGACACGTGGCATGCGCGAGATAGCATAGATGATGATTGTCGGCACCGTAGGATGATGACACGTGGCAGGCGCAAGTTAGCAAGTCTTCTGTGATGGTGACACGTGGCACGGCGCATGTTATCAAAGTCAACTTTTCAGATTCTGACCCGTTGACCCAGCGCACGTTAGCAAATCCGGCGCATGCTGGGCGTCGCGGCGCGCAATGCTCCAGCGTCGCGACGCGCAAAAGACGAAATTATCCTGTTGACGGATTTTTGTCCGGTTTTGCCTAAATTGCCTCCAGTGCTGTCCAAACTTTATTTATCTGCAAAATAACAACAAATCACATCAAAACATTCATAAATCTCGAGAAACAATATAAAACATTAGGTCAAATGAGTGGGAATAAGTGATATAAATACCACTAATCACACCCCCAATCCTAACATTTTGCTAGTCCTCGAGAGAAAAACAGAAAAAAATAACATGAAAATAAAATTTAACTAAGCCACTTTCGTAGGGATCACGTTTGCATTAGCATATGCAACAAGCCTTTAAACCCCTAGGTGTCCCTAGTGGACGAGTTGTAGTCTCGTGAGGGTTTACAGCAATGATACCCACAAACATTTTACAAAACTAAAAATGTAGTAAAACTAATGCACACAAAAGCAAAAAGACAAGCGAAAAGAGAATAAAGAAAGTTAGTGACTAATCAGGTGAAAATTCTACTCCAAGTTACTAGTTGTTTTGTTTCTTTCTAAATTACCGAATAAGTAAATTCTCCGATTATTTTTACCATTCTCCATATACACAGCCAACAAAATATTAATCAACTCATTTTTGCCCACAACAGTCATAAGTGCAGTTGATAAGAGAGTAATATTTTTGTCCTAAAGTTCTATCAGATTTCACACCTTTTTGTAGCAATGGAATAATTTTCTGATTTTTCTGATTTTTTTTATTTATATACAATACCTTCCGTCTATGTAGCGAGCTTTGGGTCGGTGGCTCCCAAACCAGTTGGCTTTAGGGCACCAGGTGTGTTGAGACACCCCTACGAACTTAATTACTCAGACTTCAGATATATATATATATATATATTTGCAGCATCTTCGATCCATGTAACGAGCTTTGGGCCAGTGACTCCCAAACCAGTTGGTTTTAGGGCACTAGGTGTTAAAACACCCTTACAGACTTAATAACTCGGATCTCGGACGTTTTTTTTTTTTTTACTCCATCACTTTTTGAGATGCTCCCTCCAATTAAACTAGAGAACCGAATATTACAAACTTTTCAATTTTAGCTCATGTCTGTATGTTTCCATGTATGTTGATAATACCTGCCACTGAGCATAAGAAGATCCATTTTAGTCAGTTTATGGAGAATTTACAAATTAAATAATTCAAAAGGAAACAAACAAAAATTAACTTGTTTTGAAATAGATGGTTTGAGATACGTATCAGGAGTGGGAACTCCTTACTCAGCTATCTCTTACCAATTCTCACCTTTTTAATCAAAAAAAAAACACAAAAATGCAAAATATTTTTGTAATTTTTGAAAATTTTTCAATTTTTTTGTATTTTTCGAAAAAAATTTGGACTAAAAATAAAAACAACATACAAACTAAAAACAAGGTACTAATCAACTAAACCCCCCCAAACCTAAATGAGACATTGTCCCCAATGTCTTAACAGTAAAAGGAGAGTTAGAAGGTTGTACCTGGTTAGCTGAAATCTACAGGAAATTAAAGGTTAAGATCCAGATTAATTCGACGCCTCTTACCACGATCGTCCTCAGACCAATTTATCTTTGATAGAATAGGGTCAACTTGTGGTTCATAGGCTATGAGTTGGTCTATCAGATCCGGAGCATTTCTGGCAGTAAAGAGGAGTTCTTTAATAGGTTTTGACATGAACCCATTTCTCCGGGCATCATCAAGAAACACACAAAGAAAATCATAAAATCCATCAACGTTGAGTAGTCCAAGCGGTTTCTGGTGTATGTTCAGGTTCGTCCAAGATAGTACAATAAAAATTTCCTCCAATGTACCCAAACCACCTGGCAAAGCAATAAAAGCATAAGCACGGTTAATCATTTCTACTAGTCGTTCAGACATACCTGGCACGATTAGTTCCTCTCCGTTTGATGATCCAATAAGATTTGCCTCTGCCAAGGGTTTTGGGATGATTCCCAAAACATGACTGCCTCCTTCCTGTACGGCCTTTGAAATGATCCCCATAAGTCCGAGATTGCCTACGCCATATATTAAGTGCATATTCCTTGCAGCTAAGACTCGACCTAATTCCTGTGCTGCTTCTATGTATTGTGGTTTAGTACCAACACTACTACAGCAAAACACACAAATGTTTTCGACTAGTCTTCTTGAGGTGGCTTCCATTTTTCTATGTATTTCTTTCTCAAATTAGGATGCCTTCAAAAGTGCAATGACAGGCTGAATTTATAGTACCTGAAAAAAAAGTGAGTAATAATAGCACTAGTATCTTCCAGAGGACGTTTGTTAGCTAAACAACAAAAGAAATCGTGAAAGGTCAAAAAGTCTGGATCCTGTCTATGAAAATAAAAATAATTACAACAGAAAAGCAAATCAAAGCAATAATTAAGGTAACGGAATTGTGTACGCAATAAGCCACTCGTTTGGTATATAAATCCATTAGGATGCGTCTCAAGATTTCATTCATTACTCAGTCTTCGCTAATGAATTGTTTCTCTTCTTTGATTGCCAAACACAATTCATTCTATCTTAAAATGCTTCGTTTGTGCCTTTCCCTACAAAATAACACACAAAATTAAAAAGTTCACATAAAACAAATTACATGGGTTGCCTCCCTGCTAGCGCTAAATTTTTCTTCTTCAGCCAGACGTGAATGAAATTCATCTGTTAAGGAGGTTTCAATGTCGTTTTGGATGTCCGATTAAAGACAATCTCGTGAGCGTTGCTTTTGAAGGGTCTCTTCCAACGGTAAAGTGGCAAAACGAATTTTGTCTCATTCAGTGCTTGTGCCACCTTTTTGACTTTTGTTGCTCCAGTGGTTTCTGAAAAGAAAGAAAGAAAATCAGGAGGTCTCGTATGGTGCTTGACTTGAAATGGAGGTTCCATTCTGTCAAGTTTCTGGTTGATATCTTTGATTTGTACTCCCCAAAACAGCGATGTTTTTCCTGAATGCTCTGGATTTTTAATTTGGTCTGACAGTTGCTCCTCCATTTGCTCTGCTTTTTGCTCCACCTTTTCATTGCAGATGTATTTGAAAATTTCCATATTCAGCTTTTCATCTGTCATCTGTGAAATACATGCATCAAAATTGTCAACCTGAGGATGAAAAGAAATGTCAGATTTTAGGTCTTCATCCTCTGATCTGGATGAAATAATTGGCTCAGGTAGATCTTCTTCAAACATTTATGCAAAGCATTCTCCAAGATCTTCATTTTGAGGCTTGAAAGTTTGATCCACCGTTGTTGGTGTAGTTGGTACAAATAGATCAGCTTCCTCCTCGTCAGAGTCAGAATAATAAAAGTCAAATTGAGACTTTGTCGGTTCGGGCTCCTGAACTGATACCTCTGGTTGTTGATACTGCTCAGCCTCCTCCTCTGTTGAAGTGTCATTCTGAATGATTGGTACTTGATGGCTTCATCAGTGTCATCTGAATCTGGTTCTTGAGGTATATATTTTCTGGTTTTCTGTGAATTGTCTGATTTGATCTGTCATTCTCTGTATGGATTCTGTGTTACTCTGAATTTGTGCATCAAATCGAGCTGCTTGTTCTTTGAACATGTGAATCAATTGATCTTCCTCGGATGGTTCTGGTTCTTGATGAAGATCAAATATATATGGTGGATAAGATGAAAAATGTGGTTCTGTGAAATGTGAGGGCTCGTCATACCATGAAGGATCTTGATAGTTCTGCCACCCTGGATGGTAGTTGTATTCGCAATAATCGCTTGGATGGTTACCATTACATATGTCACATCTCCACATTGAGTTCTGTTGAGCAAATGTAGTATTGCTTGATTCTGGCATCCAGTGATAATTGTTAGGCTGGACAACAGGCCTTAGAAAACCGGACTGTTGCTCCCAGATTTGGGGTGTATCTTCTTGTAAAGCACGTAATCTTTCAATCTCCCAGTAATGTTCCATTTTTAAGTCACCTGAAATCAAAAGAAAGAAATAAAAATTACAGATAAAAATAAAGAGAATTAGATACAAGTAATTAGATAGCTTCAAAGTTAATAACTCAAGAAAAATAAGTCCCCGGCAACGGCGCCAAAAACTTGACCGGCGTAAACACACACGTATAACGCAAGCGCACGTATCGTTCAAGTAGTATAAAAATATCGATCCCACGAGGACTTAATTCCTACTGTTGTTATTAATTATTGAATCTATTTATTTACAAATATCTAATTAAAGGGAGAATGGAATTGATTGCTTGATTAAAGATTTACTAAATAAATAAATAAAAAGATAAAAGAAAATACTAAGGAAAATAAAAGACACAAAGATCTAAGGTTGTGATTTCTTTTAATATCATTTTAAAGATGAAGTGGTTATCTTAAAGTTGGAATATATTGATCTATAACTTGGAACACTAAATTATGTGTAAGCCTCTGTCGATGGTCAGACACAAATACCTAGTATAATCCAATTGAATCATATGTCTATGTCAACCAAATTACCTAGATTCATTAAGTTCAAGTTCCAATTATGGCTACCCCCGCCCGACAAGTATATTCTTATCCTGTAAGGAAATCTATTAAAGGGTTATCTATCCTCAAGGAAGTTCGTGGCTATTGAGTCTAAGGCTTGAAACTAAAATCCCTATGTCTAGTTCATTTTAGATTTACCGTATCAATCTTATTGGTGATCAGACAACAAAGAGCATTAAGCTTAAGACTTAATAAATAAATCTTTATAATACCCAAACTATAATCTAACCCTTATAAACTAGTGATAGTAAAAGTTATCACAACCCCAAATAACTAACACATAACTAAGGCTAGTAAAAGCTTAAAAGTAAAAGACATAAGTGAAAGCTGAAAAATAAAATAAAATAAAATTACTAAGGTAAAAGGAATTAACTTCTACTAAATACTATTTAGATTTCTCCCATAATATAATATAAGCTTTGCAAAACATTTCCAACCAGCCATATAGGCGGTAACCTGATTAAGTCAATTTAAAAACAACCAGCCATAAAGGCGGAATCAAAATAACCAGCCATATAGGCGGAATGAAAACAACCAGCCATATAGGCGGAATTAAATTAC
Organism: Zanthoxylum bungeanum; assembly: GCA_019454045.1. NCBI lineage: Eukaryota > Viridiplantae > Streptophyta > Magnoliopsida > Sapindales > Rutaceae > Zanthoxylum > Zanthoxylum bungeanum. The sequence goes on along the minus strand of SKCR01040268.1, from coordinate 264,676 downwards.
CAACAGACCAATCTGACTGTATCCTTATTAAGTCCAATTAAAAATATTGAATATATTATAATTATGGGAGAATAATCTAAGTAGTAATAGTAAAAGAATTACCTTTCACCATAGTAAAAGAAGTTACTTCATATAAATAGTAAAAACTTTAAAAAGTAAAAAGTAAATAGTAAAAACTATAAAAGAAAGTAAAAAGTAAAAATTAAATTACTATTATTACAAAACGTAATTAAAATTATTTACAAAACTAAAAAAAATTAAACACTAAAGAGTCTAGAGAGAGAAACTCTCTCTTTAGAAGGAATTGAAAAGAGAGAGGAAGGTACATCGAATTCTGAAATCTCGAGCTCAATTTATAGGCGTGTGTAGGGGTCCGGCGTCGCGACGCTGAAGGGTTGCGCGTCGCGATGCCCGCTACAGTGACACATGTCACTTGCTGATTTGTCGGCTCAGATTCTTATCCGATGACGTGCACTGTTCATAACGTCATTGCTTACGTCACTCTGAGGCATGATTGTCGACAGCGACAGATCGTGACACGTGGCAGAGGTGCATTTTAGCAAGGCCGTTGAGATATCGACACGTGGCATGCGCAAGATAGCATAGATGATTGATTGTCGGCACCGTAGGATGATGACACGTGGCAGGCGCAAGTTAGCAAGTCTTCTGTGATGGTGACACGTGGCACGGCGCACGTTAGCAAAGTCAACTTTTTAGATTCTGACCCGTTGACCCAGCACATGTTAGCAAAATCGGCGCATGCGGGTGGTCGCGACGCGCAATGTTCCAGCGTCGCGACGCGTAAAAGATGAAATTATCCTTGTTGACGCATTTTTGTTCGGTTTTGCCCCAAATTGCCTCCAGTGCTGTCCAAACTTTATTTATCTGCAAAATAACAACAAAACACATCAAAACGTTCATAAATCTCGAGAAACAATACAAAACATTAGGTCAAATGAGTGGGAATAAGTGATATAAATACCACTCATCAGCTGTGTGCTTGATTAATGTGAGCAGGTTGAGTGGTTGAGAGGAGGGGTTGTGTTCTTGGTTAAAGCGAGCAGGTTGAGTGGTTGAGAGGAGGGGCTGTGTGCATGGGGGAAGCCATGAGCCTAGGGGCAGTTACGTGAGTGTCTAGGGTTTATTGTTTCTGCATGGGGGTTCGTTTAGGGTGAGTTGTTTGGTCGGTCAGGGGGTTAGACATTATGACCCATAGCGTCACTGTTTTGTAAATGATATGTATTATTGTACAAAATTAACTATGTGATAATGAAATTGCATTTTGCCGTTTTGTAAAATTATTTACTTTGATATATTAATGGCAAAAGTCCATATGATTAGTTCCGTATTGAGATGATATGAGACAGTATCAATATAAAAGGTTTAATCATTAAATATCCATAGTCGGAGTATTATCGAGATCGGACATCGATAATACGGAATAGACTAGTATTGCACTTGTGCGAGTTGTGATGGCACAACGGCATAGTTCTCATATATTTAAGTATTGGATACTTATGCAAGTGCGATAGGAGGTTGTGTTTTACCGATGGTACGGAAAACAGCTTCGCTCTGGACAGACCCCGCGGAATCCCATTGGTAGTATGTCTGCGTGTCTATGGGAGGCCGCATCAGGGTAGGTGTATATGGTCTTAACCTGAGACTTGCATCGCTAGTACTTACGACAATCGGTAATTTTGGTAGTGGTGGTTCGGGGCTTTAACCGGTTCTGTGTAACGCCTCTTCTGGGTTTATCGAGAATCGTAGTGTACTAGATGTGATGTCAAGATGGAAGTATCACTTCAGACATATGGAGATGATGATCACGCAGGATACAGAACTAGTACTCTATAAAAGGTTGCAACCGTCGGGACAATTAACCAGGTCAGGATTGTCCGATTTAAAGAGACTAGTTGTTTGATATCCGATATATGTTTCGTACGGGGCAGACACATTTCCAGCCCCAGGCCTAACATTTGATCGTCCGATACTGGATCGATGTACGCAATACTACGGTATACTACGCTTGATAAAGATCTAATATTCCAGTAAGAATATTCTGGAGAATTGGGTAGGCATGGCGCTTTGCTAGAAGCCAACCTCGTCTTGTAAATCGGTATAAAAACGTAGTACGAGGTACGTACATGTTTGGATTATCCAACGACCGTATTTACTGCCAACATATCCGGAGATCTCTTGGGTCACTTCCTGAAGATTCACCTATGATGTTTGATTCGAACTTTATTATCTTGGATTAATTACGGAGAAACTTTATCTTGGATAAAATGCCTTATTAGGAGAGAGAGAGAGATCGATTAATTTGGAATTAATCAATAAAATAATATATTCGATATATTATTAAACGAAATTAGATTTCGAAGCGGAATTAAAATCGGATTTTAATTCGGGCAAACGAATTAATTTAGAATCAATTCGTTTGCGATCTGAATAATAATCCCGCTAGGCGTAATTATTTAATTCGCGTCGCGACGGAAATTCGTTAATTCGGAATTAGCGAATTTGGGCCCGAAAGTGTTTGCGGACACATTCGTATTTTGAAACGGGTGGAATCCGCAAATCACATCGCGATATCTTATTACTTGACACGAATAGATGATGGATGTATCTAGTCACCTTTAAGGGATGATACATTGTCTCTATTCTCAATGTGAGATAATGATGGCATATGATGAATTTTTATTTTGGAGGGAAAACCTTTCACGGTTTTTGAAGGGTTTTTTGATTAAAAAATTCATTTTGATATTTGATATCAATTCATTGCTTTTCATTTTGCTCTCTCACGGTTTTGGAAACAAAAGGGAGAACAAAAATTGAAAAGAAAAACACTTCTCTCTTCTCTCCTTTGCTCACGCCGTGAGCTTCAAACCAAGGCAGAAAAATCATTTTCATTTCTCCATTTTGCTAGCACATTGAAGGATCAAAAGAGGTGATAGGGAAACAACCTTGGAGCTTGGAACACTTGAAGACTTGAAGCTTCTCTTCCTCTTCATCTTGGCCGAAACTTCCACCTTGAAGACTCAAGGATTGTCTTCACAATTTTCGTCACAAAGCTTAGTAAGTATGATTCCGCCATGTTTCTAGCTTTGCATGTATGTTATTTGTATTTCTATGGCTTAATCTTTCTTTGGGACTAAATATAGAAACCAACAAGGGGCTGAGTTGAAGAAGAGAGTGGCATGAGGTTGAAGATGAGGGAACCGAGAGGAGAGAGTGGCTGAGAGTTTAGGGTTTCTTCACGTGTGCCTTAGGCCTGAAGGTTTGTTTTGTTATGGTTTTTATTGTTTTTGAAGTGATAGATGAGGGGGTTTTCAGGTGTATTGCTAAGCCCGGGGAGCAACGGTTCATTTGTTTTCTTTTTACAATTGAGGGGGAGAGTGAGGCCAATTAATGTTTGTTGTTTGGTGGGGGAAAGATAATTTATTAGGGGGTAATTTTTGCTTGGCTTTTGAAAAGGGAGGTGTGTTGGTGGATTGGTGTTTTTGATTTGTTTATTTGCTTTTGTTGAATTTGTATGTGTGAAGGAGAGAGAAATGTTGGTTTATTTAATTGGTTTTATTTCTTTGTGTTTGTATTGTTATTTGTTGAAAGGAGATGAGGTGGTTGTTGTTTTGTGAAATTGTTAGGCGTGAGGTGCTAGTGAGTGGGGTTAATTATTTTGTTCACGTGGGGTAAGTGTTTATTTAATGGGTTTGTCTTGTTTGGGTTTGTTTGTGATGTGGGGCATGTGGGTAGGTTTAATTAATTGATTTGTTGAATTTGTGTGGGTAGTGGCGTGAGTTAGGGTTTTGGTTTAAGGTTTGGGTCGGGGATAAATTTTAAAACAGAGGACTAACGAGCAAACTCGAGGCTAAACGAGCGAACTAAATCCAACAATACGTCAATTCTTGACTCTCCCATTCCGACGTCCGTTCCCGCGACTTCCGCGACTTAAAAGGTAATGCCTCTGTACGAGGCTCATCATCGGGACTTATATGCAAAAATACAGTGCCTACAAGAAGTTCTCGCAAATCTTCACAAGCAATTTCCTTTTCTCCCTAAAAAATCTGTGATGAAAGTTTACAAAGCTCTCTTGGAACGGATGAGACTACTGATGATCAAAGGAATTCCTAATGATATTTGTTGGATTATTGAAGCAAGGGTCCGATTGGCAGGTGAGTCCTCTAATTCTTTTATTTCACAACTGCCTGGTTTAGGAAGAAGCACATATGCTAAAAAGAGAAGAGCCAAAAGAACGGGTGTTTGTTCCAAATGTGTTCGCATGTTTTATAATACTCGTTGTCATTTTTTTAGGATTGGTGTCTGATAATCGCTAAGATAAGATTAATTTAATTAAGGATGGCTTGAGTAAGGATTCTTTGGATGACATATCTAAAACTCTTAAGATGCATCCCAGTGGATATGTGTTTCATGAAATTCGTGTGTTATATGCACAATTCCAAAAGGAGAGACAATAATTAAGTCCCAAGAATCTGACTCAAAAAGACCCTGTTTGCCAATTTATAAGAAAATTGGATGGGAAAGTTGTCCTTGACGCATAGACGTCAATCAAGCCGCTACTTTTCTTGTACATATTATGTCTCTTTGTTCTTTTCCTAACCATTGTGATTTGTTTTGTTGTTTTCTTTTATTTTCTCCGATAGGATCCAAATTGTTTTGACTTTCACGATTTATTTTACTGTTTAATTAATAATTGTCATTTGGCAGGTAATAGTGCTATTATTTTACTCACCCTTTTCAAGTGTTATAAATTCCACTCATCATTGCACTTTTGAAGACATCCAGAGTAATACATGGAAGCCACTTCAAGCAGACGAGTTCAAAACATATGTGTGTTTTGTGGTACTAGTGTTGGTGTTAAACCAGAATACATCGCAGCAGTACATGAATTGGGTCGAGTCTTAACTGCAAGGAATATGCACTTAGTATATGGCTGAGGCAATCTTAGACTTATTGGGATTGTTTCAAAGGTCGTACAGGAAGAAGATAGTCAAGTCTTGGGAATCATTCCAGAACCCTTGGCAGAGGAAAATCTTATTGGACCACCAAACGGAGAAGAACTAATTGTGTCAGGTACGTCTGAATTATTTGTAGAAATGATTAAACGTGCCAATGCTTTTATTGCTTTGTCAGGTGGCTTGGGCACATTGGAGGAAATTTTTATAGTGCTATCTTGGGCGAACTTGAATATACACCAGAAATCGCTTGGACTGTACAACATTGAAAGATATTATGATTTTTTTGTGTTTCTTGAGGATGCCCGGAGAAATGGGTTCGTGACAAAACCTCTTAAAGAACTTCTCTTTACTGCCAGAACTGCCCCATATTCAGTTGACCAACTCTTAGCTTTTGAACCACAAATTGATCCTATCATTTCTAAGATAAATTGGTCCAAGAACGATCGTGGTAAGAGACATTGGATTAATCTGATCTTAACCTTTAATTTTCATTTAGAATTTCAGCTAACTAGGTACTATCTTCTAAACTCTTATTCTACTGTATAAGACATCAGAGACATAACTCATTTAGGTTTGGGGGAGGGATTAGTTAATTAGTATCCTGTGTTTTAGTTTGTGTGTTGTTTTAGTATAAAATTTTTCGAAAAATACAAAAAAAAAAAATTGAAAAATATTCAAAAATAGTAAAAATACTTTTGTTTTTTTTTTGTGTTTTTATTTTGACTAAAAAAGTGAAATTGGTGAGAGATAGTTGTGTAAGGATTTCCCACTCCTGATACGTATTTCAACCCATTTTCGAAACAAGTTAATTTTTTTTTTATTTCCTTTTAAATTATTTAATTTGTAATTCTCCATCAACAGACTAAAATGAATCTTAATATGCTCAGTTGGCAGGTATTATCAACATGCATGGTAACATACAGACATGAGCTTGTAATTGAAAAGTTTGTAATATTATGTGCTCTTGTTTAATTGGAGGAATATCTCAAAAAGTGATGGAGTAAAAAAAACGTATGATATCCGAGTTATTAAGTCTGTAGGGGTGTTTTAACACCTAATGCCCTTAAACCAAATGCTTTGGGAGTCACTGGCCCAAAGCTCGCTACATGGATCAAAGATGTTGCAAAAAATATATATATATATATCTGAAGTGTTGGGTTTTCTAGGTCATACCAAGATCAGTTAAGCAAGAAATCATGTGAATACAACAAAGTAAGAATGGAGAAAATACTCACTTTGATCGGTTTTGGATGTAGGAGGTAACAAAAATTTTCCTCCTTTGTGAAGTGCTGCAAGTTTCCTTTGATGTATGTTGATCTTCCAAGCTTCCAATAATTGATTCTTGAATTCCAAACTCATGGGAAATGTTTACCTATCACCTTTGTAAGACTCTTTAAGTGCTAGCTCATGATGAATTTTGCAACAAAACTCTTCCTTATTTCTGCTTCAACTCTCGGCCAAGCAAGATGATGGAAAGGGAGAGAAGCATTTTCGGTTTTGAGAGAGATGGAAAGAATGAAAAAATGTGTTGTGTTTTTTTTATTTCAAAAAATCAATTACCATTTACCAATTTTCCAAAAGTTGGTAAAAGTTAATATTGACGGGTGTAATCACACGCATATAACTCAAGCACACGTATCATTCAAGTAGTATAAAGATATCGATCCCACAAGCACTTAATTTCTACTGTTGTTATTAATTATTGATACTATTCATTTACAGGTATCTAATTATATTGAGAAGGGAATTGATCGCTTTTGGTGGTCGAATGTGGATTTGCTAATTTAAATAAAAACAGACACAAAAGAAAATACTAAGGAAAATAAAAGAAAATACTAAAGATCTAGGGTTGTGACTCCTCACAATATTATTAGAAATATAAATTGATTCTCTTATATATGTGTAATAAATTAGTTTGCTAACATGGAACACGAAAATATACAAAAGCCTCTTCCGATGGTCAGACGTAAATACCCAGTATAACCCAATTCAACCATATTTCTATGTCAACCAAATTACCTAGATTCATTAAGGTCAAGTTCCAATTATGGCTACCCACGCCCGACAGGTATATTCCTATCCTGTAAGGAAATCTATTAAAGGGTTATCTATCATCAAGGAAGATCGTGAGATATTTAATCTAAGGTTGAAACCTAAAATCTCTTTTCCAAGTTCATTTTAATTTAACCACATCAATCTTATTGGTGATCAGACAACAAGAAGCATTAAACTTAAGACTCAATAAACAACCTAAAGAATTACTCATAAAAAGAAAATCAATTATTAAGTGTGTGGATATTGTGTTTCATCACTTCCATAAAATGAAAATAAAATGCTGAGGGTTGGGGGATCCACCTTTACTATTTTTAATTTAGAAATCTCCCTTACTATAATATAGAATTTATCACTGATATTACTGTTGGAGTTTCTAGGTCCATAGGATCAAATAACAAACATGAAATAGGTGCGAATACAAATCGAGAAAGTTGCGGAATACTCACATCGATTGGTTGAGTGACGCGTAGGCAAAAATAATAATTTTCTGCCCTTGGACAGGTCACGGCAGTGGGCTGCCAGTGCTTACTGGTTTGGCACCATTCGAGCTCCTTCGTCAAGCTCCAAGCTTCGTGGAATGGTTCCCAGCTCATGGGTGAACTTCCCTATCACCTTCGCATGTCTCGTAAGTGTGCTAGCACTTGAGATTTTGCCACAAAATCCCACTCATTGCTTCCCACTGCTCACGGTTTTTGGAGGAAAACTAGTAAGCTTTTTGCCCCTTGGTCGTGAATGAGAAAGAGATGAAGGAATGAGAGTTATGTTGGTTTGTTACCAAATTTGTGTATCTTATACTGAATTTGAATTTCAAATTCATTTGACATGAATTTGGATTTTCCAAAAAGCAAACCATTAAACCCTTAATGGCACCAACCACTCACATCACTTCCATCAATCATGAATAGTGACTTGCGTCAATCACTCAAAGTGAAAGACATCCATCACTTGATTGACGAATGATGTGACGCTAGTTGCGACTAGCGATTTGACGCTTGATTTGATTTGCCGCACTCGAATTTGAAATGCGAATGTGCTCGCAAATAATCTCGGGCTCGGGTTCGCTAATTCTAAATTAACGAATTTTCTGTTGCGACGTAATTAAATGTAATTTAATTAAATAATCATGCCTAGTATAATTACTATTCATGTCGCTAACAAATTAATTCTAAATTAATTCGTTCGCCCGAATTAAAATCTAATTTTAATTCCGCGTCGAAATCTAATTTCGTTTAATATATCAAAGATATTAATTTACGGATTAATTCCAAATTAATCGTTCTCTCTCTATTATTGATATTTTATCCCAGATAAAATATCTCCGCAATTAATCCCAGATTAATTCTATCTCTATTCTAATTAATCCCATATTAATTTAGAGTGCAAAGTATACGTCATCGGTGAATCTTTGGGAAGCGACCGACCCATGATATCCCCGGATATATTGGCAGTCAAATCGGTCGTCGGCCTATCCGAACACGTAAGTACCAAGTACTACGTTTGTACCAATTTACAAGACAAGGTTGGCCTGTAGCAAAGCGTCATGCCTACCCAATTTCTGGAAATATCCTTACTGGAATAAATGATCTATATCAAGCGTAGTATACCGTAGTATTGCGTATTTCTGTCCAGTATCGGATGATCACATGCAAGGTCTGGGGCTGGTACAAGTGTCTGCCCCGTACGAATCACATATCGGATAACGAGCAACTAGTCTCTTTAGAATCGGATAATCATAACCAAGTCATTATTATCCAGACGGTTGCAACCTTAACAAGAGAGCCAGTTCTGTATCCATACGCGATCATCATCTCTATATGACTGGAGTGACACTGGTTGGACAATTATGACCATAGCGTCACTATTTGTACAGATCATGGTGTTGTTGTACAATTAACTATGTGACAAAGAAATTGCACTCTAATCATTTGTGATTAGATCACCTAGATGTATAAATGATAGGAGGTCCCTATGATTAGTTCCTGGATTGAGATGATATGAGACAGTATCAGTCCACGAAGGATTAATCATTAAATATCCCTAGTCGTAGTATTATCGAGACTGGACATCGATAATGCGGAATAGACTAGTATTACACTTGTGCGTGTTTGTGTGAGATCATAACGGCATAGTTCTCATATATTTGGGTATAGGATACTAATGCAAGTGTTGTAATAGGAGGTTGTGTTTTCCGATGGTACGGAAAACAGCTTCGCTCTGGATAGACCCCTCGAATTCCATTGGTAGTATGACTATGTGTCTATGGAAGTCCGAAATCAGGGTAGGTGTATTGGTCTTAACCTGAGACTTGCAACGCTAATATTTGCGACAATCGGTATGCTTTAGTTTGGTCGTCCGTCCAGGGCTTTAACCGGTTCTGTGTTATGCCAATGCGGGTATATTGAGAATCGTAGAGTATTGGGTGTGATGTCAAGACGGAAGTGTCACTCCAGTCATAGTGGAGATGATGTCACGTAGGATACGGTACTAGTGCTCTTAAGTACTGCAGTCATCGGGATATTATGACTAGGTCATGTATATCCGATAATAGAGACTAGTTACCAGACATCCGACATGTGCTTCGTACGGGGCAGACACGACTCCAGCCCCAGGCCTAGCACGTGACATCCGATACTGGATCGCAATACGCAATACTACGTATACTACGCCTGACATAGATTATATATTCCAGTAAGAATATTTCTGGAGAATTGGGTAGGCACGGTGCTTGCTAGAAGCCAACCATGTCTTGTAAATCGGAAAGCACGTGGTACGAGGTACGCACGTATTCGGATAATCCGAATGACCGTATTTACTGCCAACATATCCAGGGATCTTTGGGTCGCTTCCCAAAGATTCACCGATGACAGTTGATTTAAATTAGAATTAATCTGGGATTAATTAAGAGAGAGAATTAATCTGGGATTAATTAAGATGGAGAAAATTAATCTGGGATTAATTGAGGTATTATTTAATCTAGGATTTAAGGTGTTCGGAAGAGAGAGAACGCGATTAATTTGGAATTATCGGTAAAATAAATTTAATAGTTAAATTTGATTTTTCTATTTAATTTATTCGTATGGGCTAAAATTAATATATCGGATATATTAATATGAATTGGATTTCATTATGAAATTAAAGTTGGACTTTAATGCGAATGAACGAATAATTTAGAATTAATTCGTAGATGACGTTCGTAATATATATTTGCGAGGCATCGTTATTTAATTAAATTAGATTTAATTATTTAGCGACGAAAGTTCGTTTAATCAGATTAAACGGAACCGAGCCGCGACAAATGTTCGTAGAGACATTTTGAGTTTTGAATTCAAAATGGTGGGGCCCACTTCACACATGTCACACATGTGAAGTGGTGGTTGGAAAGTGGTTGGCATTTATGCCAAAACCACTTACTTTCCAACTACTTGGTTTAGGTGAAACCAAATTACCCCAACTACATGGTTTTGGTGAAAAGGGTAAAAACCCTTTAACAAAACCCTAGCTCTCTCTCTTCACACATGTGTAACACAACACTTGAAACCTTTTGGAAACCCTAATACACAAAATGGGCGTGAACTAGGAGCCACCATGGGCGTGAGCTTCTTCATCCTTTCTCTTTGATTTTGTGGCAAAATCAACAAAGCTAGCACTTGGAGAAATCAACTAAGGTGATAGGGAAACTACTTCAAGAGTTGGAATCATCACTTAAAGCTTGGAATCAACAAAGGAAGGATCTTGGAGATCTTCAACTCAAAGCTTTGAATCAACAAAGGAAGCATCTTGCATCTTGGATCTTGGATCTTCTTCTCAAAATTTTAAAAGCCAAATCCGTTCATTGTAAGTATATTCCGCAACTAGTGTTGAATTTGTGAACATGTTTTCATGCTTATTAGATCCTTGGCATGTTCTAGGAACACTAACAATGGTCTCAAGAGCCAATTTTAAGCATGGAAATTTTAGGTTTCATGAGACTAAAATTTGGGGCTTTTATGTTTTGAGCATGATTTCTTCAAATTGATGATTTGAGCATGCTTAGATTATGTTAACTTAGAGTTGTGCATGATTACATTTGAGAAAAATTGATTGGATCAAATTTTGGACTCCCCCTTAGTGTGGCCGAAAGTTACAGTGCAGTCCACTACAATTTTGATTTTTTTTGTAACATGAAATAATGTTTCTTTAATGCATGTTTAAATGTTGATTGTTGGTTTGATTAGATTAGAATCAAAGTCAATAATGTTTATGTTAAAATCAAAGAGCATGTTGAGCATGAAATGATGAATTTAGGATTCAATTTGTGTTGAGCATGAAATGATGTATTTTGGCTTCAATTTGTGTTGAGCATGAATTGATGGATTAAGCATGATTAATTAAGTTAATGGTATTTTGGAAATATTGAGTTTAATTAATTAATCATGGCTAATACACTTTAATTAAAGTAATTGTGATATTTGGAATATTATAATTATGTTAATAAGCCTTTAATTATGAATTGGGCTAAAAGTGTGTATTTGGGCTTAATGGGCTTGTTTGACTAAGTTTGGTTTTGGACTTTTGGATTGGATCCAATTGGGCCCAAAACCAATTCATAAAGTCCAAATACATCACTTGGCCCTTTAAAGAATTTAATTGGGCCTAATGGGCCTAAATTGATTTGTTGGCAATAGGGTGATTCCTATTGGGCCTTGGCATTTTGGGTTTGATCCATTATGGCCAAAGCCCATGCCTTAAGAATCAATTAAAAGCCCATTGGACTTTAATTGAATGACATTGGATGTTATTGGGCCTTTGAGACCCATTAAGATTGGATTTGGAATCCAAGTCTTTAAGGCTTAAAAGTAAGTGTATGTATTTAATTTGGAATTAAATTGGAATTAGTATTGAATACAAATAAATTGGATTTAAAGTTGTAGTTCAATATAATTCAAGAATACTTACTTTGAGTATTTATTCTTAAACAAGTTGACTCAAGCAAATCAAATCGTGTTGTATGAACATTATATGGTCATTAATTCAAAGATTAATTAATTGGATTAAATTGATTGAATAACATGATTTGTATGAATACATGAATGTGTTGTATGAATAATGTATATCGGATGGATATTAGAAGGGCAATGGCAGTTTTGGAAATTGTTGTAATAAGTTTAGAATTTATTAAATTGGACCTACGTGTCCAGCCTTTTATCTCCTCCCTCATTGTATTTCCTTTTCACCTATTCCCCTCAATGTAAATGAGGTTTCTTTATTGTATTTTGTAATTGGGTAGAAGTTAGAATAGTTCTAGCCGGGGAGAGGAGGAGGAGTGAGAGTGATTTGTTCTATGAACAATGTGAGATATCCATCCGCATATCATTATTAATTTATTTAATTATACGCGCTTTATTATGTATTTAGAATGCATGTTTAAGGTGTATGATGATGAGACCTTAACAAAGATAATAAATTGGTTGCCAATTTGCACGCGAGAAAACTCTCACAATATATTAAGCGTTTTTTCCTTCCATTGAGTGATTCTTACTCAAGATCCAAAGTTGGCATTGGTTTGTTGGCCAAAGTCAAGACCTTTGTCAATTGCGGATGTGTTTGAATCATGAGAGTTTTGTTCCATATCGGTGTCTTGTCCAAGTTGTGATTTGTTTGGCCAAAGTCAAGATCACTTCTTGTCCATCGACATTGATTACGAAGCTTTCCATGTCAATGGGTTCCGCTTAACTGGGATCATTAAGTTTGTTGTGCCAAAGCCAAGGCTTAGTTGATTCAGAGGAAAAAGGTTAGGTAATATATTCGATATATTGGCATATATATAAAAATATATGTTTCGGACTTGGATGTCCACCTACTGGATCTAGGAATTGGATGGGATCCAATTGATCTTGAGATCTACCTAGTTAAATATCATACAGCTTGTTGGCCAAAGTCAAGGTTGTGTGTTATTTAACGGGATCCTAGCCCACTAGGAAACTGGGTTTCCCGAGTACTCAACAGAGGGTTAGAGGCTCGCCGAAAAATAGTGGGAGGCGAGAATTAAATTTGCAATATTCGTTTAATTACTTGCCATACGCGCTCAATCAAATATCATTCGTCAAATATATATTATTTATTAGTTGGACTAATATTTAATTATTGTTTTAATAAACAGTTGAACTGTAATTCAAACTATTCAATTAATGGTTGATTTTATAATTGGATTATAGTAATCAATATAATTGAATTAACCAATTTAATTATAATTGATTAAATGGTTGGACTATAGTAATCATTATATTAAATAGTACCTGAAATCGTTGATTAAATAGTTGGACTATTAGAATCAAGATTAAATTGAAAGATTAGTGTTTAAAACATTATCCTAGGGAAAATGTGTTTAGACGACTTTAATTTTCAAATTGGGAAAAAATTTCAGGATGATCCTGGAAACTAATAAGTACTTTATTTGATAAAATAACATATTAGGCCTAAGCCCAGAGTTAAGCAAATAGTAGAGCATGATCTTTGGAAGATTCATGTGATGATAACTTTAGTGCTTAATTCATTATACTTGTCATAATGACTCCTTAATTTCTTAATCAGAACTAAGTATTAGATCCTTAAAGTATGATAATGAAATTGAAGGATCTTCATAGATCTATTCTTAGATCTTAGAAGTATTAAATTGCAATAAACAACTCTTGGAGAGTTAATAAATATTCTCAAGGAGACTAAAATTAAAGTTTGCAATAAGGCAAGTAGCGCAAGGCGCATCTTACTTCAATATTCTAGAAGGCCAAGGCTTGGCCAAAGACTTCTGGAATGTGAAAAGGGCAAAATCATTATAATCTTCTAGGAAGATAAAGGACATATCTCAAGATGTCTGCCTAAATTATGGCAAACGGGGTCATTGAAGCGTGACTGCCGTATGGACAAAGCAGACATGAAGGAATTGAAGACGAGCAAGGCTCTGACTTCAAATATGTTTGTCAAAGATTATGTTCACTACTAGTATTAAAATTAGATTTTTTTGAATACGTGTGGGTACATAGAATATATGTATTGATGTTCAGAATCTGTTTTGAACAGGATACTGACATCATTTGAGATTAATCTGCGAATCCGAAATGGGACGACAGTCGCTGTTTCAACCGTAGATACCTAAGTTTAGGAACTATCCTTCGGGTATGTACTTAAATTAGGAAACTGTTAAAATATAACTAGTTTGACTAGAAATAATATCTCTATATCGTGTATAACTCGTTGCGAGTATACCTTTATATTCTAGAACACTAAAGTGTTTTATTTTATAAAGATGATATTGAGATAAACACATTAGATGTGAACAACAGTATTTATATTTTGAATATAAATAAATCTCAAATATATAACATGACAAACAAGTAGCTCAAACTGATTTGATCAGATAAGACTTATTTGTGGCAGTGTTGTCTGGGACACATTAAACAAGACTCGTATATCCACACTTCTGAAGAGTGGATACTAGAACAGATTTGATTCCATTCAAATGAAGTTTACGAATCTAGTTTATTAGGCAAAGTGCCTAAAACACCTTTACTTGGTAGAAGTATAAATGCCACCATCTATTAGCCCTTGTTCATAGTGACGTAAGTGGGCCCATATCAAGCTAGGCTAAATATGGAAATAAATGTTTCGTGACCTTTGCAGATGTGGCATCTCGTTATGGTTATGTGTTTCTTATGAAGCACGAATCAGAAACTTTTAGAGTTTCGACACGAAGTGGACAAATAGATCGGCTAAAGTATTAAAACATCACGGTTTGACCATGATGAAAATACTTAAGCAATAAGTTTCTCATTTACTTGAAAGAGTATAGTATTCTTTCAATGAGGACTCCTCCTGGAACACGTCAATTTGACGGTGTGTCCGAACGGAGAAACCGAATTTTGTTGGACATGATAAGGTTAATGATGAGTCGCTCTGAGCTACCATTTTCCTTCAAATGGGATAAGCATTAATAGTGCAATACTTATTTTGAATAAGGTTCCATAAAAATCTGTTTGACAGATTTCAAATTAGATATAAACAGGAAAGAAACTGGGCTTTCTCACTCCTGATGATTTGGGAATGCTAGGCATACGTTTGGATGATATCAAACTAGAACCCAAATTGGATAAGTGCCTAATATAATTGGTTATCCTAAGGAAACCAAAAGTATAGTACTTATACAACTCACTAGAGAACAATGTAATTGTTGCTCACCATGCGGTTTTCCTAAGAGGAATACCGGTATGCAGTGGTAAGTGGGAGGATAGTAAAACTCGATGAGAATCAGAGTAATACTGTTAAAGGCACCTAGTCCTTAATGGAACACAAACAGTTCATCAATGATGAAACTGTACCAGTAATCTTCGAATACACAAGAACCGCATAGGTCGGAGAGAGTCAGAAAACAACCTGGGGTATGGGTTTCTGATCTTACCTCATAAAGATGTCAATCTTATTGAGGAATACGAACTGACTACGTATAAGGAAGTGATACAAGGTATCGACTCCCTATCATGGCAAAGTGCCATGAGTCCAAAATAGATTCCATATATAACAACTACGTTTGGACACTAGTTATTGTACCACAAGGCATTGTGCCTATTGGTACTATATAAGTCTTCAAGGAAGACATACATGGAAGACAACATACCAATGTACTATGCTAGGCTTGTAGCGAAAAGGTATCGTTATCAACATTGTGTTGATTACAACGAAATCTTTATCTGTTGCCACGCGTTAAATCCATTTGGATAATGCTTGCTGATGCTGCATGTTTCATTCATGAAATATGGCAGCTGAACGTCAAAATCGCTTTCCTTAAACGGAAACCTCTTTGGAGGATGTTTACAACATCCTGACGATTTGTCGTATCAAAACTACCAAACATGGTTTACAGGTTAATCAATCCATGTATGGATTCAAGTAAGCATTGGGTTCTTGGAACTATCGTTTTGATGTAATCATAATGGTGATGATTTGATTCAAAACAAATATGATTCTTGTGTATATAAGGAGATTAGTGGGAGCACTGACAATGATGTCCTAAATAATGATTTTTTTTTTTTTGGATAAGGTAAGTATTATAACCAAAAGAAAACTATACAAGAGCAAAGGGGCATCCCCCAGGATCTAGAGAGGACATGCCCTCCTAGAAGAAAACCCAACGGCTACAAGAGATCAACTAAAGATGTCATCGGGCAAGTGCCACGAAAGGTGAAGCCATTTATTGTCATAAGATGGAGTCACCTTACGTAAAGAACTAACACGATTCCGAACATCAAAAAACAATATCATATAGAAGAACAGAAACTGGCCTAAGAGGCATATCATGAGTGCGAGCATTCCTCTCCCTCCATATATGGTAAACTGACGCTGCAAAGGACAGACGAACCGAAGATGATATAAGAGGCACCGGAGAACTGACAAAGCCACTCAACAGTTTGGCGCCAATCTCGACAGCTCCAATCTAATCCACACATGGCTAGCACAGACGACCAAACCTCGATGATGAAAAGAGGCACTGAAATAAAAGATGATCGATGTCCTCACTCTCGAACAACCACAAAGGATACACCGCGAGCATGAGGATATACCAAATTTCATTAGATGTCCTGAGTACAAAGGCCTCCCTGAATAGACATCCAAAGAAGAAAAGAATGGCGGGGAATAGATTTTCGGAACCAGACAACTCGGGACCAAGGCATCTCGGGTCTCCTTGACCTCAAAGCATTCCAGGCACTATCCACAGAAAAATCTCCCATGTCTATCATCCTCCCAAACCAGCACATCCTCCCTCAAACTAGAAGGAGACGGAAGGTGAGTCTGAGCCAAATCAACAAGAGCCGCAGATCTAGAAGGGGGCCAATGCCAAGCAGAATCAGAGATAATGGAAGCAACTGTCGCCATCCTATCCAAGCCAGAATCAAAAATCACTCTCTCGCCCAATGAGTCCTCAATCGGGCCTACAGGATGCCAATTATCAAACCACAATAATGTCGACTCACCATTCCCAATACTCACTCTCATCCGCCGACGGGACAAGAACGAAGCTCCAAAATCTTACGCCAACTCCAAGAGCAATCAGAAGGACGTGGGATCTCCCAAAAACTTCTCCCCCTCAGTAAATAGAGTAAACCCAAGTAGACCAAGAAGAAACCTGACCAGAACAGAGAAACCAAATATGCTGACAATAGCCGCTCTATTCCAAGCTTCCAGACTCTTTATACCCAGTCCCCCCTCCTTAAGAGGTAAACAAATTTTTCTCCAAGCTACACTAGCCCCAGTAGGGATAAGCGCACTACCCTTCCAAAGGAAAGAACGTAGGATAGTCTCCACCTTCCTAATCACTGACTTAGGAAGAAAAAAATAAAGAAGACCAATAAACTTGAATGGAGAACAAAACAGACTTTATAAGCTGGAGCCGACCTGCATAAGAGAGAAACTTACAACTCCAGCTTTTAGCACGCATATGTCCTAAATAATGATGATATGTCATTTCTTGGAAATGATATTCCCATATTACAATCGGTGAAAGCTTGGCTTTCATGAAAATTCTCCGTAGAATTATTGGAGAAACAACCTTTATTCTAGAAATAAAGATCTGCTGGGATAGATTTAAAGTTGTTAACACTCTCCGAGAACTAGTACATTGAAAAATGTACGTGACTTGGTGTCTCATATGTTTTGAGCATATGGAGTCACAAACAGGTCAATCCAAGTGATAGTCACTGGATTGATATTAAGAACATCCGTTAGTATCTTCGAGAAACTAAGGATGATGTCTTATACTATGGAGATGGAAAACTTGAAGTGACTGGGATCACTGTAGCAAGTTTCCTAACCGATTAAAACGACTTAAGTCGCTAAACGGTACTATACAGTTTGAATAACGGAACAGTGAGCTGGAAATCTTCCAAGCAAGATACTGTTACGAAATAAACAACAAATGCGGGTCATTGCTGCGGCTGAGGCAGCAATAGAAGCCATCTGGGTCCATATCAAATCTAATTAGATTAGATATAGTTCTGTTAGCAGCTGAGCTAGGCATCAGCACAGGTTAAAGAATTAATGGTCACATCAACGATCCAGATATATACTTCAACTATTCATCTGATTCGTTCGGATCATACATCGTGGCGATGCGATGATCGAACAAATCGCATCAGACGATAATCATACAAATCCGCTGACGAAAGCCTTTCCTCAACAATTTGAAGCGAACCGTACATAGTTCGGGTGTAAAACACTCGAGTGACTGGCTATAGGCCAAGTGGGAGATTGTTGGACAATTATGACCCATAGCGTCACTATTTGTACATATCATGGTATTGTTGTACAAATTAACTATGTGACAAAGAAAATGGCACTCTAATCATTTGTGATTAGATCACCTAGATGTATAAATGATAGGAGGTCCCTATGATTAGTTCCTGGATTGAGATGATATGAGACAGTATCAGTCCACGAAGATTAATCATTAAATATCCCTAGTCGTAGTATTATCGAGACTGGACATCGATAATGCGGAATAGACTAGTATTACACTGTGCGTGTTATGTGAGATCATAACAGCATAGTTCTCATATATTTGGGTATAGGATACTCATGCAAGTGTAATAGGAGGTTGTGTTTTACCGATGGTACGGAAAACAGCTTCGCTCTGGATAGACCCCTCGGGAATTCCATTGGTAGTATGACTATGTGTCTATGGAAGTCCGAAATCAGGGTAGGTGTATTTGGTCTTAACCTGAGACTTGCATCGCTAATATTTGCGACAATCGGTATGCTTTAGTTTTGGTCGTCCAGGGCTTTAACCGGTTCTGTGTACGCCAATGCTGGGTATATTGAGAATCGTTGAGTATTGGGTGTGATATCAAGACGGAAGTGTCACTCCAGTCATAGTGGAGATGGTCTCACGTAGGATACGATACTAGTGCTCTTAAGTACTGCAGTCATCGGGATATTATGACTAGGTCATGTATATCCGATAATAGAGACTAGTTACCAGACATCCGACATGTGCTTCGTACGGGGCATACACGACTCCAGCCCCAGGCCTAGCACGTGACATCCGATACTGGATCGCAATACGCAATACTACGTATACTACGCCTGACATAGATTATATATTCTAGTAAGAATATTTCTGGAGAATTGGGTAGGCACGGTGCTTTGCTAGAAGTCAACCATGTCTTGTAAATCGGTAAGCACGTGGTACGAGGTACGCACGTATTCGGATAATCCGATGACCGTATTTACTGCCAACATATCCAGGGATCTCTTGGGTCGCTTCCCAAAGATTCACCGATGACAGTTGATTTAAATTAGAATTAATCTGGGATTAATTAAGAGAGAGAATTAATCTGGGATTAATTAAGATGGAGAAAATTAATCTGGGATTAATTGAGGTATTATTTAATCTAGGATTAAATGTGTTCGGAAGAGAGAGAACGCGATTAATTTGGAATTAATCGGTAAAATAAATTGATAGTTAAATTTGATTTTTCTTATTTAATTTATTCGTATGGGCTAAAATTAATATATCGGATATATTAATATGAATTGGATTTCATTATGAAATTAAAGTTGGACTTTAATGCGAATGAACGAATTAATTTAGAATTAATTCGTAGATGACGTTCGTAATATATATTTGCGAGGCATCGTTATTTAATTAAATTAGATTTAATTATTTAGCGACGAAAGTTCGTTTAATCAGATTAAACGGAACCGAGCCGCGGCAAATGTTCGTAGAGACATTTTGAGTTTTGAATTCAAAATGGTGGGGCCCACTTCACACATGTCACACATGTGAAGTGGTGGTTGGAAAGTGGTTGGCATTTATGCCAAAACCACTTACTTTCCAACTACTTGGTTTAGGTGAAACCAAATTACCCCACTACATGGTTTTGGTGAAAAGGGTAAAAACCCTTTAACAAAACCCTAGCTCTCTCTCTTCACACATGTGTAACACAACACTTGAAACCTTTTGAAACCCTAATAAAAAATGGGCGTGAACTAGGAGCCACCATGGGCGTGAGCTTCTTCATCCTTTCTCTTTGATTTTGTGGCAAAATCAACAAAGCTAGCACTTGGAGAAATCAACTAAGGTGATAGGGAAACTACTTCAAGAGTTGGAATCATCACTTAAAGCTTGGAATCAACAAAGGAAGGATCTTGGAGATCTTCAACTCAAAGCTTGGAATCAACAAAGGAAGCATCTTGCATCTTGGATCTTGGATCTTCTTCTCAAATTTTAAAAGCCAAATCCGTTCATTGTAAGTATATTCCGCAACTTATTTTGAATTTGTGAACATGTTTTCATGCTTATTAGATCCTTGGCATGTTCTAGGAACACTAACAACACTTCCATCTTGACATCACACCCAACACACTACGATTCTCGATATACCCAGAATTGGCGTACACAGGAACCAATTAAAGCCCTGGACGACCTCAACCAAAGTATATTGATTGTCGTATGCATTAGCGGTGCAAGTCTCAGGTTAAGACCAAATACACCTACCCTGCTTTCAGACTTCCATAGACACGTAGTCATACTACCAATGGAATTCCGAGGGGGTCTATCCAGAGCGAAGCTGTTTCCCATACCATCGGAGAAACACAACCTCTTATTACACTTGCATTAGTATACTATACCCAATTATACGAGAACTATGTCGTTGTGCCCTCACAACGGGCACAAATGTAATACTAGTCTTTTACGTATTCATCGATGTCCAATCTCGATAATACTCTGACTAGGGATATTTAATGATTCTGCCTTCGTGGATTGATACTGTCTCATATCATTCTCAATCCAGGCACTAATCATAAGGACCTCTCATCATTTATATATCAAGGTGATCTAATCACAAATGATAAGAGTGCAATCTCCTTTGTCATATAGTTAATTTGTACAACAACACCGTGATCTGTACAAATAGTGATGCTATGGGTCATAATTGTCCAACAATCTCCCACTTGGCCTATAGCCAGTCACTCGAGTGTCTAACACCTGAACTATATACGGTTGACTCAAATTGCTGAGAAAGACTTTCGTCAGCTGATTTTCATGATTATCATCTGATGTAATTTATTCGATCATCACATCGCCACGATGTATGATCCAAACGAATCAAATGAATATCGAAGTATATGGATCGTTGATGAGACCATTAATTGTTTAGCCTGTGCTCAAGCCTAGCTCAGCTGCTAACAGAATTACATCTAATCTAATTAGATTTATTTATCGACCCATAAGGTTTCTATTGTTGCCTCAGCTACTGCAGTAACCCACATTTGTTGTTTATTCGGTAACAGTATCTTGCTTGGAAGATTTCCAGCTCACAGTACCGTCATTCAAACTGTATAATACCATTTTTATCGGTTAGGAAACTTACAGTAGTGATCCCAGTCACTTCAAGTTCTCCTACTCGAGAATCCAATGACTATCACTCGGATTGACCCGTCTGTGACTATATAAGCTCAAAGCATATTAGACACCAGGTCGCGTAAATTTTTCAATGTAGGTTTTCTCAGAGAGTTATCTGAAAGCCAAGCTTTCACTGATCGTTATGGGAATATCATTTCCAAGAAATGACATATATTATCATTATTTATATAGGACAGCCACTGTCAGTACGCTCCCATTAACCTCCTTATATACACAAGAATCGTTTTCGTTTTGAATTAAATCATAACCATTATGATGACATCAAAACGACAATTCCAATAACCTATGTTTGCTTCAATCCAAACATGGATCGAATAACTCGTAAACCTTGTTTGCTAGTTTTGGTACGACAAAACCGACAAGATGTTGCAAACAACCTCCAAAAGGTTTCCTTTTCAGGAAAGCAATTTTTCATTCAGCTGACATATTTCATGAATGAAACATGCAGCTTTAGCAAGCATTATCCAATTGGATTTACCGTGGCAGCATGTAAAAGGTTGAATCGTAATCAACACAGTGTTCATAACGATACCTTTCCGCTACAAACCTAGCTTAGTACGTTGGTATATTGCCATCCATGTATGTCTTCCTTGAAGACTTATAAAGTACCAGTAGGCACAATGTCTAGCGATACGTCAACTAGTATCCAAACTTGTTGATATACATGGAATCCATTTCGGATTCATGACACTTTGTCATAATAGGGATTCGATACCTTGTATCACTTCCTCATACGTAGTCAGTTGGTATACGTCAAAAGATGGACATCTTTATAAGGTGAGATCAGAAACCAATACCCCAGGTTGTTTTCTGAATCTCTCTGACATACGTGGTTCTTGTGTATACGCAGATTAATGTATAGTTTCATCCTTGATGAACTATTTGTGTTCCATTAGTAATCGATGCCTGGAATAGTATTACTCTGATTTTCATCGAGTTTTACTAGCCTCCCACTTTCCACTGCATATCGATATTCCTCTTAGGAAAACCGCATGGTGAGCAACAATCTAATTGTTCTCAAGTGAGTTGTATAAGTACTATACTTATGGTATCCCTATGATGACCTATAATTGGCACTTATCCAATTTGGGTTTGAGTTTGGTATCATCCAAACATATGCCTAGCATACCCAAATTATCAAGAATGCGAAACACGGTTTCTTTCCCGTCCATATCTAATATGAAATCTGTCAAAGAGATTTTAATGGAATCTTATTCTAAATAATTTCTTGCACTGTAAAGTTTATCCGTTGAAGGAAATGGTAGCTCAGAGCGACTCATGATTAACCTTTGACGTGTTCCGGGAGGAGTCCTCATTGAAAGAATACTATACTCTTTCAAGTATACGAGAAACTTATTGCTTAAGTATTTTCCATTATGATCTTACCGTGACGGTATAATACTATAGCCGATCTCTTTGTCTATTTCGTGTCGAAACTTTAAAAGTTTCTGATTTGTGTTCTTCAAAAGAAACACATAACCATAACGTGATGCCACATCCGTATAGGTCACGAAATATTCATATCCACCTCTAGCCTAGCTAGACATGGGCCCACTTGCTTCACTATGAACTAGGGCTAACAAGTCGATGGCATTTTCACTTTTACCAAATAAATAGTGTTTCACGCACTTTGCCCAATAAACTAGATTCGTAGACTTTATTTGAATAGAATCAAATAAGTCCTAGTACCCACTCTTCAAAAGTGTGGATATATGAGTCTTGTTTAATTGTGTCCCAGACAACAATGTCACAATTAGTTTCTTCTGGTAAAATCAGTTTGAGCTATTTGTTTGTCATATTATACATTTGAGATTTATTTATATTCAAAATATAAATGCTGTTATTTACATCTAATTTATTTATCTCAATATCATCTTTATATAATAAAACATTTTAGTGTTCTAAAATATAAAGGTTCACCCGCAGCGGGTTAAACACTGATATAGAGATAATGTTTCTAGTCAAACTAGTTACATTATAACAGTTTCCAAATTTAGGTACACACCCGAAGGTAGTTCCTAAACTTAGGTACATGCGGTTAAAACAGCGACTTTCGTCCCATTTTCAATTCGCAGATAAATCTCTATTGAAGTCAGTATCCTGTTCAAAACAGATTCTGAACATCAATACCTATATTTTATGTATCACACTAAGTATTTAAAATCCAATTTCAATAATAGTAGTGAACATAATATTGACAAACATATTTGAAGTCAGAGTTTTGCACTGTCTTCAATAACTTCATGTCTGCTTTGTCCAAACGGCAGTCACGCTTCCGCGATCCCGTTTGCCACGTTTTAGGCAGACATTTTGGGATATGTCTTTTATCTTCCTAGAAGATCATAATGATTTTGCCTTTCCCCTTTTTCCACATTCTAGAAGCCTTTGGCCAAGCCTCGGGTTTCTAGAATACCGAAATAAGGTGCGTCTTGCGTTACTTGCCTTATTGCAAAGTTTGACTTTATCTCATTGAGAATAGTCATTAATTCTCCAAGAATTAACTATCGCAATTTAGTACTTCTAAAATCTAAGAATAGATTTATGAAGATCCTTCAATTTCTTTATCATACTTTAATGATCTAATCCTTAGTTCTGATTCAGAAATTAAGGAGTCTACTGCGTCAAATATAATTGATTAATCACTTAAGTTGTCATCACATGATCTCCCAAAGATTATGCTCTACTGTTTGCTTAACTCCGAGCTTAGGCCTAATATGTTATTTTATCAAATAAAGTAACTTATTAGTTTTCCAGGACCATCCTGAAATTTATTCCCAATTATGAAAATTAAACTATTTATATACATTTTCCCTAGGATTATGTATTAAACGTTAATCTTTCAATTTATATCTTGATTTTAATAATCCAACTATTTAATCAATGATATAGGTACTATTGAATATAATGATTGTTATAGTCCAACTATATTAATCAATTACACTATAATTGTTTGAATATAGTCCAACTATTAATTAAAATAACAATTTAAATATTAGTCCAACTAACATTTAATATGTTTGATGAATGATATTGTTTGAGCGCGTATGGCGACTAATTGAACGAATATTGCAAATTCAATTCTTGCCTCCCACTATTTTTCGGCGAGCCTCTAACCCTCTGTCGAGTACTCGGGAAACCGTGTTTCCTAGTGGGCTAGAATCCTGATAAATATCACACAATCTTTACTTTGGCCAACAAATTATATGATAATTAACTAGGTAGATCTCTAAGATCGATTGGATCCAATCCAATTCCTAGATCCGGTAGGGGGACATCCAAGTCCGAAACATATATCTTATATATGCCAATACATCCAATGTATTACCTAACCTTTTTCCTCTAAATCAACTAAGTCTTGGCTTTGGCACAACAAACTTAGTGATCCCAGTCAAGCGCGACCCATTGACCATGGAGAGCTTCGTAATCAATGTCGATGGACAAAAAGTGGTATTGACTTTGGCCAACAAACCACAACTTGGACAAGACACTGATATGGAACAAAGCCTTCGTGATTCAAACACATCCTCGACAGACAAAGGCCTTGACTTTGGCCAACAAACCAATGCCGTCTTAGATCTTGAGTGGGAATCACTCAATGGAAGGAAAAACACTTAATATTGAGCGAGGGTTTTTCGCGTGCAAATTGGCAACCAATTTATTATCTTTGTTAAGGTCTCTTCATCATACACCCTTAAGCATGCATTTTAAATACATAATAAAGCGCATATGAAAATATAATAATGATATGCGGATGGATACATTACATAATTGATCCTAGATCAAATCTCTCCCTTTCTCTCTCCCGCTAGCACAAGTATTTGCTTCTACCCGTTACACTACACTTCTAAAGAAACCTCATTTACAATGAGGGGAATAGGTGAGAAGAGAATACAAAGAATATGAGGTGATAAGGCTGGACACGCAGGTCCAATTAATAAATCAAATTTATTACACAATTTCTAAAATTGTCCCACCCATCTAATATCCATCCGATATACATTATTCAAGCATCGCAACCATGTATTAACACAAGCATGTTATCAATCAATCTAATCAAATTAATTAATCTGATAATTAGTGATCATCCAATGTTCAAACAACGATTTGATTTTTGTTCGAGTCAAACTCGTTTTTGCGAATAAGTACTCAAAGTACGAATTCTCGAATTAAATTAAACTACAACATTAAATCTAATTTAATATGCATTTAATTCTAACTCGCTATTTAATTCCAAATTAAATATCACACACTTTATTTACGAACCTTTACGACTTAAATTCCAAATTTATTCGCTACGGGTCTCAAAGCCCGATTAACGTCCCACGTCAATTTAATTAAAGTCCAATGGGCTTTTAATTAATTTCTTAATGCGTGGACTTTTGGTTAACTCGGGTCAAACCCAATAACCAAAGTCCAATCCGGGAATTACCCCATAAGCCTTAAATTAATTTTGGCCCATTAGGCCCAATTAAACTTTAAAGGTTCATTAAGTCGCATTTGGTCTTTAAGGAAGCGGTTTTGGGCCTAATTGGATCCAATCCAATTTGCCTAAACCCGACTTTGTAAAACAAAGCCCATTAAGCCCAATAACAACTCTTAAGCCCAAATTCACAAAATATGCCCAAATTAATTAAATTATAAAAATCCAATTTTCCAATTTAATTTCCCTAAAGTGCGTTACACAATTAACTACCCAAATTAACATTTCTAAAACATTAATTTACACAATTAATCATGTTCATTTACATCAATTAGTGTCCAACACAAAATGATCAAAATCAAACCCAAACATGCTAGTTAAGTCTCGGCAAAGTGAGGATTTTATATCTAATTTCAAATCCAATCCAATTGAATCAAATTAAACATTAAATCAACATCCTCAAATGATTTCTAATTCATCCAATGAACAAAAAAATCATAAAATCACCAAGATAACATAAGGCATATTTTCGGCCAACACCAAAAAATTAGGGAAATTTGTTCCAAACAAGATTTCTTCAAATTGATCAAATCAATCCTTAATAAAAACACATTTAAACACATTAATTCATCCAATTTCATTAATCATGCTCAAACACATTTTTACCCAAATTTTAACCCTATTTCAAATTTCATGCTTTTATACGCTCTGATACCATTGTTGGAGTTTCTAGGTCCATATGATCGAATAACAACATGAAATAGGTGCGAATACAAATCGAGAAAGTTGCGGAATACTCACATCGATCGGTTGAGCGATACGGAGGCAACAAAAACAATTTTCTACCCTTGGAAAGGTCACGGCAGTGGGCTGCCAGAGCTCACTGGTTTGGCGCCATTTGAGCTCCTTCGTCAAGCTCAAAGCTTCGTCGAATGGTTCCCGGCTCATGGGTGAACTTCCCTATCACCTTCGCATGTCTCGTAAGTGTGCTAGCACTTGAGATTTTGCCACAATATCCCACTCATTGCTTGTCACTGCTCACGGTTTGGGAGGAAAACCAATAAGCTTTTTGCCACTTGGGCGTGAATGGAGAAAGAGATGAGGAAAGAGAGTTATGTTGGTTTGTTACCAAATTTGTGTATCTTATACATGAATTTGAATTTCAAATTCATTTGACATGAATTTGGCTTTTCCAAAAAGCAAACCATTAAAGCCTTAATGGCACCAACCACTCACATCACTTTCATCAATCATGAATAGTGACTTGCGTCAATCACTCAAAGTGAAAGACATCCATCACTTGATTGACGAATGATGTGACGCTAGTTGTGACTAGCGATTTGACAATTGATTTGATTTGCCGCACTCGAATTAGAAATGCGAATGCGCTCGTAAATAATCTCGTGCTCGGGTTCGCTAATTCTAAATTAACGAATTTTCTGTTGTAACGTAATTAAATCTAATTTAATTAAATAATCATGCCTAGCATTATTACTATTCACGTCGCTAACGAATTAATTCTAAATTAATTCGTTCGCCCGAATTAAAATCTAATTTTAATTCCGCGTCGAAATCTAATTTCGTTTAATATATCAAATATATTAATTTATCGATTAATTCCAAATTAATCGTTCTCTCTCTATTATTGATATTTTATCCCAGATAAAATATCTCCGCAATTAATCCCAGATTAATTCCCTCTTTATTCTAATTAATCCCATATTAATTTAGAGTGCGAGTTATACGTCATCGGTGAATCTTTGGGAAGCGACCGACCCACGAGATCCCCGAATATGTTGGCAGTCAAATCGATCATCGGACTATCCGAACACGTAAGTACAAAGTACTACGTTTGTACCGATTTACAAGACAAGGTTGGCCTCTAGCAAAGCGTAGAGCCTACCGAATTTCTGGAAATATCCTTACTGGAATAAAGGATCTATATCAAGCGTAGTATACCGTAGTATTGCGTATTTCTGTCCAATATCGGATGATCACATACAAGGTCTGGGGCTGGTACAGTGTCTGCCCCGTACGAATCACATATCGGATAACGAGCAACTAGTCTCTTTAGAATCGGATAATCATGACCAAGTCATATTATCCCAACGGTTGCAACATTATAAGAGAGCCAGTTTTGTATCCCTACGCGATCATCATCTCCATATGACTGGAGTGACATTTCCATCTTGACATCACACCCAACACACTACGATTCTCGATATACCCAGAATTGGCGTACACAGGAACCGATTAAAGCCCTGGACGACCTCAACCAAAGTATATTGATTGTCGTATGCATTAGCGGTGTAAGTCTCAGGCTAAGACCATATACACCTACCCTGATTTCAGACTTCCATAGACACGTAGTCATACTACCAATGGAATTCTGAGGGGGTCTATCCAGAGCGAAGCTGTTTCCCATACCATCAGAGAAACACAACCTCCTATTACACTTGCATGAGTATACTATACCCAATTATACGAGAACTATGCTGTTGTGCCCTCACAAAGCGCACAAATGTAATACTAGTCTTTTACGTATTCATCGATGTCCAATCTCGATAATACTCTGACTAGGGATATTTAATGATTCTGCCTTCGTGGATTGATACTGTCTCATATCATTCTCAATCCCGGCACTAATCATAAGGACCTCTCATCATTTATATATCAAGGTGATCTAATCACAAATGATAAGAGTGCAATCTCCTTTGTCACATAGTTAATTTTTACAACAACACCGTGATTTATACAAATAGTGACGCTATGGGTCATAATTGTCCAACAATTACCAACTAGCCATATAGGCGGTATCCGCATTAAGTCAAATTTTAATTAAGTCCAACCAGCCATAAAGACGGTAACATTATTTGTCCATAAACCAGCCATATAGGCGGTAATTATATGTCACCTAAATACCGGCCATATAGGTGGTGTCACATTATGTCAAATAAATAAAACCAGCCATTAAGGCGGTAAACCTTTTAGTTTGAATTATAATTTCCATATTATATTTAAGGGAGATTAATCTAATTAAAATAATAAAAGTTTCACCCTTCCCCCCATTGGAAATCTAACTACTGAACATATAAGAAATGAGAAGAAGAAGAGAAGAATTACTACTATTACTGAAAATAAAAATGCATAAATTAAATTACTAAAAATAAACACACAAGATGCAATCCTTAAATTCCTTACAAAAAGCATGAGAATTACAAATGAAATGGCTTGGTATTTATAGAAAAACCTAAAGGCTTCCGCCAATTTCTCCACCGATTGCTCCACCAAACATGGCATCAAACATGCAAGCATGTTTGGCGGAAGTTTGAAAATTATTATTTTTTTATTTTATTAATTTTATTTTATATTTTGAAAATGACTATAGTAGTTACACAAAATATACTGGATTATTCATCAATTTCAGCCTTCCAAACATCAGAATTCAAAAATATTTAAATCTTCAAAGTTATAGATCTAATATCGGATGAAAAAATTATGGCCAAAATAGAAACCTTGCACAAAATTGGAATTTCGGACTGCACTTCGTGACGCGAATAGTAAATTTTCGTTTTTTGATATTTTTTTTCTCCGGATTTCATCATTTTAGTCCCGAGTTGATTCCATTTTGCTAGTCCTCGAGCAAAACACAAAAATAAAATAACACAAAAATAAAATTAACTAAGCCACTTTCGTAGGGATCACGATTGCATTTAGCTTATGCAACAAGCCTTTAAACCCCTAGGTGTCCCTAGTGGACGAGTTGTAGTCTCGTGATGGTTTACAGCAATGATACCCACAAATATTTTACAAAAGTAAAAATTTAGTGAAACTAACACACACAAAAGCAAAAAGACAAGAGAAATGAGAATAAAGAAGCTAGTGACTAATCAAGTGAAACCTCTACTCCAAGTTAGTAGTTGTTTTCTTTCTTTTTAAACTACCGAATAAGTAAATTCTCCGACTATATTTACCATTCTCCATATACACAGCCAACGAAATATTAATCAACTCATTTTTGCCCACAAGAGTCACAAGTGCAGTTGATAAGAGAGTAATATTTGTGTCCTAAAGTTCTATCAGATTTCACACCTTTTTGTAGCAATGAAAGTGTTGAAACACTGAACGTAGCCTCCAAATGGTTGGCACATGAAACAAAGGAATCTGGAAGAATTGGTTCAGCATCAACCCCGGGATTCTTTCCCCGACTGCAAAAACTTTGCTGCATTTCTTGGGAATCATCTCCGGGAAATAAGACTCGCAAAGCAGCAAACAAAGCCCACTCCGCCCAATATCAAGCAAACGTCAAAGGGGAAGAAAGCACAGAAACACTGATGGAACAACCAAACAAAAGCTTCTTTAAGATTTTGACTGATTGTGTACATGTGGATTGTAGATAGCATCTTCAATACGAGTGGCTGCTTCAATCAAAGAGTGATAAGTGGTCATCTTTGGTATCTCTTACCTTTACATGTAACCTAATTTTTTTTCCGAATTTTTCTTATTTTTTCTTTCTTTTTTCTGATTCTATTTTTTATTTATATACAATATCTTGCGTCTATGTAGCGAGCTTTGGGTCAGTGGCTCCCAAACCAGTTGGCTGTAGGGAATCAGGTGTTAAGACACCTCTGCAGACTTAATTACTCAGACTTTAGATATAAATATATTTTTTTACAACATCTTTGATCCATGTAGCGAGCTTTGGGCTAGTCACTCCCAAACCAGTTGGTTTTAGGGCACTAGGTGTTAAAACACTCCTACGGACTTAATGACTCGGATCTCTAACATTTTTTTCATATTTGTTTTTCTTTTTTTTACTCCATTGCCATTTATAGATGCTTCCTCCAATTAAACTAGAGCACAGAATATTACAAACTTTTCAATTACAACTCATGTCTGTATGTTACTATGCATATTGATAATACCTGCCAACTGAGCACATGAAGATTCATTTTAGTCAGTTTTATGAAGAATTTACAAATTAAATAATTAAAAGGAAATAAACAAAAATTAACTTGCTTCGAAAATGGGTTGAAATACGCATCAGAAGTGGGAACTCCTTTCACATTTATCTCTTACCAATTTCACCTTTTTAGTCAAAATAAAAAAAAACACAAAAATGCAAAATATTTTTGTAATTCTTTTTGAAAAATTTTCAATTTTTTTGTATTTTGCGAAAAATTTTGGATTAAAAATAAAAACAACACACAAACTAAAACCAAAATACTAATAAACTAATTGCCTACCCCAACCTAAATGAGACATTGTCCCCAATGTATTAAACAGTACAAGAAGAGTTTAGAAGATAGTACATGGTTAGCTGAAATTTGCCGAAAAAATATTACCGATTAAGAGCTATGTCCAATTTACGCTTCTTACCACGATCGCTATCTGACCAATTCAACTTGGAAAGAATGGGGTCGATTTTTGGTTCATAAGCTAAGATTTGGTCAATTAATAGAATTACTAATTTCACATTTTTAGTCAAAATAAAAAAAAACACAAAAATGTAAAATATTTTTGTAATTATTTTTGAAAAATTTTCAATTTTTTCGTATTTTACGAAAAATTTTGGACTAAAAATAAAAACAACACACAAACTAAAACCAAGATACTAATAAACTAATTGCCTCCCCCAAACCTAAATGAGACATTATCTCCAATGTATTAAACAGTACAAGAAGAGTTTAGAAGATAGTACATGGTTAACTGAAATTTGCCGAAAAAATATTACCGATTAAGAGCTATGTCCAATTTACGCTTCTTACCACGATCGCTATCTGACCAATTCAACTTGGAAAGAATGGGGTCGATTTTTGGTTCATAAGCTAAGATTTGGTCAATTAATTCTTCGGCCTTTGTTGCAGTCAGGAAAATGTCTTGCACTGATTTTGTGGCGAACTCATGTCTTTTAGCTTCCGCAAGAAACACAAACAGAAAATCGAAAAAATGTTCAATGTTCAGTAATCCAATGGGCTTCCGATGAAAGTTCAAGTGCGCCCATGATGCCACTGTGAATATCGCTTCAAACGTTCCGAGCCCTCCTAGAAGAGCAATAAACGCATCAGCAGTATTGACCATTTCTTAGAGTTGTTCAGACATACCCGATAGAATACGCTCATCTCCATTTGTTTGTCCAATCAAATGTTCGTCCGCCAAAAGTTTTGGGATGATTCCCAAAACATGACTGCCACCTTCCGAATGGCTTTTGAAATGCTTCCCAATAATCCAAGATTGCCATCGCCATATACTAGGTGCATATTTTTCTCTTCTATAACTCGCCCTAATTCTTTTACAGCCTCAATGAATTCTGGTCTATTACCAGAGTTGGATCCACAAAAAACGTGAATTCGCTTGAATCGATGCTGTGAAGTTGCTTCCATTTTCTCTCAATTGTTTGGATGTATATCTGGATGTGTCGAAGAGAGAAATGTATTTATAGAGCCTGAAAATGGGTGAGTAATAAATGCACTAGTATCTGCCAAATGACAATTATTAGATGAACGTTAAAATAAATCGTGAAAAGTCAAAAATTTTAGATCTTGTCTGCGAAATTTAAGGAAAATAATAAAAGAAAAGCAAATCAGAGAAATTATTAAAGCAACTGAATTATGTACGCAATATATCACTCGCTTAGTATAAATTCATTAGGATATTTCTCAGGAATTCATTCCTTACTCAGCCATCTCAAATGAATTAGCTCTCTTCTTTTTGATTGCCAAACACCTTTCCTTCTGTCTTAAAATTCTCCGTTTATGCCTTTCCCTAAAAAAATAACAAATAAAATTAAAAACTCTACAACATGTATATAAAATATGAAAACAGAAATTACAACAACTTGCATGGGTTGCCTCCTTGCTAGTGCTAAATTTTTCATCTTCAGCTAGACGTGTCTACAATCTATTTGTCAAGGAGGTTTCAGCGTGGTTTTGGACGTCCGATTAAAGACAATCCCATGAGCGTTGCTTTTGAAGGGTCACTTCCAACGGTAAAGTGGCAAAAAGAATTTTGTCCCATTTAGTGCTTGTGCCACCTTTTTGTCTTTATAGCTCCATTGATCCCTGAAAAGAAAGAAAGAAAATCAGGAGGTCTCGTATGGTGCTTGACTTGGAATGGAAGTTCCATTCTGTCAATCTTCTGGGTGATGTCTTTGAGTTGTACTTCCCGAAATAGTGATGTTTCCAATGAATGAACTGGATCTTCAATAAGGTATGACATTTGCGCCTTATTTTGCTCTGCTTTTTGCTCCACCTTTTCTTCATATATGTGTTTTAGGATTTCCGCGTTCAGTTCTTCATCTGTCATCTGTGAAATACATGCTCTAAAAGTGTCAACTTGAGGATGAAAAGATGTGTCTGACATTAGGTTTTCATCCTCTGATCTGAGTGAAATGTTGGCTCAGGTAGATCTTCTTCAAACATTGTTGCAAAGCATGCTCCAAGATCTTTATTTTGAGGATTGAAAGTTTGATCCTCCTTTATTGGTGCAGTTGGTACAAATAACTCAGCTTCTTCGTCAGAGTCAGAATCTGAATAATAAAAGTCAAATAGAGACTTCGCTGGTTTGGGCTCCTGACCTGATACCTCTGGTTATTGATACTGCTCAGCCTCCTCCTCTGCAAAAATGTCATCGTGAAATGTTTGGTATTCGAAGGCTTCATCAGTGTCATCTGAAAATGGTCTTTGAGGTATGTAGCTCTGGTTTTCTGTTAATTGTCTCGTTTGTTCTGTCAGTCTCTGAACGAATGCTGATTGTCTTTGAATACTTTTGAGTTGATTCTGGTATGTTTCAAGCATTGCATCCAACTCTTCGTCTCGTTTCTTGAACCAATCTTTGAGCATGTCAATCATCTGATCTTCTTCTGATGGTTCTGATTGTTGGTAAAGATCGTAGGTAGATGGTGGATAAGATGGAAAATGTGATGGTTCTTCGTACCATGAATAATTGCAATAATTCTGCCACTCTGAAAGGTATATACATTGATCGCTCGGGTGGTTACCATCACATATTACACATCTCCCCATTTCATTCTGATGAGAAAATGTAGTATTGCTTTGTTCTGGCATCCAGTGATAGTTGTTGGGCTGGACAACAGTCCTCAGAAAATCGGACTATTGCTCCCAGAATTGGGGTGTATCTTCTTCTAGTAAAGCTTGTGATCTCTCAATCTCCCAATAATGTTCCATATCGACCACCTGAAAAATAAAAGAAGGAAATAAAATTACAGATAAAAAATAAAGAAAATTAGATACAAGTAAATTAGATAACTTCAAAATTAACAACTCAAGAAATATAAGTCCCCGGCAACAGTGCCAAAAACTTAACCGATGCAATCATACGCATATAATGCAAGCGCACATATCGTTCAAGTAGTATAAAGATATCGATCCCATGATGAATTAATTTCTACTGTTGTTATTAATTATTGATACTATTTATTTACAGGTATCTAATTATATGGAGAAGGAAATTGATCGTTTTTGGTTAGTTGAATGTGGATTTGCTAATTAAAATAAAAACAGATACAAAAGAAAATACTAAGGAAAATAAAAGAAAATACTCAAAGATCTAGGGTTGTGACTCCACATAATATTATTAGAAAGATGAATTGATTCTCTTATATATGTGTAATAAATTAGTTTGCTAACCTGGAACACTAAGATATGCAAAAGCCTCTTCCGATGGTTAGACACAAATACCCAGTATAACCCAATTGAACATTATTCCTATGTCAACCAAATTACCTGGATTCATTAAGGTCAAGTTCCAATTATGGCTACCCACGCTCGACAGGTATATTCCTATCCTGTAAGGAAATCTATTAAAAGGTTATCTATCCTCAAGGAAGATCGTGAGATATTGAATCTAAGGCTGAAACCTAAAATCTCTTTTCCAAGTTCATTTTAAGTTTACCACATCAATCTTATTGGTGATCAGACAACAAGAAGCATTAAACTTAAGACTCAATAAACAACCTAAAGAATTACCCATAAAAAGAAAATCAATTATTAAGTGTGTGGATATTATGTTTCATCACTTCCCTAGAATGAAAATAAAATGATGAGGGTTAGGGGATCCACCTTTACTATTTTTAATTTAGAAATCTCCCTTACTATAATATAGAATTTATCAATGATATTACCAACCAGCCAAATAGGCGGTGTCCTCATTAAGTCAGATTTTAATTAAGTCCAACCAGCTATAAAGGCTTCTTTTTTTTCTTTATATTTTCAAAAATCCTATGATATGTATATATATATATTTTCCTCCTAGATGGATGTTCTTGTCAAAGTCCTCTTTATTTCTAAAATCGAACCCCATTGGATTCGCTACCTACACGGAATGGTTTTAAGAATGTTGAATCGAATTCATGCTTCCATAGATTCCTTTATTTCTTATCTTTTTCTATTTCCTTATCTCTATCTTATTTCTGTATGATACTCCTACTACCCAAATTCTCATCTTCATCCTTGCTATAGGTTTCTACTATGGCATTCTATTTTGCACCCTATACTGTTACTTTGTCACTTCTAATTCTCTTGTCCTCACGGATTTATCCTTGTATATTCTCATGGATTCATTCTTGACTTTAGACTGATCTATCTTCCAAATTCCTGGTTGAACTCTTTGTCAGATCTCTTATGGTCATCTATGCCTATAAGATAAGTTCCATCAGATTAACTCCTTTTATCTTATGTTATCGAGGGGTATTGAAGGTTAGATAGTTTGCGGTTTTGTCTTTATCAAAATTACTGGGAACAAGGTAACTAACCGTTTCTACTACTTACTTGGGAATCGAAGTCGGAGTTTGGGTATCTGGAATCCTTTTTAATATCTAGATCCATTGAAGTTCTCAAGACTATCCTGGATTTCTTACTTTTGTTGTCTCTCTGGCTATTCTTTGTTACTCGGGAAGTTCACTATCTATGAGAGAATATCGAAGACTATTGGATTACTTGGAAGGATTTCTTGAATAGGAACGAAATCTTAATCTTACTAGACAACTCTAAGACTTGTTGGGGCTTCTGTTATTCTCTTTTACTGTTATGGGTTCTAGGGCCTTGCTCACTATTCTGATTCTACATCCTCTATCTCATCCTACTTCTCCTCTAGCTTCATCTTTCTCTTTCTACTCCTTTGCTCTCTTTTCAACTTTCTTTGGAACTTATTAGTCTGGTTCTATAACTTATTCGAAACTCCGGAGAATAATCTAAGATGACTATGGAACAACCTTTAACTAGTGTGAGTAAAAGGAATTCAAGTAGCTGGGAATATTCACTAACCTGTATGTGAAGCTTTGAGGACGAACTCGAGGATCGGATACTGGAGAGGTGGTGCCTCATATACGGGTATCCCGGACATACTACGTATACAAGACCCCAATACTCTACCCACTGCAGTCACTGACTCCCTAGACCATGCTCTGATACCATCTTTGTAACATCCCCGATCTGGGAGATGTTACCGGCAGGGGATAGCTGTACTAACCCCATAAGTCTCTGACTTTTTGACTGTATCATAAACTATTCTAATGCAATGTCATGCATATAGACCTTAACTCAACCAACATTAAATACTTTTATTACTTATAAATGCATACTCAGAAATACTTCTTTTTACAATACTTTAATAGACACTTATAATGATTATCACAACACTAATGCATACAAATACTTTGACTTGAACTGGACTCTTATGCTTTGTGACTTAATACTGGTGGACTCCATCCCTAGTGACTGCATCAGTATCCGTCTTCCCGAACTTGTCCTCCTGG
This sequence comes from Zanthoxylum bungeanum, assembly GCA_019454045.1. Classification (NCBI taxonomy): domain Eukaryota; kingdom Viridiplantae; phylum Streptophyta; class Magnoliopsida; order Sapindales; family Rutaceae; genus Zanthoxylum; species Zanthoxylum bungeanum. Next base: position 227,999 of record SKCR01040268.1, on the reverse strand, counting down.
AATCCCTACAAAACATATAAGAACTGGAGGGGGGTTGGATTGCTATGCAATCTAAGTGAGTGGACTAAAATCGAAAACTGAAATAAAAGTCCTTTAACTTTAAAATCATACTTTTAGAAATAAATTTTATAGAAACTTTATTTCTTTTGAAACCTGTTTTTGAAAATCTGGTTTCTGAAAACTATTTACTAAATATCTGGGTTCTGAACTCTGAAATCTTCATACTGAAAATCTGGAAATCTGAAATCTGAAAACTCTCTGTAAAATTATGATTTCTGAAAACTGGATTTTAAAATCTGAAATACTGTGTACCGTACGTCTAAAAACTAAAAAAATGCTCTACGTCCAGGACTATAACTCAACTGGACGTCTCTCTACACCCAAGACCATAACTCAACTGGGTGTACTCGATGCCCAGGACCATAACTCAACTGGACATCTGAAATCAGGATTTCGGGACCTTGTAGCCCCTAGTCCTACTCGAGGATCTGAGAGCGTCCCCTCAGTCCTCCACATGTTCACATGTTACTATATCCGTCAATTCCAAAGTATCCGTCAATTCCAACTGTGTCTGAAGTTGCATACTGGGGTGAGGTTTTACCTCATGCCTCAAAAGAAGAACATAAAACATATTCTGGAAAACATGAAACTCTCACTAAACACATTTTTCTTTAAAACTTCTCAAATTAAACTAAATCATGTTTTAAAAGCTTAAAACCGTAAATACTGTATCTTGAAAATCATTTCCTTTCTCAAAGCATAACTATAAATAACAATAACTGAAAAGAGTAGTTTCTAACGCCCTAAAGCGTAAAATGTAAGTCTGATAAAAAAACATCAAATGAAAATCAAGTAAAAGGAGAAGTGTCCACTCACTGGCTCGGAACTTGCTGGTGACGCCTTGCGATGGTGGTGGATTCGTATATCCTGAAGATAATCTAGAATTAGCAAAATTCATTAGTATCAAGGTTGCGAATTATCTCATTACTTAACAAAATATATTCGTCATTCATGATAACTCATCCTTTCTATGTTACTACCATTTTAGGATGGTCTAATAATTTTTACTACACTCGTTCAAGGATCTCTCAAGCTACTTCGCAAAACTCCATATTATGCCCTCTTTTCCAGAAAATTTCAGTGCACTAACACTGACTTTGAAAATTCGGTACACTTAATCGGGGTTGAAATTGGGGCTGAAATTTTAATAGAATACTCACTTATATGTCTATTTTATGTTGGTTTTTACGGATTATGGTTTCGATTTCTAGAACTCAAGTTATGGTCAGAAGTTCAGGGGTTGTCCAACTGAAAATCTGGGCACTGGTACAGCAGTTAGCCTCACTTCAAAAATTTGTTCCGATCTCGTCTTAAATCCAAATATTCTAAATTTTGGATATGCTACTCCCTTATGTGTCTAGAGTACCCATAAATTTACGGAACTTGATTTCGACTTCTAGAACGCAAATTATAATGTTTTCTTTACACCTTGTTCTGTTACCACAGAACTGGTAATTTACTGCAGTGCGGCCAAGTTTGAAAATTCGGTACGACTCCCTCTTAAGTCTAAAAATTATGAATTTTGAATATGATACCCCCCTATGTTTCTAGTTTACTCATAATTTCACGGCTTGTCCAAAGGATACCTAAAACGCAAGTTATAACCGAAAAAGCACAGCCTGTCCAGAAAGTATAACATACCAAACTCACTGCCAAGTTCTCATTCACTACTCTATTTAGTCTTCCTTGTTTGACTCTTCCAATACATAAACCAACATACAAAACATCATTTTTTTTTTTACTCAACTTCACACACATCCAACCTTCAATTCATTTCTTTATTCATTAAATTCACTCATTAATTCATCAAACTAACATTACTCAATAATTCTTCAACATTTCAAACTTAATCATCCAACATCACAACCCATTTCTTTACTTTTATTTTTAACACTCCCAAACCAAAAACCAACATACCAAGCATCATCTTTACACTTAATTTTCATCACTTAAACCATCAATTCATCTCCCAATTAATTCTTTATCTACCATATATATTCTACAAAGTTTCTACTCAAAAGTTCATAAACTAGGATTCATAAATTTTCCATTGTTTAAATCATTAACAAACATGCTATCATCATCAAAATCAAGTCTCCAACATAATATGGGTATCAATTTACTAAAAGTTTAAAACTTCAAAAATGGGTCTTGAATTCTCACCTCTTTTCTCTTGATTTTTCTTCATCTTCATGCCCTCACCACTAGCTTCCTTCTTTGCTTTATCTTTGCTCTTCCTTCTTTCTTTCTCTCCTTCTTCTTCCTTCTATTTTCTTCTTCTTCTCTTTTTTTTCCCTCTTTCTCTCCACGGTTTCTTCTCCATTTCTTTCTCTCTTCCATTACGTTTTTTGGCATTTGGTAGAAGTGAATAGTGAGCCCTTTTATAGTGGACCCATAAGATATTTTGTAAGTTGAGGAAATGTGTAGAAACTTGGAGAAAATTTGAGAAATCTTCATTTAAACCCGAAATCACTATTCACCTGAATTTTGACTTGCATTTGTGGTCACCTTATGATCCGATTTTGGGAAAATATTTAACGCAGAAGTTGTAGGTTTCGGTCTAAGCTTTCCGGCAATATAAAATTCATAATATTCCGAGTTCTTATGAAAACGTTATGCCCAAAATACCATTTATAGCTCAAAATGGCATACCGCACAGTTCTTCTCGGGACCTTGAAAAATTTACCGATCGTTCCCAAAACCTTTTCATAATTTTATTAGAGTCCCAAAATGATTTATTTTGTGTTCCTTTTCCCTGTACGTAATAATATCGACATAGATAGTAGTAGTTACCACCGGTCGTTACAAAGATAGCAAATGAACTCTAATTTAGCTGATTCTTGTACTGTTAGACTTGTTTTTTTCTGAGACGAACAACTTTCGCGTTGAATATTTTTCAAAATTTGCGTCAAAATGGCTTCCAAAATACGAATTTTTTTAGAAAGCCCATAGTGGAGACTTAACTGTAATTTCGCAGGGTCAGACTTTAATTTCCAAAAATATTTCTATAAATACCCTGAATTTTCCCTTATTTGCCAAAGTGACACAACTCATTTATGGTTTCATTATGATGCTGGACTGTGATCCTGGTTGTCCAGTTTTAAGATACATCATATTTATTTTTCTGTAAATTTATAGGCTTATGGAGATGGGTTAATCCTGTCTCCTACCGGTAGCGCTTATCTCTAGCGGGGTGTTACAGTTGTGGTATCAGAATAAAGGTTGAGGTGTCGGTGACTACAACCATAGGTATCTGATAATCTAAGTAAGTTTTGTTTTGCGTATAGCCTATATAGGTCTCATGCTTGTAATTTGATTTTAATTTTGATATATGATATCATGTTTTATGATTTATCGATATGTTCCGTGGAGGTACTTGATATTATGTTTCTGCTCGGCGATCGAAAATGATTTTGATGATTTTAAAATCGTAAACCTTTATTTCCGTCGAGATGCTTGAAAATATGTTTCTGTCACAGTGCTTGATAGTTTTATATTTTTGACCCTCCGTGACGCTTGTATATGTTTCGTTCCGACTTGGCTGGGGCGCTTGTTATGGGGTATAGACTATCAAAAAATGACAGACCCGCTACTCTGTCGACATTATCTTATTCGTATACTGTCAGATTAGTGCGCGCGAGTCAAACAATGGATGCTTGGCAACTTTTTTGAAAAGTTTGTATCAAGATTTATTTTTGATTTAAACATATTTGGGTTTTGAGGGAAAGAATAATTTCAAAATAATTGCGTTTTGATTATTGTAGACACTGGATTTTTACATAAAGCCTAATGATGAGCCTTGTATGGAGGCACTATCCGATAAGTTGAGGAAGTCGCGGGAAACAGAAGTCGAAAAGGAAAATTTAAAAATTAATACCTTATCAGCATTAACTCATTTGTTTGGCATCGGGTTCACTCGATTGATCTATGTTTTAAAATATTAGCCTCGACCCAAAACCCTCGCAACCCATAAAAAGCCCATTCCACCCAAGCCCAATCCAAAATAATTAAATAACATACAAAACACATGCCATAATCCATCAAATCCACTTCCAAATTTAAAAATATTTTTGAATCCAATCCTCACCAAAAATACACAATTTATTTCCCTTAATAAATTAATGAAATATACCCATTTATTGCTTGATTTATTTCCTTTTGAAAAGCCATGCAAAAACATGAAAAACCCTAACACACCACTATAAAAACATAACATAACCAACCCTAATCTTCTATGCTCTTCCTCTCTCTAGACATTCACAAAATTCAAAACAAAAATACAAACCCTAAACACATCAACTATCGGTTCCTTTTTCACATTCTCTCTATTAAAACGCACAAAGACCGTCACGGCTTCCGACTTCACGCCTCTCATCTTCTTCCCACTCACTAAAATAAAAATAAACCCTAACAAGCTTCCTGGATATCTCTCGCCCCTCACACATCTCACCACTCTCTTGGCCACAAACAAAAAAGACCCTAAATTAACCCTAGCACGCACACCCCTCGCGGACAACAAACAAACTCACGCAAAAAAAAAAATCAAGAGAACTTCTAATCTTCGTCCCTCGGCCACTAAGCTCTCTCTCTGGCCTCTCTCTCTCGCCTCACAAACCGACCAAAGGCACGCACCGACCGACAACAAAGACGTTCAATCCCACACACTGACGCAACAAAGACACCCCCCACAAACGCACTAACACACACAAAGACACACAACATTCAGACACACTCACACACCAAACACAAAGCATAACTATAGCCCTTAGCACCGACACACTTCCATTTTAACACACACGACCTTCTCTCTTAAGACACCATGCGTGCCACTTACAAAATAGCCGATACACACTCACACAAAAACACACACTTGCAATATAACACACAAGGCCTTCTCTCTCTTTGACACGCAATCAGCCTGACAACCACTATAAATCAAAACAACCTGCCCTCCACTAAGCCGAAGACAACAAACATAACAGTCCATAAGTCCTCAACCATATGAAGACAGATAGCCCCCCAACGGACCAAAACCAGTACAAAACAACTTAGAACTAGTCCACAAAAGACCTAAAATTACCCTCTTAAACTATGACAAAAATGTTGTAGGCACTACTTAGAACTAGTCCACAAAAAGACCTAAAATTACCCTCCTAAACTGTCACAAAAATGTTGTAGGCACTACATTTTTGCATATAAGTCCCGATGATGAGACTCGTGCGGAGGCACTACCTTTTAAGTCACGAAAGTCGCGAGAAACGGATGTCGGAAGGGAAAAGTCAAGAATTGGCATCTTGTTGGATTTAATTCGCTTGTTTAAATTTGGGTTTGCTCGTTGGACCTCCGTTTCAAAATTATCCTTGGCCCAAAACCCCTGCAACCCGCACTAAGCCCACTAAAACACCAAGCCCACGCCCATAAGCCTATGAAACCAAACCAAATCACACACCAAGCCCAAAAGACCAAAGCCCACGCCCATTAACAACAATAACCTCCCTCCACCAACTGATTCAAGCGGTTTAATAGCCTCTCCAATGCCACCTCCTAATAAATAGCCTCCCCCCACCAAGTCAAATACAAAACATCAAGCTTCCACCAAGCCAACCTCACGCCATTTAACAAAGCCACCCACATCCCATTTTCAACATCAATCATCCACCAAATTACAAAGAATTAGCCACCCAATTAATAACCTTCATCAATGATAGCCTACCCAATTAATGCCTCATCCATTTGCCTATAAAAAGAAACCCTTAGCTCCCTTGAAAGCCCTAGCACATATACAAGACATCCTTCTCCCCTCTAGCTCATTCTCACAAAAATACAAGGAAAACAATCTAAGTGATTCACGCTCAAAGCACCTCCCATTCAGCCCTCCACTCACGCTAAGACACCTTCCATTCAGCCATCCACTCACGCACAAGACCCCTCCATAAATCTGCTTCGATTCACGCACAATAACCATCGTAAACTGCCCAATCAAAAAACATGCAAACTACCTAGTTTTTTTATCCCACAAACTGCCCAGTTTTCTGCCCTGAATTATCGCATATTCTACCCTTGAAATAGTCCCATTTTATCGTGAAAATAGTCCCAAAACTGCCCAGTCCATTACCGCAAAATTGCACCAAAAACTGCCCCGTAAAACCTACAAACTGCAAACCAAAACTACCCCGCATCACCGCAAAACAGTAAGCCAATACCTCGACCAGAAACCACAGTGAAACAGAGTAAAAATACGGCCCAAACAACGAAAAATTGAAGAAAAGTGTTGAACAAGTAAACCGGAGGAGTTGCGGAGCATCAACCTTTCCAACAACCGAATACTGCACTTTCGAGAGACGACAAAAGAGGTTAGACCTGAGGGCACCCCTTTTATTTATTATCCTTTATTTTTAGTTATTTTATTACTTTATTTCGCTTGAGTATTGTGGATTGGTGTATGATGTGATTTTCTAATGAACGGAATATGTGTCATCTCTTTCGGTATATTGGATGGAAACCCAAATATAAATTCGGTAGCCGAATCCGAATGGACAGCGTTGCGATTTGCACCCGGGATATAATTCCACGTATCACTTGAGAGATTCACATATTTTGTTTCATCCAACCTTGTATTCGAGCATGATTAGGTTGCTAGTATGTTATTTCTTTCTAAGCATGATTTAGTCATTAGTACGTTATTTATTTATGCATTATTTAGTTATTTACCTTCGCAATAGGAGCTCAATTTACGTTTATGTTTAGGATGTTATTTGTTCTTTGTGTTTGATAATTCAACATATTCATTGTGTGATATTGTGTGTTTACCATTATAATAACTTACTTTTAAAGCATGCAAACTTAGATTTAGGCCATATACGAATTTAGGTGTAGAATTACCTTTTTGCAAATGTATGTTAAGTAGACATGGTTGAAATTGCACAAATTCGTTCATTACAAATGACATAAGTAAGGGACCATTCCGAACCCAACGGTTTGAGGTCTACCCTTGCGAGGGGTGACTGTGGCCTTAAATCATTTTCCCAGTTCACACTGGGTGGTGCTCCTTACTTCTTCGGTTTAGTCCCCCGCAGGCTATTCCGTACTCCCGATCGGGCCCGAGCCTGGAACAACGTCATCGATTTCTGTGTTCTACAGTCTGGCGACTCCACTGGGGGATAGAGAATCAGCCCCAAAATAACGTCATGTAATGTTTGTGATTTATGCTTTAATTAACCATGTCTACAGTGGGTTGAATGGGTTTAATCAAAGGAATTGTTAAGGCTAGGTGGTGGTTTAGTGTCTTCCTTCATTCACTACCTTTCTATAAGGAAAAGCTATGAAGGCACCTAGATAATCATTATCTTAGCTCACTGTGATAGACTAATTTGGAGGACTTGTTGTTTATTCCTGTCAATATACCCAGAAGAGGCGTACACAGAACCGGTTAAAGCCCTGGATGACCAAAACCAAAGTATATTGATTGTCGCAAGTATTAGCAGTGCAAGTCTCAGGTTAAGACCAAATACACCTACCCTGATTCGGACTTGATGAGTGGTATTTATACCACTATTTCTTACTCATTTGACCTAATGTTTTGTATTGTTTCTCGAGATTTATGAACGTTTTGATGTGTTTTGTTGTTATTTTGCAGATAAATAAAGTTTGGACAGCACTGGAGGTAATTTGGGGAAAAAACCGGACAAAAATGCGTCAACAGGAATATTTTCGACTTCTGCGCGTCGCGAAGCTGGATCATTGCGCGCCGCGACGCCCAACATGAGCCAGTTTTGCTAAAGTGCGCCGGGTCAACGGGTCAAAATTTGAAAAGTTTGACTTTGCTAACGTGCGCCGTGCCACGTGTCAACATCTCAACGGACTTGCTAATGTGCGCCTGTGCCACGTGTCAAGATCTGATGCTGCCGACAATCACCCTCCACACGTCAGTGTGACGTCATCAATGATGTCATGAACAGTGCCACATCATCAGTGTGACGTAAGCAATGACATCATGAACAGTGCCACGTCATCGGATAAGAATCTGAGCCATCGAATCACCGCGTGACACGTGTCACTGTAGCTGGCGTCGCGACGTGGAACCCTTTAGCGTCGTGACGCCCAGACCCTATCGACGCCTATAAATTGAGCTCGAGATTTCAGAATTCAGTGTACCTTCCTCTCTCTTCAATTCCTTCTAAAGAGAGAGTTTCTCTCTCTAAAACTCTTTAGTTTTTAGTTTTTTTTTAGTTTTGTAAATAATTTTAATTACGTTTTGTAATAATAGTAATTCAATTTTTACTTTTTACTTTCATTTACACTTTTTACTATTTACTATTTACTTTTTACAGTTTTTACTATTTATCATAATGAGGTAATTTCTGGTGAAAGGTAATTCTTTTACTATTACTACTTAGATTATTCTCCCATAATTATAATATATTCAATGTTTTTAATTGGACTTAATGAGGATACCGCCAGATTGGTCGGTTGGCTAATTTAATTCCGCCTTTATGGCTGGTTATTTTAATTCCGCCTTTATGGCTGGTTATTTTAATTCCGCCTTTATGGCTGGTTGTTTTCATTCCGCCTATATGGCTGGTTATTTTGATTCCGCCTTTATGGATGGTTTATATTAAAATGATTCCGCCTTTATGGCTGGTTGTTTTTAAACTGATTAAATCAAGATACCGCCTATATGGTTGGTTGGAAATGTTTTGCAAAGCTTATATTATATTATGGGAGAAATCTAAATAGTATTTAGTAGAAGTTAATTCCTTTTACCTTAGCAATTTTATTTTATTTTATTTTTCAGCTTTCACTTAATGTTTTACTTTTAAGCTTTTACTAGCCTTAGTCATGTGTTAGTTATTTAGGGGTTGTGATAACTTTTACTATCACCAGTTTATAAGGGGTTAAATTATAGTTTGGGTAATTTAAAGATTTATTTAGTGACTCTTAACCTTAAAGCCTTTTTATTAACTGGCCATTAATAAAATTGATTAGGTAAATCTAAAATGAACTAGACATAGAGATTTTAAGTTTAAGACCTTAGACTCAATAGCCCACGATCTTCCTTGAGGATAGATAACCCTTTATAGATTTCCTTACAGGATAGAATATACTGTCGGGAGGGTAGGATAATGTGGTAAGCCATAATTGGAACTTGAACTTAATAAATCTAGGTAATTTGGTTGACATAGACATATGGTTCAATTGGATTATACTAGGTATTTGTGTCTGACCATCGACAGAGGCTTACACATAATTTAGTGTTCCAGGTTAATAAATCAATATATTACCAACTTTAAGATAACCACTTCATCTTTAAAATGATATTAAAAGAAATCACAACCTTAGATCTTTGTGTCTTTTATTTTCCTTAGTATTTTCTTTTACCTTTTTATTTATTTATTTAGCAAATCTACAATCAACCAAATCATTCAAGCAATCATTCCATTCTCCCTTTAATTAGATATTTGTAAATAAATAGATTCAACAATTAATAACAACAGTAGGATTAAGTCCTCGTGGGATCGATATTTTATACTACATGAACGATACGTGCGCTTGCGTTATACGTGTGTGTTTACGCCGGTCAAGTTTTTGGCGCCGTTGCCGGGGACTTATATTTCTTGAGTTATTAATTTTGAAGCTATCTAATTTACTTGTATCTAATTTTCTTTATTTTTATCTGTAATTTTTATTTCTTTCTTTTGATTTCAGGTGACTTAAAAATGGAACACTACTGGGATATTGAGAGATTACGTGCTTTACAAGAAGATATACCCCAAATATGGGAGCAACAGTCCAGTTTTCTGAGGCCTGTTGTCCAGCCTAACAATTATCACTGGATGCCAGAACCAAGCAATACTATATTTGCTCAACAGAACTCAATGTGGAGATGTGACATATGTAATGGTAACCACCCAAGCGATTATTGCGAGTACAACTACAATCCAGGGTGGCAGAACTATCAAGATCCTTCATGGTATGACGAGCCATCACATTTCACAGAACCACATTTTCCATCTTATCCACCATCCATATGCGATCTTCATCAACAACCAGAACCATCAGAGGAAGATCAATTGATTCACATGTTCAAAGAACAGACAGCTCGATTTGATGCACAAATTCAGAGTCAAACGGTGTCTATACAGAGGATGACAGATCAAATTAGACAATTAATAGATAACCTGAATCAAATATCTCGCTGAGCAAATTCAAACAATACTGAAGAAGCCTTCGAATATCCTCAGATTCATCATGACATCATAACAGAGGATGAGGCTGAGCAGTATCAAGAATCAGAGGTATCAGTTCCGGAACCTGAACCGGCAAAGTCTCAATTTGATTTTTATTATTCCGACTCTGACGAGGAGGAAGCTGATCCATTTATACCAACTGCACCAACAACGGAGGATCAAACTTTCAAGCCTCAAAATGAAGATCTTGGAGAATGCTTTGCACAAATGTTTGAAGAAGATCTACCTGAGCCAATTATTTCATCCAGATCAGAGGATGAAGACCTAAAATCTGACATTTCTTTTCATCCTCAGGTTGACAATTTTGATGCATGTAAAACAGATGACAGATGAAAAGCTGAATATAGAAATTTTCAAATACATCTGCAAAGAAAAGGTGGAGCAAAAAGTAGAGCAAATGAAGGAGCAAATGTCTGACCTTAATAAAGATCCAGAGCATTCAGGAAAAACATCGCTGTTTTGGGGAATGCAAATCAAAGATATCACCCAGAAGCTTGACAGAATGGAACCTCCATTTCAAGTCAAGCACCATACAAGACCTCCTGATTTTCTTTCTTTCTTTTCAGGTATCACTGGAGCAACAAAAGTTAAAAAGGTGGCACGAGCACTGAATGAGACAAAATTTTTTTTGCCACTTTACCGTTGGAAGAGACCATTCAAAAGCAACACCCACGAGATTGTCTTTAATCGGACATCCAAAACGACATTGAAACCTCCTTAACAGATGAATTTCATTCATGTCTGGCTGAAGACGAAAAATTTAGCGCTAGCAGGGAGGCAACCCATGCAATTTGTTGTAATTTATTTTGAGTGAACTTTTTAATTTTGTGTGTTATTTTTGTAGGGAAAGGCACAAATGGAGCGTTTTAATATAGAAGGAATTGTGTTTGGCAATCAAAGAAGAGAAACAATTCATTAGCGAAGACTGAGTAATGAATGAAATCTTGAAACGCATCCTAATGGATTTATATACCAAACGAGTGGCGTATTACGTACACAATTCTGTTACCTTAATTATTGCTTTGATTTGCTTTTCTGTTGTAATTATCTTTATTTTCTTAGACAGGATCCAGACTTTTTGACATTTCACGATCTCTTTTGTTGTTTAGCTAACAACGTCCTCTGGAAGATACTAGTGCTATTATTACTCACCCTTTTTCAGGTATTATAAATTCAACTCATCATTGCACACTTTGAAGTCATCCAGATTTGAGAAAGAAAAAACATAAAAATGGAAGCCACTTTAAGAAGAGGAGTTGAAAACATTTGTGTGTTTTGCGGTAGTAATGTTGGTACTAAACCACAATACATAGAAGCGGCACAGGAGTTGGGTCGAGTATTAGCTGCAAGGAATATGCACTTAATATATGGCAGAGGAAATCTTGGATTAATAGGGATCGTTTCAAAGGCCGTACATGAAGGAGGCAGTCATGTTTTGGGAATTATCCCAAAACCCTTGGTAGAGGCAAATCTTATTGGATCATCAAACGGAGAGGAACTGATCGTGCCAGGTATGTCTGAACGACTGGTAGAAATGATTAACCGTGCTGATGCTTTTATTGCTTTGCCAGGTGGTTTGGGTACATTGGAGGAATTTTTATAGTTCTATCTTGGGCGAACCTGAACATACACCAGAAACCAATTGGGCTGTACAACGTTGATGGATTTTATGATTTTCTTTGTGTGTTTCTTGATGATGCTCGGAGAAATGGGTTCGTGTTAAAACATATGAAAGAACTCCTCTTTACTGCCAGAACTGCTCCGGATCTGATAGACCAACTTATAGCCTATGAATCACAAGTTGACCCTATCCTATCAAAGATAAATTGGTCTGAGGACGATCGTGGTAAGAGGCGTCGAATTAATCTGGATCTTAACATTTAATTTCCTGTAGATTTCAGCTAACCAGGTACAACCTTCTAACTCTCCTTTTACTGTTTAAGACATTGGGGACAATGTCTCATTTAGGTTTGGGGAGGGATTTAGTTGATTAGTACCTTGTTTTTAGTTTGTATGTTGTTTTTATTTTTAGTCCAAAATTTTTCGAAAAATACAAAAAAATTTAAAAATTTTCAAAAAATTACAAAAATATTTTGCATTTTCGTGTTTTTGTTTTGACTAAAAAGGTGAAATTGGTGAGAGGTAGCTGAGTAAGGAGTTTTCACTCCTGATACGTATCTCAAACCATTTATTTCAAAACAAGTTAATTTTTGTTTATTTCATTTTAAATTATTTAATTCGTAAATTCTCCTAACACTGACTAAAATGGATCTTCATATGCTCCGTTGGCAGGTATTATCAACATACATGGAAACATACAGTCATGAGCTAAAATTGAAAAGTTTGTAATATTCCGTGCTATAGTTTAATTGGAGGAAGCATCTCTAAATAGTGATGGAGTAGTAAAAAAAAAAAAAAAAAAAAAAAACGTCCGAGATCCGAGTTATTAAGTCTGTAAGGGTGTTTTAACACCTAGTGCCCTAAAACCAACTGGTTTGGGAGTCACTGGCCCAAAGCTCGTTACATGGATCGAAGATGCTGCAAAAATATAAATATCTGAAGTCTGAGTAATTAAGTTCGTAGGGGTGTCTTAACACCTGGTGCCCTAAAGCCAACTGGTTTGGGAGCCACCGACCCAAAGCTCGCTACATAGACGGATGGTATTGTATATAAATAAAAAATAGAGAAAAAATCAAAGAAAAAAAATCAGAAAAATCAGAAAATTATTCCATTGCTACAAAAAGGTGTGAAATCTGATAGAACTTTAGGACAAAAATATTACTCTCTTATCAACTGCACTTATGACTGTTGTGGGCAAAAATGAGTTGATTAATATTTTGTTGGCTGTGTATATGGAGAATGGTAAAAATAATCGGAGAATTTACTTATTCAGTAATTTAGAAAGAAACAAAACAACTAATAACTTGGAGTAGAAGTTTCACCTGATTTGTCACTAACTTTCTTTATTCTCTTTTCGCTTGTCTTTTTGCTTTTGTGTGCATTAGTTTTACTAACTTTTTACTTTTGTAAAATGTTTGTGGGTATCATTGCTGTAAGCCCTCACGAGACTACACTCGTCCACTAGGGACACCTAGAGGTTTAAAGGCTTGTTGCATATGCTAAATGCAACCGTGATCCCTACGAAAGTGACTTAGTTAAATTTTATTTTCATGTTATTTTATTTTCTGTTTTGCTCGAGGACTAGCAAAATGTTAGGTTTGGGGGTGTGATGAGTGGTATTTATACCACTATTTCTTACTCATTTGACCTAATGTTTTGTATTGTTTCTCGAGATTTATGAACTTTTTGATGTGTTTTGTTGTTATTTTGCATATAAATAAAGTTTGGACAGCACTGGAGGTAATTTGGGGCAAAACCGGACAAAAATGCGTCAACATGAATATTTTCGTCTTCTGCGCGTCGCGACGCTGGATCATTTCGCACCGCGATGCCCAACATGCGCCGGTTTTGCTAAAGTGCGCCGGGTCAACGGGTCAAAATTTGAAAAGTTTGACTTTGCTAACATGCGCCGTGCCACCTGTCAACATCTCAACGGACTTGCTAATGTGTGCCTGTGCCACGTGTCAAGATCTGATGCTGCCGACAATCGCCCTCCACACGTCAGCGTGACATCATCAATGACGTCATGAATAGTGCCACATCATCAGTGTGACGTAAGCAATGACGTCATGAACAGTGCCACGTCATCGGATAAGAATCTGAGCCGTCGAATCAACGCGTGACACGTGTCACTGTAGCTGGTGTCGCGACGCGGAACCCTTTAGCGTCGTGACGCCCAGACCCTATCGACGCCTATAAATTGAGCTCGAGATTTCAGAATTCAGTGTACCTTCCTCTCTCTTCAATTCCTTCTAAAGAGAGAGTTTCTCTCTCTAAAACTCTTTAGTTTTTAGTTTTTTTTTAGTTTTGTAAATAATTTTAATTACGTTTTGTAATAATAGTAATTTAATTTTTACTTTTTACTATCTTTTACAGTTTTTACTATTTACTATTTACTTTTTACAGTTTTTACTATTTATCATAATGAGGTAATTTCTGGTGAAAGGTAATTCTTTACTATTACTACTTAGATTATTCTCCCATAATTATAATATATTCAATGTTTTTAATTGGACTTAATGAGGATACCGCCAGATTGGTCGGTTGGCTAATTTAATTCCGCCTTTATGGCTGGTTATTTTATTCCGCCTTTATGGCTGGTTATTTTATTCTGCCTTTATGGCTGGTTGTTTTCATTCCGCCTATATGGCTGGTTATTTTGATTCCGCCTTTATGGCTGGTTTATATTAAAATGATTCCGCCTTATGGCTGGTTGTTTTTAAACTGATTAAATCAAGATACCGCCTTTATGGTTGGTTGGAAATGTTTTGCAAAGCTTATATTATATTATGGGAGAAATCTAAATAGTATTTAGTAGAAGTTAATTCCTTTTACCTTAGCAATTTTATTTTATTTTATTTTTCAGCTTTCACTTAATGTCTTTTACTTTTAAGCTTTTACTAGCCTTAGTCATGTGTTAGTTATTTAGGGGTTGTGATAACTTTTACTATCACCAGTTTATAAGGGGTTAAATTATAGTTTGGGTATTTAAAGATTTATTTATTGAGTCTTAACCTTAAAGCCTTTTTATTAACTGGCCATTAATAAAATGATTAGGTAAATCTAAAATGAACTAGACATAGGGATTTTAAGTTTAAGACCTTAGACTCAATAGCCCACGATCTTCCTTGAGGATAGATAACCCTTTAATAGATTTCCTTACAGGATAGGAATATACCTGTCGGGCGGGGGTAGCCATAATTGGAACTTAACTTAATAAATCTAGGTAATTTGGTTGACATAGACATATGGTTCAATTGGATTATACTAGGTATTTGTGTCTGACCATCGACAGAGGGTTACACATAATTTAGTGTTCCAGGTTAATAAATCAATATATTACCAACTTTAAGATAACCACTTCATCTTTAAAATGATATTAAAAGAAATCACAACCTTAGATCTTTGTGTCTTTTATTTTCCTTAGTATTTTCTTTTACCTTTTTATTTATTTATTTAGCAAATCTACAATCAACCAAATCATTCAAGCAATCAATTCCATTCTCCCTTTAATTAGATATTTGTAAATAAATAGATTCAACAATAATAACAACAGTAGGAATTAAGTCCTCGTGGGATCGATATTTTTATACTACTTGAACGATACATGCGCTTGCGTTATACGTGTGTGTTTACGCCGGTCAGACTTCCATAGACACATAATTATACTACCAATGGAATTTTGATGGGGTCTATCCAGAGGGAAGCTGTTTTCCGTACCATCGGTAAAACACAACCTCCTATTACACTTTCATGAGTATCCAATACCCAAATATATGAGAACTATGCCGTTATGCTCTCACAACGTGCACAAGAGTAATACTAGTCTATTCCATATTATCTTGTGTGATGGTGGATGATGGTTCATCCATTAATGTGTGCCTTTTGATGATTTAGGCAAGGCTGGGTATGAAGCCAACAGATATGAGTCCCTCCAATATGACTATCAAGGCTTATGATGATAACAAGCGGGGAGTTTATGGTACTTTTTCCGCGATGGTCAAAGTGGGCCCAATTGAGGATGAGGTTGAGTTCACGTTACTAGATATCCCGACCACTTTTGCTTTGTTATTGGGGTAGTCGTGGTTTCACAAACTTGGGGCATTCCCTCAACTCTGCATCAGGTTATTAAGTTTTCGCATGGGGGAGAGATTGTCACCATCAGAGCTGAGGTAGACAATGCTATGGAAGCTTTGGAAATATAACTATTCACAAGATTCCAAGTGTCGGTAACTTTTTAGGAGTGGGTGGATTCTAAGGTAGCTAGGATCATGGAGAAGATGAAGTTTGAGCCATGTAAAGGTTCAACAATGCCAAACATTAAAGGGCAGACTACCCGGAGGGGTTTGGGATATAAGTCTGACGAGGACAAGCCAAAGGCTAGGAAGAAATGGTTGAAGTAAATGGAATGCTTTGTAAAGGCTTCAGGGTATCAGGGAGAGCCTGAACCGGTAAAGGTCAATAGGATCATGGTGCCCAAATTTGAGATCTTTCAGGATGTGCTAGGTGAGAAGAAACTGACGGAAGAAGTTGCGAAGGAGGAAGAGAAGTGGGAGGAAGAGCTGATGACACTGGAAAGCCTAACCCTCGATGAGAGTAAGGGAACTGAGAAAGACACAGCTGCGGGAGATGACGCATTTGTGGAGGATGAAGATGTTTATCTCTCTGACCTATTTGAATGTATTCTTGGATCTACTAGTAATAAAGATGTTCATTTCACTTACTTGTCTGAGTCTCTCAATTTGCATGACTTTACCATATTTGACATTAACTTAACCAAAAGAAACACATTCAACCTTGGTACGCCTGAAAGTCCCAAGGAGATTTTAATTGCGAGTGAAGTTAACGCTGAAGAGCGGAAGATTTTAAAAGAGA
Organism: Zanthoxylum bungeanum; assembly: GCA_019454045.1. Lineage (NCBI taxonomy): Eukaryota > Viridiplantae > Streptophyta > Magnoliopsida > Sapindales > Rutaceae > Zanthoxylum > Zanthoxylum bungeanum. Next base: position 211,197 of record SKCR01040268.1, on the reverse strand, counting down.
TGTTAGTCAAATAAGCTAAAGTATTCGCTTGGTCATATAAAGACATGCCTGTGGTAGACAGAAGTATCGCCCATCATACAGTACCGACTTATGCAAACATGAAGTAAGTAAAGCAGAAGCTTCGAAGGATGAGACCTGAATGGGCCGAGAAAGTCAGAGATGAAGTCAAGAAGCGGATAGACATGGGATTTCTAAAAGTGGTGAATTATCCCGAGTTGTTGGCTAACATTGTACCAGTACCGAAGAAAGACGAGAGAGTCAGAATGTTCGTGGATTACAGAGATCTCAACAAGGCTTGTCGAAGGATGATTTTCCTTTACCCCATATAGATGTGCTTGTTGACAAAGCAGCTCTATCCACCATGTACTCATTCACGGATGGGTTCTCAGGATATAACCAGGTTTTTATGGCTGAAGAATACAAGCATAAGACTGCCTTTGTCATAGAATGGGGTACGTATTGCTATAAGGTGAAGCCATTTGGGCTTGAGAATGCAAGAGCCACCTACTAGCGGATGGCTACCACATTATTCCATGACTTGATGCATAAAGAGATTGAGGTATATGTGGATGACATGATGGTAAAGTCAGAGACAAGAGGTGGACATATAGAAGCACCAGAGAAGTTCCTTCAGCAAGTCGACAAATACAACTTGCGATTAAACCCTAAGAAGTGTGTGTTTGGGGTAACATCAGGGAAGTTATTAAGCTACACAATGGGAAGGGGAGGAATAGAAGTGGACCCTGAGAAGTTCAATGCAATTACTGAGATGCTAGCACCGAAGACAGAGAAAGAAGTTAGTGGATTCCCTGGGAAAATTCAGTACGTCGATCTATTCGTCTCCAAGTTGACATCGGTATGTGAACCTATTTTAAAATTGCTGAGGAGGATCAGCCAGTGAAATGGAATTAGTAGTGTCAGGAATCCTTCGACAATATCAAAGAATACCTATTGAAGACTCATATTTTGAGACCACCGAGACCAGACAAGCATTTGGTACTTTATCTAGACATAAAACCCGAAAGCGCTGGGGGCGATGATGGTACAAGCAGATGATACATGGATAGAGCATGCGGTCTACTATCTCAGTAAGAAGATGCTCTCGTACGAAGCCCGTTACCAGAAAGTGAAGAATATCTGCTCGGTAATGGTGTGGGCTTCTAGAAAATTTCGCCATTATTTCCAATCTTACAAGATCCAGGTGGTAGCAAAGGAGAATCCTTTGAAATATCTTCATTCGGTGCCTTCACTAGTTGGAAGTTAGGCAGATGGTTGGTATTGCTGACAGAGTTTGATATCGATTACCTCACTTTTAAAGTAATAAAAGGGCGAGTTGTAGTAGAGTTCCTGGCATTACAACCGATAGAAGGAGATCAATACAAGTTTGAGTTCCCAGATGATGAAGTTCAAGTAATATCAGTCCAAGGATGGAAGATGTACTTCGACTAGCAGTAAACTGCAAATGAGCTGGAATTGGAATTGTGATAGTAACTATCGAAGGAGAAACTTTGACTATGGCCAAGAGATTGACGTTCGGAGTAACCAATAACATGGCTGAGTACGAAGCATGTGCCTTTGGATTGACTGCATTGATAAATTTAAAGGCTAAGAATGTTGAGGTCTACGGGGACTCGATGTTGGTAGTCAAACAGATGCAAAGAGAGTGGGAGTTGAAAGACGAACGGTTGAAACACTACTTGTTTTATCTCATTAATCTGACACAGGCCCTTCTTGACTGTAAATTCCAGCACTTGCCGCCGGAAGAGAACTAGATGGTAGATGGATTGGCAACGCTAGCCACAACATGGGAAAAACAGAGAAGTTGGTGATGAGACCTCTGGTATTGACGACATCAAGCAAACTAGTTTATGAGATGGAAAGAATCTTGGAGGTGGAAGTCAACGATAGGAAACCCTGGTACTATAATATTCAGAGATATCTCGATCACGGAGAACTCCCGGAAGAAGCAAGAAGAAATGACAAAATAGTTATTCAGAAATTGGATTATCAGTATGTGAGTCTGAAAGGAGAACTATATAAGAGACATGCGAATGGAAATCAGCTGAAATAATTGAGAAAATAAAAGAATTAGAAGGTAATGTAAGAAGTACATGCCGGGGCATGTGGACCACACATGAATGGGTTGAATTTGTCCCGCAAGATAGTGAGACAAGGATTTTACTGGTTGACCATGGAAGCTGACTGCGCGAAGCTGGTAAAGCACTGTCATTATTGTCAAGCAAACGTTAACTTGAACCATATGCCTCACACATAGTTACATGGGTTGTCAGAGCCGTGGCCTTTCTCAGCATGGGGAATTGATATGATCGGAGAGATTCGACCGAATGCATCGAATGGACATCACTTTATAGCAGTGGCAGTGGATTACTTTTCAAAATGGGTGGAAGCTGAGTCATTTCGTAATGTTACAGCAAAGTAGAAGGCAAAGTTCATAGCTCAGAATCTCATTTGTCGATATAGAATGCCACATCATATAGTGACAGAGAATATAGTACAGTTTCAAGGAGAAATGAAGGCATGTTACAGAAATATGGGATAGGACATCAAAAGTCATCACTTTACAGGCCGCAGGTAAATGGGCAGTCGAGGCAACTAACAAGACAATGAAGATGATATTAGCCAAGATGACAGAGAACTACAGAGATTGGGCTGATAAGATGACATACGCCTTGTGGGGGTACAGAACTTCTGTGAGAACTGCAACAGGAGCCACGCCTTATTCTTTGGTCTACGGAATGGAAACGGTACTGCCGGTGGAAATTGAGATATAGTCCATGCGGGTATTAGCAGAAGCAGAGTTGCCAGAGCAAGAGTGGGTCTCACAGAGATTTGAACAATTAGCATTGTTGGATGCGGAGAGGATGAAGTCCTTACATCACATGCAGATATACCATAAGAGATTGGCTCGAGCATTCAAAAAAAAGGTGCGTCCTACCAAGATCAGAAAGGGTGATTTAGTGCTTAAGCAGTCGAAGCCATCGACAACATACCCGAGAGGAAAGTTCAGACCAAACTGGGAAGGACCCTACATCGTCCAGAAATTAATTGGAAATGGAGCAGTGAAACTGTCAGACTTAGAAGGGAATGAGTTCACCGAGCCAATCAACGTGGATAGATTGGAGCAGTACTTTGCCGAAGGAAGAGAAGACCGAGCAGTCACCAAGGGAATTGGCGGAAGACCTAACCGAACAGGATAGGAAACTCATTCATGCATGCATGCATATACGTAATGTATTTTTCATTCCTTTTTCTGTTTGTTTTGTTTTGTATTCAAAGGTTTTGAAGAAGAAAAAAAGAAAGCGGCAAAGACAAGCAAAACAGAAACCGCAACAGCACTGTATCAGGTTTTGGTACGAATCCTAGGGTTGAGGCCGATATCAGTATGAGTTTCGGGGATGGATCTCAGGGGGCGAAGCTCACATTATCAGTAGTAGTAAGGAAGAATTTCGTGAAGTGAGTGACAAAAAAAAAGAAAAAAAGATAGAAGTCTTTGATGGCTAGGCATATGTCTGGTGTGATGACATTGTTTGCTATAGGGAGAAATCTTAGAAACAATAAATGTGATATGTGCTCTCATCCGATATTCTGAATGGATTGATCTCGGCTAGACTCATGAGCACTTGATTACGGGATCTCAACAGTAGAAGCCTGAGTGGTTGGCAAGATGACTAGTTGAAGAGATGGTGGATTAGCGAATGACCGTTTGCCTGGATGTCCACCCCGGTTTACTTATGCTACGATATATGATGATGGTTGGAAACAAAGAAAAATTCTCTGCAATGAAAAGAAAAGAAAAAATAGACCACCTATAACCGATAAGCGTGACGCTACCCATGGCTAGTATTATGACCACCATGAGGAGAAATGCTACCTTAAGGGTAGGTGTGTCAAAGAAAGAAAAACAAAGAAAAAAGAAAAAAAAAAAAAAAGAGAGAAAAAAAGAGAAAAAGAAAGGTCAAAGGGAAAAGAAAGAGACAAGAGAAAAAAAAAGACCATATCATGTTGAGTATGACGAAGTAATCACATAGTGTGATGAAGACATTTAGGTTGGTTAGACCCACTGATCCGATTCTCCGAGACAAAATCATCGAGTTGGCTTACTTAAGGATTAAGCTGGGAGAGAGCCTTAGCACACATGCACTATGAGTCTAGCTCAGATCACTCATTCGGACGGTTGGATCTTAGTGTATTAAGTACTTTGAAGGTTCTCTGGTTTCGATGAAGCATTCGTTGAGGACGAAAATAGGTTTAGCTATCAGGATTATCTCATGAGAGGCAGTACGATATGTTGAAATGAACCATCACATCATCAATATCAGTTTTGGGGATGACTCTTGGGGGGGCAAGGCCTACACCTGCATCCGTATCAGTTTTGCGGGGTTTGGCACTCTGGGGGCGAGGCCCACATAAGCATCCATATCAGTTTTTCCAGGTTTGGCATTATGGTCGCAATGCCCACATAAGCATCCGCATCAGTTTTTCCGGGTATGGCACTCTGGGTATGGAGACACATTAGCCCCATTATCAGTCTTTCCGGGTATGGCGCTCCGGGTATGGAGACACATCAACATCAGTATCAGTTATGCCAGGTACGGCACTCCGGGTATGGAGATATTACCGTAACACCTCGGGTATGGGGTTTAGCATGCCAGGTACGACACTCCGAGTATGGAGCCACTATTCCGACACTTTAGGTAAGGAGACGCAACCGCGACACCTCAGGTATGGGGTTTAGCATGCCATGTACGGTACTCTGGGTATGGAGACACTATTGCGGCAATCCGGATATGGAGACATTTCTGCAAAACTCTAGGTATGGAGACGCAACCGCGACGCCTCGGGTATAGGGTTTAGCACGTCGGGTATGGCAAAACAAAATCAACTCAAAGTATTAGGCAAGTCAGGTGACAGCTGGGGAGCTAGGTAAGTAAAAATGCATTGCACGAACTTTGATAGAACTGTCATTGTCATACACTGCACAAGTCCCATCAAAGTGGGGTGACTGTAGGCACTGTATTTTTGCATATAAGTCCCGATGATGAGCCTCGTGCGAAGGCACTACCTTTTAAGTCACGGAAGTCGCGGGAAACAGACGTCGGAAGGGAAAATTCAAGAATTGGCATATTGTTGGATTTAATTCGCTTGTTTAGCTTCGTGTTTGCTCATTGGACTTCTGTTTCAAAATTTTCCTTGGTCGAAAACCCCCGCAACCCGCACTAAGCCCACTAAAACACCAAATCACACACCAAGCCCAAAAGACGAAAGCCCACGCCCATTAACAACAATACCACCAACTTATTCAAGCCATTTAATAGCCTCATCCAAAGCCACCTCCTAATAAATAGCCTCCCCCTACCAAGTCAAACACAAAACATCAAGCTTCCACCAAGCCAACCCCACGCCATTTAACAAAGCCACCCCATATTCCATTTTAAACATCAATCATCCACCAAATTACAAAGAATTAGCCACCTAATTAATAACCCTGATCAGTGATAGCCTACCCAATTAATGCCCCATCCATTTGCCTATAAAAAGAAACCCTTAGATTTCTTGATACCCCTAGCACATATACAAGACATCCTTCTCCCCTCTAGCTCATTCTCACAAAAAATACAAGGAAAATAATCTAAGTGACTCATGCCCAAAGCACCTCTCATTCAGCCCTCACCACGCACAAGAAGAACCCTCCACAAATCTGCTTCGATTCACTTATAAGAACCCTCGCAAACTACCCTTCCATAGCCGCAACTCACTGCCCCTAAACAGCCCTCTTATAACTCCCAAACATCTACCAGAAACTGCCAGAAGACTACCGAATTCTGCCTCCAAAATCTGCCAGCCAGCAATACCGAATTTTGTCTCACATCTGCGCATCACACGGCCCGTAAAATAGTCCCAAATCTGCACTGCCTGATCACCAAAAATACTGCCCCAAACAACCCCTTAATTCACACCAAAAATTGCCTCCCTAAACTACCAGCACATCATCGAAAAAACTGGCTAAAATTGTCCAGTAAAACCCACAAAATCTACCCAGTTTTTACCATGTAAAACCTGCAAACTGCCCAGTCAAAAACCCACAAACTGTCCAATTTTTTTACCGCAAAAACAGTCCCAGTTTACTGTGAAAATAGTCCCAAAACTGCCCAGTCCATTACAGTAAAAACCGAACCAAAAATAGCCCCACAAACTCGTAAACCGCAAACCAAAACTGCCCCACATCACCGCAAAATAGTAAGCCAATATCACAACAAAAACCGCAGTGAAACGGAGTAAAAACTGTAGTGTTCTCTAAGGTCCCAAGGATCATTTTCAAGCATCAAACACATGTGAATACACAAAGAAATATGGAGGAATCATACTTACATTGATCGGATTGGATGCGTCGAATAACATAACTTTTGTGCTCTATTCTTCTTGTATTCGGCCATGACACTCTTTTGCCCTCCATGGAAGTCCTTAGCTCCAAGCTTCAAATGTTGATTCCATGCTCACAAGTGAGTTTCCCTATCACCTTGTATAACACTTTTGGTGTGCTAGCACAATGTTTTCTTCATTATATCTCTCGGCCAAGCCAAGATCATGAAAAAGATTGGTTTCCAAAACCAAAAATGAGAGAAGAGAGAAAATGGCCTTCATGGCCGAGAGCTAGGGAGAGGGAGAGAGAGAATGAGTTGTCTTTATTATATATTGATTTAAAAAATCAAAAACATATACCAAACATTTAAAAACATATACCAAACATTTAAAATAATGGTATATTGCAATCAAGCATCAAATGCCTTTTTTAACTTTCTAACCACTTACATCAATCATGAATAGTGATAAGCATCTCATCACTCAATGTGATGTGACTTATATCACATGAATGATTGATGTGACGCGTGATGTTACTTGTGGCCCCACTTTGATTCTAAATCGGAGTGGCCCGCAAACACTCCCGGGCTTGGATTCGTTAATTCTGAATTAACGAGTTTTTCGTTGCGACATAATTAAATAATTATGCCTAGCAAAATCACTATTCATATCGCTAACGAATTAATTCTAAATTAACTCGTTCGCCCGAATTAAAATATAATCTCAATTCCGCGTCGAAATCCAATTTCGTTTTAATATATCGGATATATTAATTTTATCGATTAATTTCGAATTAATCGTTTTCTCTCTCTTTAAATAATATTTTATCCTAGATAAAATATCTCTGTAGTTAATCCCAGATTAATTTTCTCTCTCATCTAATTAATCCTAGATTAATAAAGTGCGAGTCATACGTCATCGGTGAATCTGGGAAGCGACCCATGAGATCCCTGAATATGTTGGCAGTAAATTCGGTTATCGGACTATCCGAATACGTACGTACCTAGTACTACGTAAGTACCTAGTACTACGTTTTTACCAATTTACAAGACAAGGTTGGCTTCTAGTAAATTGCCATGCCTACCCAATTCTCCAGAAACATGCTTACATGAATACGCGAACTATATCTGGTGTAGTATATGTAGTATTGTGTGTATGTCGATCCAGTATTTGATGGTCACGTGCAAGGCTGGGGTGGAAATGTGTCTGCCCCATACGAAGAACATATCGGATCTCTGGTAACTAGTCTCTATAATCGGATATACATGACCTAATCATAATATCGCGATAGCTGCAGCATATAAGAGAACAAGTAATGTATCCTACGTGATCATTATCTCCACTATAACTGAAGGGATACTTCCATCTTTACATCACAACCCAATACACTACGATTCTCAATATACTTAGAAGAGGCGTACACAGAACCAGTTAAAGCCCTGGACAACCAAAACCAAAGTACATTGATTGTCGCAAGTATTAGCGGTGCAAGTCTCAGGTTAAGACCAATTACACCTACCTTGATTCGGACTTCCATAGACACATAGTTATACTACCAATGGAATCCGAGGGGGTCTATCCAAAGCGAAGCTGTTTTCCGTACCATCGGTAAAACATAACCTCCTATTACACTTGCATGAGTATCCAATACCCAAATATATGAGAACTATACCATTATTCTCTCATAACACGCACAAGGTAATACTAGTCTATTCCGCATTATCGATGTTCAATATCGATAATACTATGACTAGGGATATTTAATGATTAAACCTTCGTGGATTGATATTGTCTCATATCATCTGAATCCGGAACTAATCATATGGACCTTCTATCATTTATACATCTTGATGATCTAATCACAAATGATAAAAGAGCAATTTCCTTTGTCACATAGTTAATTTGTACAAAAACATCGTGTTCTGTACAAATAGTGATGCTATGGGTCATAATTGTCCAACAATCTCCCACTTGGCCTATAGCCAAACACTTAGATGCTTTACACCTGAACTATGTACGGGTGGCTCAAATTTCTGCTGAGAAAACAGCTTTCGTCTGCGGATTTAAAAGGTTATCATCTGATGCGATTTATTCGATCATCACATCGCCACGATGTATGATCTGACGAATCAGATGAAAATAGTTAAAGTACATATCGGATCGTTGATGAGACCATTAAATCTTTAGCCTGTGCTGTAGTTTAGCTTAGCTGCTAAAAGAACTATTTCTAATCTAATTAGATTTATTTAGATCCAAGATGCAACTATTGCTGCGACAGTTGCAGCAAAGTTCCGCTTTTGTTGTTTATACGGTAACAATATCTTGCATGAAAGATTTACAACTCACCGTTTCGTTATTCAAACTTTATAATACCTTGTTAAGACTTACAATCGTTATTATCGGTTTGGAAACTTACAGCAGTGATCCCAGTCACTTCAAGTTCTCATTCTCCATAATATAAGAAAGTATCAGTAGTTCATCTAAGATACTTAAGGATGTTCTTAACATCAATCCAGTGACTTTCACTTGGATTGGCCTGATTGTGACTCCATATGCTCAAAGCATATGAGACACCAGGTCACGTACATTTTTCAATGTATGAGTTCTCGGAGAGTGCGAACAACTTTTAGATTTAACCAGTAGATCTTTATTCCAAGAATAAAGGTTGTTACTCCCAAGAATTCTATGGAGAATTTTTCATGAAAGCCAAGCTTTCACCGATTGTTTTATGGGAATATCATTTCCAAGAAATGATATATCATCATTATTAGGACATTCACTATCAGTGCGCTCCCACTAACCTCCTTATATACACAAGAATTATATTTGTTTTCAATTAAATCATACACAATTATGATTACATCAAAACAATAGTTCCAAGAACACAATGATTGCTTCAATCCCTCTATTGATCGAATAACCTGCAAACCTTGTTTGCTAGTTTTGGTACGATAAAATCGTCAGGATGTTGTAAACATCCTCTAAAAGGTTTCCGTTTAAGGAAAGCGATTTTGACGTTAAGCATCCAATTTCATAAATGAAACATGCAGCATCAGCAAATATTATCCAAATGGATTTACCCATGGCAACAGGTAAAAGGTTTCATCGTAATCGACACAATATTAATAATGATACCTTTTCGCTACAAGCCTAGCTTAGTACGTTGGTATGTTGCCATCCATGTATGTCTTCCTTGAAGACTCATATAGTACCAATAGGCACAATGCCTTGCGGTACAACAACTAGTATCCAAATATAGTTGTTATACATGGAATCCATTTCGAACTTCATGGCACTTTGCCATAAAAGGGAGTCGATACCTTGTATCACTTTCTCGTACGTAGTCAGTTCGTCTTCCTCAATAAGATTGACATTTTTATGAGGTAAGATCAGAAACCCATACCCCAGGTTGTTTTCTGACTCTCTATGACCTATGCGATTCTTATGTATTCGAAGATTACTGGTACACAGTTCATCCTTGATGAACTATTTGTGTTCCATTAAGGACTTGGTGCCTTGAATAGTATTACTCTGATTTTCATCGAGGTTTACTATCCTCCCATTTACCACTGCATATCGGTATTCCTCTAAGGAAAACCGCATGGCGAGCAATAATAACATTGTTCTCTTGTGAGTTGTATAAGTACTATACTTTGGTTTCCATAGGATAACCTACAATTAGACACTTATCCAATTTGGTTTCTAGTTTGGTATCATCCAAACATATGCCTAGCATTCCCAAATCTTCAGGAGTGAGAAACCCAGTTTCTTTCCTGTTCATATTTAATATGAATTATGTCTAATAGATTTTTATGTTACCTTATTCAAAATAATTATTGCATTGTTTAATGCTTATCCCTTTGAAGGAAAATGGTAGCTCAGAGCGACTCATGATTAACCTCATCATGTCCAACAAAATTTGGTTTCTCCGTTCGGACACACCGTCAAACTGACATTTTCCGGGAGGAGTCCTCATTGAAAGAATACTATACTCTTTCAATTATATTAGAAAAGAATTGCTTAAGTAATTTCATCATGGTCTAACTGTGACGAAATGATACTTTAGCCAATCTGTTTGTCTATTTCGTGTCGAAACTCTAAAAGTTTCCGATTCATGTTTCAAAAGGAACACATAACCATAACGCGATGCCACATCCGTAAAGTTCACAAAACATTCACATCAACCTCTAGCCTAGCTAGATATGGGCCCACTTACGTCACTATGAAGGAGGGCTAACAGATCGGTGGCACTTTCAATTTTACCAAGTAAAGGTGTTTTAGGCACTTTGCCCAATAAACTAGATTTGTAGACATCATTTGAATAGAATCAAATCCGTTCTAGTATCCACTCTTCAAAAGTGTGGATATACGAGTCATATTTAATTGTGTCCCAGACAACACTGCCATAAATAAGTCTTATCTGATCAAATCAGTATGAGCTACTTGTTTGTCATGTCATACGTTTGAGATTTATATATTCAAAATATAAATACTGTTATTCACATCTAATGTGTTTATCTGATTATTATCTTTATAAAATAAAACACTTTAGTGTTCTAGAATATAAAGGTATACTCGCAACGAGTTGTACTCAATATAGAGATAACTTTTCTGGTCAAAACTAGTTACATTATAACAGTATCTTAATTAATTACACACCCAAAGGGTAGTTCCTAAACTTAGGTATCTACAGTTAAAACTGTTGGACAATTATGACCCATAGCGTCACAATTTGTACAGATCATGGTGTTGTTGTACAAATTAACTATGTGATAAAGAGATTGCACTCTTATCATTTGTGATTAGATCACCTAGATATATAAATGATAGGAGGTCCCTGTGATTTATTCCTGGACGGAGAATGATATGAGACAGTATCAGTCCATGAAGGATAAATCATTAAATATCTCTAGTCAATGTATTATCGAGATTGGACATCGATAAATATGTAAAAGACTAGTATTACACTTGTGCGCGTTGTGAGGGCACAACTGCATAATTCTCATATATTTGGGTATAGGGTACTCATGCAAGTGTAATATGAGGTTGTGTTTTACCGATGGCATGGGAAATAGCTTCGCACTGGATAGACCCCCTCGGAATTCCATTGGTAGTATGACTATGTGTCTATGGAAGTCCGAAATCAGGGTAGGTGTATCTGGTCTTAACCTGAGACTTGCACCGCTAATACTTGCGACAATCAATATACTTTGGTTGCAGTCGTCCAGGGCTTTAACAGGTTCTGTGTACGCCAATGCTGGGTATTTTGAGAATCGTAGTGTGTTGGGTGTGATGTCAAGACGGAAGTGTCACTCAGTCATATGGAGATGATGGTCACGTAGGATACGGTACTAGTACTCTTAAGTACTGCAGTCATCGGGATAAAATGGCAAGGTCATGTTTATCTGATTATAGAGACTAGTTACCAGACATCCGACATGTGCTTCGTACGGGGCAGACACAATTCCAGCCCCAGGCCTAGCACGTGATCATCCGATACTGGACAGAAATACGTAATATTATGTATACTATGCCTGATATAATCCTTTATTCCTGTAAGGATGTTTCCGGAGAATTGGGTAGGCATGGCGTTTTGCTAGAGGCCAACCTTGTCTTGTAAATCGGTATAAACGTAGTACTTGGTACTTACGTGTTCGGAAAGTCCAACGACCGAATTTACTGCCAACAAATCGGGGATCTCATGGGTCGTTTCCCCCAAAGATCTACTGATGACGTATGACTCGCACTCTAAATTAATCTGGGATTAATTAGAAGAGAGAGAAAATTAATCTGGGATTAATTGCGGAGATATTTTATCTGGGACAAAATATCATTAAAAGAGAGATAACGGTTAATTTGTAATTAATAAAGAAATTAATATATTTGATATATTAAACGAAATTAGATTTCGACGCGGAATTAAAATTAGATTTTAATTCGGGCGAATGAATTAATTTAGAATTAATTCGTTAGCGATGTGAATAGTAATTATGCTAGGCATGATTATTTAATTAAATTATATTTAATTACGTCCCAACGGAAAATTCGTTAATTTGGAATTAGCGAACCCGAGCCCGAGATTATTTGCGAGCGCATTCGCATTTCGAATTCGAATGCAGTAAGCAAGTCAAATCAAGCGTCAAATCACTAGTCGTAACTAGCGTCACATCATTCGTCAATCAAGTGATGGATGTCTTTAAGTTTGAGTGATTGACGCAAGTCACTATTCATGATTGATTAATTGATGTCAGTTGATGGAGGTGGTTGGAGCCATTTATGGCTTGACTTTTGAAAGAGAAAAATTTGTATATGTTTATTTGTTTTTAGAAAACAAAAATCCAATACACATTTCTCTCTCTCTCACACATCTTTCTCCCCTCTTTTTCTTCTTCACAAACACGCCCAAGGGGCTATGAAAAACCTACTGGTTTGCTTACTGTCGAGCAGTGAAGGGAAGCCAATAGTCGCGATTTTGTGGCAAAATCGGGAGTGCTAGCACACTACGAAGTCATGCGAAGGTGATAGGGAAGTCCACCCATGAGCCGGGAATTGTTTGACGAAGCTTGGAGCTTGGTCGAGAAGCTCAAAAACAGAAAATGGAGGAGCATGGACTGCTCACTGCAATGAACTGTCAATGAGCATAAATCAAAGTTTTGTTGCTTGCCGTGTCGCTCAACCGATCGATGTAAGTATTCCGCAACTTCGTTGATTTGTATTTGCACATATTTCATGCTTATTATTGATCTTGGGACCTTAATAGAAACCAACAATGGCATCTAGAGCAAGGTTTGAGCATGAAATTTGACTTAGGGCTAAAATTTGGGTAAAATGTTTTCAAGCATGATTTGGTTGAATTGGATGATTGAGTATGCTTAAAATTTGTTGAATTGAAGTTTGATTAGTTCAATTTTTTGCCCAAAATTTGATGTTGGCCAAATGCCTTATGCCCAAAATGTCTTGGTGATTTTTTATTTTTGATCATTGGATGTGTTGGAAATCATTCGGGAATATGATTTAATGTCGATTGTGGAATTAATTGGATTGAAACCGAATCGGATGAAAAATCCCCAAATTGCCGAGACATGTAGCATGTAAAATTGGGTTTGATTTTTGATAAAATGTGTTGGACATGTTTTGCTGTAATTGAGCATGATTAATTATATAAATTGATGTTTTAGAAATGTTAATTTTGGTGATTAATCATGATATACACTTTAGGTTAATTAAATGTGAAATTGGATTTTTTGTATTTAATTAATTGGGCCTTAAAATTGGATTTGGGCTTTAGTGTTGTAATTGGGCTTGTTGGGCTTTGTTGTACAAAGTTGGGTTTAGGCAAAATTGGTTGGATCCAATTGGGCCCAAAACCGCATCCATAAAGCCCAAATGCGACTTAATGAACCTTTAAAGTTTAATTGGGCCTAATGGGCCAAAATTGATTTCTAGGCTTATGGGGTAACTCTCGGATTGGATTTTGGTTATTCGATTTGACCCGAGTTGACCAAAAGTCCCCGCCCTAAGAAATTAATTAAAAGCCATTGGACTTTAATTAAATTGACGTTGGACGTTAATCGGGCTTTGAGACCCGTAACGATTAAATTTGGAATTTAAGTCGTAAAAGGTTTATTAATAAATTGTAGTATTTAATTTGGAATTAAATAAGCAAATTAGAATTAAATACTTGTTAAATTTGATTTAATTATGTAGTTTTAATTAATTCTAGAATTCGTACTTTATGTACTTATTCGCAAAACGAGTTGACTCGCGCAAAATCAAATCGTTGTATTAACATTGGATGGTCACTAATTATCAGATTAATTATTTGGTTGATAGCATGCTTGTGTGAATACATGGTTACGATGCATGAATAATATATATCGGATGGATATTAGATGGGTGGGACAATTTTAGAAATTGTAATAAATTTCATTTACTAATTGGACCTACGTGTCCAGCCTATTACCTCTCAATTCTTTGTATTCTCTTCTCACCTATTCCCCTCAATGTAAATGAGGTTTCTTTAGAAGTGTAGTGTAACGGGTAGAAGTGATACATGTGCTAGTGGGAGAGAGAAATGTAGAGATTTGATCTAGGATCATTGTGTAAAGTATATGTAGGCATTGCATTTTTACACATTAGCCCAATGAGGAGTCTCGTATGGAGGCAACTACCTCTTTAGTCATGAAAGTCGCGGGAAACGGACGTTGGAAGGGTAAAGTTGGAAATTAGAATTTTGTCAGATTTAACTCTCTTGTTTCGCTTCGGGTTCGCTTGTTGGACCTCTATTTTAAAACACACAAAACCCATTAAATCACATCTCACAAATTAAATAATTAAAACATTTAAAATACATGTCACAAATTAAATTAAAACAAATTAAATTAAATTAAAACACATGTCACAATTAAATTTAAACAAATTAAATTAAATTAAAACACATGTCACAAATTAAATCACCTTCCTAAATTAAATAAATCCCTTTCCTAAAATACATAAATCACTTCCCCAAATTAAAAGATTTCCTTATTACATACTAAATTAAAAGATATCCTCTTTAAACACACAAATCTTATTCCTTCTCCAACAAGGTAAACCCCCTCCATTGGCCTATAAAAATAACCCTTCTCCACACAATTCAAACCCTGGCTGCTTAACTGTCTCTCACAAAAAATCACAAAACGAGACCACAAGCCCCTAGCCTCCACGCCTGTCTGCCTTGACCTTGCCTAACACGCCCACACCGCCATCTAGCCTCTCGCCCACAACGCACGCCACCTGCACACATTGCACGCTCACCACATCATCACGCAACATAGCCACAATAAGCCCATCACCCACGCAACAAATCCCCCACTAGCCTCAACTCCACCTCACGCTTCTCTCGACAAAGCCACACATCAAACTGCCACATGCCCTAAGACGAGAGCACTCACGCATCAGCCTGAATCACCCACGTTCAATGCCACTATTAACCTTCAAACGTAATCCCTTTAACTTAATGCCCACCTACCCTCCACACGTCCACGCCATCACCCATAGCAAGCCCACTCGTCAGCCCTCAAAATACCCTTAACTTCAACGCATAAATCTCCTAAAAACTGCACGGTTTCTACGCCCACTGCACCCACAAAAGACTGCACGAAAACCCTCTGAAAAAATCACCAAAAACCACAGCCAATTAGCCCTCCAAATCACCCAAAACAGACCCCGAAACAACCAAAATAGTGGCCTGAAACACAGCAGCAAAACAGCAGCGAAACGGAGTAAAAAAACAGCTGCCCGAATAGAAAAACAGCGAGGAAAGACGTTGAGTTGGTGAACCAAAAGAGTTGTGGATCATTCACCCTTCCAACGTATGTGTAACGCCCTTTCGTGAGACAACAAAAGAGGTTAGACCTGAGGGCACCTTCTTACTTATCTCCTTTCGTTTTATTTTATTTATTTTAAAATATTATTGCATGAGAGTCGTTTGAGGCATGATGTGATTGTTGGATAAGCAGGATGTGTGTTCCCTTTTGTGGTATATCGGATGGAAACCCGGACGTAAATTCCGTAGCCGATTATGAATGGACGGTATTGCGGTCTGCACTCGGGATACAACGCCACGTACCACTTAAGATGCACGTATCTCGTCTCATCCAAATTTGTATTTGAGCATGTCATAGTTCTAGGCCGTTTATTTATTATTTTAAGCATGAGTTAATTAGTCTTGTTATTTAATTTTCAAGAATGATTGTGTTATTTAGGCATGTTGTTTCTTCATTCTTTATGCATGATGTTTCGTTTAGTTTATGTTTATGTTTAATTAGTTATTTGTTTACTTTGGTTTAATGGTTCAATATGCTCGTTGTGTTATATTACGTGGATTTATTTGGATGAAAGCATGCTAGATCTAAGTACCATTGAGCATGAATGTTGAATATAATCGGTTAGTTTATTGCATAAATCATATCATCACAAGTGACATAAGTAAGGGACCATTCCGAACCCAACGGTTTGAGGTCTTCCCTTCCGAGGGGTGAGTGCGGCCTCAAATCTTTGTCCCGGTACACACCGGGTGGTGACTCCATGTTATTCGTACTCCCAACTAGGCCGTGAGCCTAGAACAGCGTCGTCAAGTTCTGTGTCCTACAGTCTGGCGACTCCACTGGGGATCTAGAGAATTGGCCTCGAAATCATGTCTTGTAATGTGTATGTGACAAGAAACCCACTTGGATTCGAAATCCAAGCAAACCCCAAGCAACGGACGGAACCCCAAGAATCGCGAATGATTTTGTAGAAACAAAACCCTTCCAAGGCCACAAAGAAGACCCACAAAGAACTTGCCCTTGAGAACCTTTAAGATGAATCCTTGTAGTGTTTTGCTAGCAATGGAGACGCCACTAAGTGTGCCAAACTTAGATAAGTCGATTCAAACTTGAAAAGGGGAATCCCTCCCTTACATTAATTCGGCCATAGCCAAAGCTTTAAGCTTTTGAGTTTACAAAATTCGTTGGGTGCCTCAAATGAAGAAGAAAGTAAGCTTAAATAGTATTACAAAAAGAAACCCTAAAGGCAAAAAGACAATAATGCCCATAAAAACGAAATTACACAAATATCAAGTCTTTAAGTCTTTAAATGCCTAGAAAGCTTTATTCTAAACTGATTTGGGCCAAGTGAAATGGTTTTGGGCCCTTTCCATCGAAGCCCACATGCATCTCTATTTGTTGTTGCAGTCGGCCATAAAACTCTGAACTAATCCCGCCATTGCTTATCTGAGTCTTTTGGTCCTCTGCCTCGTAATTGGCCCTTCTGGTACTTGTAATGCGTCCTTTGGTTTGTTGTCGGCCTGGATCATGTCATCCCCTCCCTCTTGAAAAGGATTCGACCTCGAATCTGTACCTGCATCAAAAGGAGTTAAGTCAGAAACATTAAATGTAGCAGACACATTGTACTTACCTTGTAAATCCAGCTTGTATGCATTGTCATTAATCCGTTCCAAAACATGAAATGGACCATCCCCTCTCGGTTGTAGCTTAGATTTACGTTGTTCAGGAAATCTCTCATTGCGCATGTGTACCCAAACCCAATCTCCAGGCTGAAATACCACACGCTTTCTTCCCTTATTAGCATGAGAAGCATATTGCTCATTCTTTCGTTGTATTTGCTCTCTTGCTTTCTCATGTATGTGCTTCACCAAATCGGCTTTCTTTTTCCATCTAACCCCACATGCTCATCAACAGGCAAAGGTAACAAATCCAATGGAGTTAGTGGCTGAAAACCATAAACAATTTCAAAAGGTGAAAAAGATGTAGAAGAATGAATGCTACGATTATATGTAAACTCAATAAATGGCAAACAATCTTCCCAACTCTTCAAATTCTTTCCAACTATAGTGCGTAATAATTGAGATAAAGTCCTATTAACTACCTCTGTTTGTCCATCAGTCTGTGGATGACATGTGGTAGAATACATAGTTTGGTGCCTAGTTTAGCCCACAACACCTTCCAAAATGGCTAAGGAACTTAACATCTCTATCTGATACAATACTCCTAGGTATACCATGGAGTCGCACTATGTCTCTGAAAAATAAATCTGCAATGTTTGTAGCATCATCGGTTTTATGACATGCAATGAAATGAGCCATTTTACTAAACCTATCAACTACAACAAAGATTGAATCTCTACCCCTCTTTGTCCTAGGCAAACCTATCACAAAATCCATCGATATATCAACCCAAGGTTCACTAGGTACAGGCAAAGGAGTATACAAACCATGTGGCATTAATTTAGATTTAGCATGCTTACATGTTAGACACTTATCACAAATACGCTCAACATCACGTTTCATTTTAGGCCAATAAAGTGCTCATGTAAAATAGCTAAAGTCTTAGTAATCCCAAAATGCCCCATCAAACCTCCCCCATGCGCTTCTTCACAAGCAACTCACGCATACTACAAGCAGGAACACACAACATGTTCGCTTTAAATAAGAATCCGTAATGAATGTAAAACTTTCCAAAAGATGACTTTGCACAAGTAGCAAAAATCTCACCAAAATCAGAATCACACTCATATAATTCCTTAATCAAATCAAATCCCAACATCCGTGCATGCATTGAAGTAAGTAAAACATACTGCGAGATAATGCATCGGCCACTATGTTTTCTTTACCTTGCTTGTAGCGTATAACATATGGAAATGACTCAACGGATTCCATCCACTTTGCGTGTCGCTTATTCAGCTTACCTTGACCCTTCAGGTGTTTTAATGATTCATGGTCGGTGTGGATCACGAACTCTTTAGGCCACAAGTAGTGCTGCCATGTCTCAAGTGCTCTCACAAGCGCATATAACTCTTTGTCATACGTGGGGTACCTCAAAGCTGCTCCATTCAGCTTCTCACTAAAATAGGCTATTGGCCGCTTTTCTTGCATGAGAACTGCTCCAATACCTAACCCTGATGCGTCGCACTCAATCTCAAATGTCTTCTCGAAGTTGGGTAGTGCTAAAATGGGTGCACTGCATAACTTCGCTTTAAGGTCCTGGAATGCTCGCTCTTGCGCCTCGCCCCATTGAAAACCAACAGTCTTCTTTACTACCTCAGTCAATGGCGGGGCAATGCTACTGAAGTCCTTGACAAATCTCCTATAGAAGCTCGCTAACCCATGAAAGCTTCGGACTTCTGTCACTGTAGTTGGTGTAGGCCATTCCTGAATTGCCTTTACCTTCTCCACATCTACCTCGATGCCATCTGCACTCACAACAAAGCCAAGAAAAACATTCTATCCATGCAAAATGTGCATTTGTCAGAGTTAGCATACAATTGTTCTTTTCGTAAAACATCAAGTACATGCTTCAAATGCATCACATGCTCATCAACTGTTTTACTGTAAACTAAGATGTCATCAAAATAAACCACAACAAATTTACCTAAAAATGCACGCATAACATGATTCATCAATCTCATAAATGTGCTAGGTGCATTTGAGAGACCAAATGGCATAACTAACCATTCATACAAGCCATATTTAGTCTTAAATGCAGTTTTCCACTCATCTCCCTCTCTCATGCGAATTTGATGGTATCCACTCTTTAAGTCAATCTTACTAAAATTTTTGGAACCATGCAATTCATCCAACATGTCATCTAGTCTAGGAATGGGGTGACGATACTTTACCGTAATATTGTTGATAGCCCGACAATCAACGCACATACGCCACGTCCCATCTTTCTTAAGAACTAGAAGTACTGGTACTGCACAAGGGCTCATGCTTTCCCTTACATACCCCTTACCCATCAATTCCCGTACTTGCCTTTGTAGCTCCTTTGTCTCCTCGGGATTGCTCCTATAAGCCGGTCTGTTAGGATGACTGCTCCAGGTATGAAGCTATCTGGTGCTCAATACCTCTAATGGGTGGAAGCCCACTAGGTATGTCCTCTGTGAGTACGTCACTGTAATCCTGCAAAAGAGATGAAATAGACACAGGAAGCAAAGGGTCAGCGTTAGTAAAATAAATATGAGGCTCCTTATAGACTAACAATAGCATGAGCTTGCTAGCCTTGAACGCTTTTCTCGCTTCACATCAACACCTCACCCATGTAGAAACTCTTTTTAACTCTCACACTCCCCTTGGGAACTCCCACGGCCTTGGCCTTTTTTCTCACCAGATACACCACTCTCACTATATCTCACCAAGGTGGTGTTTCCTTTCGCTCTCTCTTTGTCACGCTCAAGTTGCAACTTAACCTGATCGTCATGGACTTGTGCAGGTGTAAGTGGATATAATGTAATGGGTTTTCCCTTATGCTGGAAAGAGTACTTGTTCTTGAACCCATCATGAATAACCTTCTTATCAAACTGCCACGGCCTGCCCAAAAGAATATGTCCTGCATGCATCGGTATCACATCACATAGGACATCATCTGTGTATGGCCCAATGGTAAAGCTCAACAGTACCTGCTTTGTCACACTTATCTCCCCACAATCATTTAACCACTGCAACTTGTAAGGCTTCGGGTGTCTCAAGCACTCAACCCCAATCGCTCAATCAAAGCTGTGCTAGCAACATTAGTACAACTGCCGCCCCATCTATGATCATACTACACCCCCTTGCCATTCACAACGGCACCTAGTATGGAATATGTTCTCCCTCTGCTGCACACTCTCATCCTCTACAACAAGTGCACTCAAAGCACGCTTGACAACTAAGGATAAGTTATCCAGCGGGTATGCAGCTCCCCATGGTCACTAGCATCCTCCAACTCTGGCATCTCCTCCTCAACCTCACTATCGGTAGAGTACAACCTCTCCACTCTTTTTATCAATCACTAAGTATGCCTATTGGGACATTGTGAAGCATAGTGTCCCATGCCCAAACACTTGAAACACTTGACATCTTTAGTTCTAGCAGCTGCACCCTCAGGTTTTGGTCTAGTTTTTGCTCGTTCCCCGCAGCCTCTTTACCCTTGGCACTAGGTTCGCCTTAGGCTTATTAAAGCCTCCACTGAATTCGCCTCTAGGCTTGTCAAAGCCTCCATCTCGCTTCTCATTCGGGAACCCATTCCCTTTCCATGCAGAAGTAGCATGAGTACCAAATCTGGATGTTGACTTTTTCTTGAGTTGCCTTCTATCTTGATAGCCATGTGAAGCATATCCTCCTCCAATCAACATAATGAATGCACTCCACCATGTTTGCAATCTCTCTATTCAAGCCCCCTAGAAACCGTGCCATAGTAAGCTTCTGCATCCTCAACTACATTGCCCCTGATCATGGCAACTTCCATCTCTGTGTAATAGTCCTCACACTTTTTTGGTCCCTGATACAGATGTGTAGTCTTTGATACAACTCCCTATAGTAATGGCTGGGTATAACTCTTTCTCATGAACCCCTAATTTCTGCCCATGTCTGAACCGGTCCTCTCATAGTTTTCTCCCTCCGAGTGTGACAAGCTGATCCCACCAAATCATAGCATAATCGGTAAACTCAATTGCTGCCAGACTGATCTTCTCTCTTCTGAGTATGATACAGTTGAAAATCATTCTATTTTCTTTTCCATTCCAAATAAGCTTCGGATCATTCTTGCCTTGGGAAGTTGGTATCTATCTTGATTGATGCATACATCTTTTCTTTTATCTCCTACTCTTTCCTCGCTCACATCTCCCCTACCTCATCAAGAAATTCTCTTTTATCTCCTTTCTGTGCTCTAGGTATCCCTATCATCCGCTACCTAATCCCTTCTCCTGTCTCTCTCCCCTCGCCTCCGCATATCCTCTCCTATCATAATCCCCTCTTCTGGCATCAATGCCCCCCTATCATCAACCGTCTATCCCTCCTATCATTCCTCCTATCAAACCTCCTATAGGCCTCCTATCATGCCCAGGCTGAAATCTCTCCTCCACATCATCAAAACCATCAGAATCATCAAACTCATTTTCAGCTTCCTCTTCATCTGGTGGTACATACTGTGGTGGTACACGGCGAGGTGGCGCATTGTGAGGTTGTGGCACATTCTGAGGTGGTGGTACTCTGGGACCGCTACCAGTTTGAATACTCTCTACACTCTTGGACAATCTCTCCAAAGCAGTATCATATTCTCCATCATATCTGTAAATTTCCTATCCAATGCCTCAAGCTTTTCATCAGTAGTTAGACCTGCCATCTCAACACTAAACAAACAGATTAGAAATAACAGGAAAGTAAAGCAAATATCTAAATCCCGCCATTGCTTCTCTGAGTCTTTTGGTCCTCTGCCTCGTAATTGGCCCTTCTGGTACTTGTAATGCGTCCTTTGGTTTGTTGTCGGCCTGGATCATGTCAGTATGATTTGTGCTTTAGTTGACCGTGTCTATCGTAGGTTGAAAGGGGTTTAATCAAAGGCATTTTTTAGGCTAGGTAATGGTTTGGTGTCTTCCTTCACTCATTACCTTTCTATAAGGAAAAGCTGTGAAGGCACCTAGATAATCATCTACTCGTAGCCTACTGTTATGGACTAATTTGGAGGACTCGTTGTTTATTCCTGACACCAAGCGATAAGAGCCTAAGGGGCTTGGGTACTTAAGAGAGCCTCGCTCCACCCTCCCTCCGGGGAATCTACAACGGGAAATCCATTTGACAATCAGTCACGCACCATAACTCGTTGGCACGTACCGTAAGGTATAAAAAAGGTGCGCTCACTTGGTCGGTTGAACCCTTGAGTGGGGAGTCCTAGTTGTGGGCAATCCTTCGTCAGCGAGAGCCTTTGTCCGCACTCCTGTAAACCCACGTGTGAACCTTAGTCATAGAACTAGTAGAAATTGTTTCCTTATGTTTATGTTTTGGACCATTGTCATTTGGATTCAGTTGGACTTGTTGTCATGAGGTATGGGCTTTGTTGGGCCATTTAAACTGGGACGAGTCCGTGCTTTATGGCAATTGGGCCAAAAGCTTCTAAAATACCAATGGGTCATTTTGTGTTTAGGCCTTTTATCATTTGAAGTTGTTTAGCCATGTTATCGCAAAAGTGTAAGCCTGTTGGGCCTTTTCAACTGGGACAAGCTTGCACCGCGCAATAGTATGATTGAATGCTTTAAAATGATAATGGACCGACTTATATATCCCATACATCGCACACATCTCATGCATACATGCATCATGTTAACCCTCGTGTCTTAAAAGCCATCATAGATATCTGTTGGGTTAGGAAAAATAAGACTTGTCGAATAAGAGTTTAACAAAATGGATATCGAGAAAGGAAACCGAGGAATAGAGAACTTTACGGCAAGAATAGAAAGACCATGGTGGCCAAAAAAAAGAGAAAAAAAAAAAGAAAAACAGAAAAAAAAAAAATTGTTGTTTGTTTTTAGTCCTTAATAGTTAGACATAAGTCCGATGATGAAATTGATTGTTTTAGAGTGAAACTTTAGAAATGATAAACCCTTGACGTGCTTTTATCTGATGCTTTGAGTAATTGATCTATGTTAGACTCGTAAGCACTTGATTATGGTTCTTAGCAGTGAAAACCTGAGTAGTTAGCAAAGTGACTAGTCGAAGAAATTGTAGGTCGGTGAATGACCGTTTGCTTAGATGTCTATCTTGAATTGCTTGTGTTATGATATGTGGTATGGTTGAAAATAAAAGGAAAGTCTCTAAAGAAAAGAATTGAACCGCCTATAACCGATAAGCGTAAAGCTACCCATGGGCGAGTATTAGGACACCATGAGGAGAAATGCTACTTAAAGGGTAGGTGTGTTGAAAAAAGAGAAAGAATGAAAAAAAAAAAAAGAGAAGTCAAATGAAAAGAAAAAAAAAAAAAGAGAGAAAAAAAAAAGAAAAAAAAAAAAAACATGGCACCTGAGCACATAAAAGCAACTGCAAGGCATAATTAGATATCTTTTTTTTGGATAAGGTAAGTATTATAACCAAAAGAAAACTATACAAGAGCAAAGGGGCATCCCCCAGGATCTAGAGAGGACAAGCCCTCCTAGAAGAAAGCCAAACGGCTACAATAGATCAACTAAAGATGTCATCGGGCAAGTGCCACGAAAGGTGAAGCCATTTATTGTCATAAGATGGAGTCACCTTACGTAAAGAACTAACACGATTCCGAACATCAAAAACAATATCATATAGAAGAACAGAAACTGGCCTAAGAGGCATATCATGAGTGCGAGCATTCCTCTCCCTCCATATATGGTAAACTGACGCTGCAAAGGACAGACGAACCAGAAGATGATATAAAGAGGCACCAGAGAACTGACAAAGCCACTCAACAGTTTGGCGCCAATCTCGACAGCTCCAGTCTAAACCACACATGGCTAACACAGACGACCAAACCCTCAATGAAAGAGGCACTGAAATAAAAGATGATCGATGTCCTCACTCGAACAACCACAAAGGATACACCGCGAGCAAGAGGATATACCAAATTTCATTAGACTGTCCTGAGTACACAGGCCTCCCTGAATGGACATCCAAAGAAGAAAAGAATGGCGGGGAATAGATTTCCGGAACCAGACAACTCGGGACCAAGGCATCTCGGGTCTCCTCGACCTCAAAGCATTCCAGGCACAATCCACAGAAAATTTCCCATGTCTATCATCTTCCCAAACCAGCATATCCTCCCTCAAACTAGAAGGAGACGGAAGGTGAGTCTGAGCCAGATCAACAAGAGCAGCAGATCTAGAAGGGGGCCAATGCCAAGCAGAATCAGAGATAATGGAAGCAACTGTCGCCATCCTATCCAAGCCAGAATCATAAATCACTCTCTCGCCCAATGAGTACTCAATCGGGCCTACAGGATGCCAATTATCAAACCACAATAAAGTCGACTCACCATTCCCAATACTCACTCTCATCCGCCGACGGGACCAAGAACGAAGCTCAAAATCTTACGCCAACTCCAAGAGCAATCAGAAGGACGAGGGATCTCCCAAAAACTTCTCCCCCTCAGTAAATAAGAGTAAACCCAAGTAGACCAAGAAGAAACCTGACCAGAACAGAGAAAACCAAATATGCTTGACAATAGCTGCTCTATTCCAAGCTTCCAGACTCTTTATACCCAGACCCCCCTCCTTAAGAGGTAAACAAATTTTGCTCCAAGCTACTCTAGCCCCAGTAGTGATAAGCGCACTACCCTTCCAAAGGAAAGAACGAAGGATAGAGTCTCCACCTTCCTAATCACTGACTTAGGAAGAATAAATAAAGAAGACCAATAAACTTGAATGGGAAAAAAACAGACTTTATAAGCTGGAGCCGACCTGCATAAGAGAGAAACTTACAACTCCAACTTTTAGCACGCATAACAATACGATCCACAAGAGAAGCACAGTTAGAGGCCCTAAGTTTAGTAGAGATCAAAGGAACCCCCAAATACCTCACAGAAGAGTCCCCACCTGGAAACTCAACACATCTCGCAGTTGGTCTTGCATAGAAAGAGAGATGCCAGAAGAGAAGAGATGACTCTTAGCTGGATTCGGAATTAAACCTGATAAACCACTGAACTGCCCAATACAATCCTTGATCAAAGAAACAGAGGATGCATCTGCTTTACAAAAAATCATAAGGTCATCTGCAAAACAGAGATGAGTAAGACGGTCCTTGGAACACCGCCAGTGGAACTGGAAACCCGGATCAGTAGCCATATTACGAAGAAGGCCTGATAAAACTTCCATAGCCAAAACAAAGAGATAAGGAGACATAGGATCACCATCGATCCCGATTTTTGAAACGAAATCATCGAGTTAGCTTACCAAAGGATTAAGCTGTGTGAAAGAACATTTGCACGCACACACTTTGAGTCTGACATAGATGATTTGTTCAAAGACTTGGATTTGAGTTACATCGAATGTTTTGAAGGTTCTCTGGTTTCATTACTGAGCATTCTTTGAGGACAATGATATGTATAACTATTGGACTATTTCGTAGCATGTGATATAGTATGATATGGAAGGCTCCACCATCTGGTTCATCTTGACCAAGTGCAAACAACGGAAAGCATAAAGCTAAACCAAGACTGGGGGCGACCAGTCTACCACGTCATGAATCAGGGACATAACAAGATATTGAGTCATGAGACCAAAGAGAAGACTGAGCAATCACATGGAGAACTGGCGGAAGACCTAACCCAACGGAATAGGAAATGCATTCATGCATGCATGCATACACGTAACATATTTTGCATTTTTGGTGTTTGTTTCATTTTGTATTCATAGGTTTCAAAGAAGAAAAAAAGAAAATGGCAAAGACAAGCCAACCAGAATCAGCAACATATGAGTTGTAGTTTTGGGGATGAGTCCCAGGGTTGAGGCCCATATCAGTTTCAGTTTTGGAGATGACTCCCAGGGTCGAGGCCCACATCGTCAGAGTGTTGGAATGAATCCTAGGGTTGAGGCCCATATCAGCAGTTTTCGAGAATGAATCCCAGAAGGTCGAGGCCCACATTGTCAGCAGTTTCGGGAAAGAATCCCAGGGTTGAGGCCCACGTCAGTATCAGTTTTGGGGATAACTCCCAGGGTTGAGGCCCACATCAGCAGTTTTGGGGATGAGTCCCAGGGTCGAGGCCCACATCAGTATCAGTTTTGGCGATGAGTCACAGGGATGAGGCCTACATTGGCATCAATATCAATTTTGGGGATGAATCCCAAAGCCGAGGCCCACATCTGCATCATTTTGGGGGTAAGGCCCACATCAACATCAGTATGGGGGCGAGGCCCACATCAGCATCAGTATGGGGCGAGGCCCACATCAGCATCAGTCTGGGGGCAAGGCCCACATTAGCATCAGTATCAGCATTGCCGGGTATGGCATTTTGGGGGGGAGGCCCACATTGGTTCAATATCAGTTTGCCGGGTATGTCATTCAAGGGGCGAGGCCCACATTACATAAGATCAGTTCTGCTAGGTATGGTAATCCGAGAATGGATCAGAGTTCAAGAATGGACAAGCCGAGAATGGTAATCCGAGAATGGATCAGAGTTCGAGAATGCACAAGCCGAGAATGGTAATTTTACCTTTGCCCTTTTCCACATCCCATAAGCCTTTGGCCAAGCCTTGGCCTTCTAGAATATCGAAGTAAGATGTGCCTTGTGCTACTTGCCCTATTGCAAACTTTGGCTTTGGCTCCTTGAGCATAGCCATTAACTCTCCAAGGGTTATCTATTGCAATTAACACTTCTAAGAGCTAAGTATAGATCTATGAAGATCCTTCAATTTCAACATCATGGTGTAAATATATAATCCTTAATTTGTTAGACATTATGACCCATAGCGTCACTGTTTTGTAAATGATGTTGTATTATTGTACAAAATTAACTATGTGATAATGAAATTGCCTTTTGCCGTTTTGTAATTTATTTACTTTGATAAATAAATGGCAAAAGTCCATATGATTAGTTCCGTATTGAGATGATATGAGACAGTATCAATATAAAAGGTTTAATCATTAAATATCCTAGTCGGAGTATTATCGAGATCGGACATCGATAATGCGGAATAGACTAGTATTGCACTTGTGCGCGTTGTGAGGGCACAACGGCATAGTTCTCATATATTTAAGTATTGGATACTTATGCAAGTGCGATAGGAGGTTGTGTTTTACAGATGGTACGGAAAACAGCTTCGCTCTGGATAGACCCCGCGGAATCCCATTGGTAGTATGTCTGCGTCTCTATGGGAGGCCGCATCAGGGTAGGTGTATATGGTCTTAACCTGAGACTTGCATCGCTAGTACTTGCGACAATCGGTAAACTTTGGTTTTGGTGGTTCGGGGCTTTAACCGGTTCTGTGTACACCTCTTCTGGGTTTATCGAGAATCGTAGTGTACTGGGTGTGATGTCAAGAAGGAAGTATCACTTCAGACATATGGAGATGATTATCGCGCAGGACACAGAACTAGTACTCTATAAAAGGTTGCAACCGTCGGGACAATATGACTAGGTCAGTATTGCCCGATTTAAAGAGACTAGTTGCTTGATGTCCGATATATGTTTCGTACGGGGCAGACACATTTCCAGCCCCAGGCCTAACATGTGATCGTCCGATACTGGATCGATGTACGCAATACTACGGTATACTACGCTTGATATAGATCTAATATTCCTATAAGAATATTTCTGGAGAATTGGGTAGGCATCGCGCTTTGCTAGAAGCCAACCTTGTCTTGTAAATCGGTAAAAACGTAGTACTAGGTACGTACGTGTTCGGATTGTCTGACGACCGTATTTACTGCCAACATATCCAGAGATCTCTTGGGTCGCTTCCCGAAGATACACCAATGATGATTGATTCGAACTTCCTTAATTTAGGATTAACAGCGGACAAACTTTATCTGGTATATAGTATTATTTGAAGAGAGAGAAAGATTAATTTAGAATTAATCAATGAAATAATATATTCGATATATTAAACGAAATTAGATTTCGACGCGAAATTGAAATCGGATTTTAATTCGGGCAAACGAATAAATTTAGAATTAATTCGTGAGCGACGTGAATAGTGATTTCGCTAGGCATAATTATTTAATTACGTTGCGACGGAAATTCGTTAATTTGAAATTAGCGAAACCGAGCCTGGAAGTGTTTGCGGGCCCACTCGCATTTTGAATCGTGTGGGGCCCACAAGTCACATCGCAAGGTCACATCACAAGTCAACAAGGTGGATGGATGTCATAATCACTATTCAAGATTCTGCACTATTCATCTAGGCTAGGTGGTGGCCATTTATGAGAGAATTGATTAAAGGAAAAGTAATTTGACTACTTTTTCTTTAATACCATTAAATTGGTATTTACTTTATATTAATTCTTTGAAAAAGACATATGTAACAAGTCTTTTTCTCTCCTCTCTTCATGCATTTGCCGTGACCTGCAGAAGAAAAAAAATTAGATTTTGTTTCTTCATTTTGCTAGCACAAAACTTGAATCAAAGGAGGTGTTAGGGAAACTAACACAAGAGCATGGATTTTTGAAGCTTGGAGCTTGGAACCATCCTTCACTTCTTGGCCGAATCTGCACATCATTTTCCTCTCTTGGCCGAATCCCCTTGGTGCTTGGAGGAGTTGTTTTTTCTTCATTAACACATCCTAAACCGATCTATGTAAGTATGATTCCGCCATACTTCGTTGTTGATATTCATTCATATATATTTTATTTGCTCTTTTGATCTTGGGACATGGATTAGGAATTCCAACAATGGTATCAGAGAGCTTAAAGAGCATGAAAATATATTAGGGTAATATTTGGGAAAATTTTGTTGAAGCATGATTTGATGATTTTGATTGATTAAGTATGCTTAGATGTATGTTACATTGTGTTATACATTATCAATTTCATGAAAAATAAATTGGATTAATTTTCCCCCCTTGGAGAGGCTTGGCCGAATACTACCTAGGCCATGGACTTGGTGTTTTGTTGTTTATAAAATCATTGGATGACTTTAAACGAACATAATATGACGATTTGTGATTCGATTAGATTGAAAACGAAATCGGTAATATTTCATCACCATGGCCGAATGCATTGGAGCACATTAGGGACTTGATTTTATTGATTAAATCATGTTGAACATGTATTTAAGATAAAAATGTGATTAATGGATTAATTTGATATTTTGGAAATATTGATTTAAAGGATTAATCAAGATATTACACTTTAGTTAATTGAATTTTAATTTGGACTATTAAAATTTGATAATGGGCTTTTATGTTTAATTGGGCCTTATGGGCTTGATATTGATTTTATGGCTAATAAGGGTGATTCCTAATTGGGCTTGGTAATTGGATTTGATGGGTGATTCCTAATTGGGCTTGGTAATTGGATTTGACCCACATTGACCAAAGCACAAAGCCTAATAAAATCAATTGAAAGCCCATCAGACTTTAATTAAACGGACATTGGAGTTAGTTGGGCTTTGAGACTCAATTGGATTAGATTTGGAATCTAAGTAATAAAAGAGCATTAAAATTGTAAATATTTAATTTGGAATTAAATAAAAGGATTAGTATTGAATACGACTTAAATTGGATTTAACGAGTAGTTCGATGTAATTCATGAATTCGTACCTTAAAGTACTTATTCTCAAACGAGTTGGACTCGCCAAAATCAAACCATTGTTTGAACATTGGATTGTCACCTAATTAAAGACTAATTAATTGGATTAGATTGGTTGTAAAACATGCTTTAAATGAATGAATGTGAATGTGATGAATGAATAGTGTATATCGGATGGATATTAGAAAGGAAGGGTAATTTTGGAAATTATTGTAAATTTGGAATTTATAAATTGGACCTGCGTGTCCAGCCTTATCTCTTATTATCTCTTTGTAATTCTCTTCTCACCTAATTCCCCTCAATGTAAATGAGGTTTCTCTATTGTATTGTGTAATTGGGTAGAAGTAGAATAGTGCTAGCGGGGAGAGGAAAGGGAGTGATTTGTTCTAGGAACAAGTTGTGTTATATATCCTCCGTATATCACTATTAATTTACTTTACGCGCTTTATGATGTTTTAGAAGCATGCTTAAGGGTGTATGTTGATGAGACCTAACAAAGATAATAAATGGTTGCCAATTACGCAAAAATCCCTCAATCTATATTAAGCGATTATCCTTCCATTGAATGATTCTTGTTCAAGATCCGATTGGCATTGGTTTGTTGGCCAAAGTCAAGACCTTGTCAATTAGGATGTACTTGAATCATGAGAGTTTGTTCCACATCGGTGTCTTGTCCAAGTTGTGATTTGTTGGCCAAAGTCAAGATCACTTCTTGTCCAACGACATTGATTACGAAACTATCCTTGTCAATGGGTCCCGCTTAACTGGAATCATTAGGTTTGTTGTGCCAAAGCCAAGGCCTAGATGATTCGGAGGATATGGTTAGAAAATGTATTAGATACGTTGGCATATGCAATATGTTTAGGACTTGGATGTCCACCTAACCGGATCTAGGAATTGGATTGGATCCAATTGATCTGTGAGATCTACCTAGTTAAATAGCATACAGCTTGTTGGCCAAAGTCAAGGTTGTGTGTTATTTAACGGGATCCTAGCCCACTAGGAAATAGGATTTCCCGAGTTCTCAACAGAGGGTTAGAGACTTGATGAAAATAGTGGGAGGCTAGTATGTGAATTTGCAATTTCATTCAGATACTTTACCTTACGCGTTCTTCAAAATTATTTCGTCTATTTATTATAATTAGTTGGACTAATACATTGTTATTTTTTGCAACAGTTTGACTGTACCCATTTTATCGTTAACTAGATAGTTGGACTATCGTAGTTGAGATGGCAGGCAAGGAAATGTCCGAGACATCATCATGGGTGAGAATGTCTTTAAGGGCACAACTTTGCTGACTGGGAAATGAACCTGAGGATAGTCCTTGGGGCTGAGAGGCTACTGTACACTATACAGATACCTCTCCCGCCTAAGCCCACTGACCCACTTGAGCTGGAGTTATGGAAAACTCACAGTGATGATTGTGACACAGCTCAGGCTGTTATGTTAGCTTCGATGACTCAGCACTTTCGTCGCCAGAATAGGGACTTGGATCCTTATAACATGATGGCTAGACTGCAAGATCTCCACCACCGCATAAGCGGATGGAGAGGTATGAGTTGGTGAAGAAACTCTTCCGCGCCCGAATGACTGATGGCGCATCAGTTGAGGCCCACGGGACTCAAATGATCGCCGATATTGATGAGTTGGCCAATATGGGAATAGTCTTGGAGGCTGAGCTGACTGTGGATTTGATCTTACAATCGCTTCCCGATACTTGAAACAAATCATTATCAACTATAAGTTGATGGACACGGATGACACTCTTGGAGAGCTGTTATCCATCTTGAAGGAGTCTGAAAAGAACTCCTAAAAGGGGGCAAGCGCGAGGCGTACTATGCATCGACCTCTCAGGGGCCAAAGGCTGGGCTTAAGGCAACTGGAGGGGTGAGGAAGAGGAAACATAGAACAAGGGCAAGGGCAAGTTGACAAAGGCTTCTGGGAAGCCAAGGGACAAGTCTCAAGATGTCTGCCTCAAATGCGGCAAGAAGGGTCATTGGAAACGTGATTGCCGAGTGGGCAAGGGACACAAGGAGGATATCAAGGCAGGCAAGGCTCCAGCCTCTGGTATGTTTGTTATTGAAATAAATATGACTACTTCTAGTCTTAAAAATTGGATTTTTGATTCTGGTTGTGCTGCTCATATTTGTACTGATTTGCAGGATCTGCAGAATAGCAGGATGCTGGCTTCAGGGGAGGTTGACCTACGAGTCGGAAACGGAACACCAGTTGCTGTTTTGGCTGTAGGGACTTTTGTTTTGGAACTGCCCTCAGGGCATGTACTTAAACTTTTGAACTGTTATTAATACCTAGTTTAACTAGGAATATTATATATGTATCTTTGTTAACCCAGCATGGGTACACTTTTGTATTTAGAAACACTGGGTGTTATTTATATAAAAAATGATGCAGAAATTTGCACTATTGTTGCAAATAATGGTCTTTATATTTTGAATGTAAATGAATCTCCTAAACACAAAATGACAAACAAAAGGCTCAAAAGGAGTAATCTAAAAGATGAAGCTTACATGTGGCATTGTCGTCTAGGACACATTAACAAGACTCGCATATCCACACTTTCGAAGAGTGGGTACTTGGACGGATTTGATCCTAATTCATATGATGTCTGCGAATCTTGTCTTTTAGGCAAAATGCCTAAATCACCTTTTAGCGGTAAAGGTGAACGTGCCACAGAACTGTTAGCCCTCGTTCATAGTGACGTATGTGGGCCCATGTCTAGCCAGGCTAGAGGTGGATATCGATACTTCGTAACTTTAACGGATGATGCATCACGTTATGGTTATGTGTATCTAATGATGCACAAGTCGGAACCTTTGAGAAATTCAAAGAGTTTCGACACGAAGTTGAAAAACAAACAGGCAAGAGTATTAGGACATTACGGTCCGGACCGTGGTGGCGAATACTTAAGTTATGAGTTTCAAGATTACTTGAAAGAACATGGTATTCTTTCACAGTGGACTCCTCCTGGAACACCGCAATTAAACGGTGTGTCTGAACGGAGAAACCGTACTTTGTTAGACATGGTAAGGTCAATAATGAGTCGCACTGAGCTACCAATATCCTTCTAGGGATACGCATTATACAGTGCAGTACTTATTTTAAATAAGGTTCCGTCAAAGTCTGTTGAACAGACTCCATACGAGATATGGACAGGAAGGAAACCAGGTTCTCTTTCCAGAAGATTTGGGGTTGCTGGGCATATGTTAAACGTTTGGAAGGTACCAAACTAGAACCCAAATCGGATAAGTGCCTTTTCGTGGGATATCCTAGGGAAACCAAAGGATATTACTTCTATCACCCGCAAGAGAACAAAGTATTTGTTGCTCTACATGCACTTTTCCTTGAAAAGAAATTCCTAGATGCAGTAGTAAGTGGGAGGAAAGTGGAGCTCGATGAAAATCGTAGTGATACTGTTCCTGGCAATGAATCAACGACGGAAGATGAACAGACCATCCAGGATGAGTCTGTACCACAATCTTCATATACACAAGGACCGCGTAGGTCGGAGAGATCAGGACAGTACCTGAGAGGTATGGGTTCTGATCTCGCCTCATGTAGATATTAATCTTATTGAGGATAATGAGCCGGCTACGTATAAGGAAGCAATACAGGATATTGATTCCGCTTTATGGCAAGAAGCCATGAAGTCCGAGATGGATTCCATGTATGCCAACCAAGTTTGGACACTGGTTGATGCACCAGAAGGTGTAAAACCTATTGGATGCAGATGGATCTTCAAGAAGAAGACCGACATGGATGGAAACGTGCAAACATACAAAGCTAGGCTTGTAGCAAAAGGGTATCGTCAACAATATGGTGTTGATTATGACGAAACCTTCTCACCCGTTGCCATGATTAAATCCATTCGGATAATGCTTGCAATAGCTGCATATTTCGATTACGAGATGGCAGATGGACGTTAAAAAACCGCTTTCCTTAACAGAAACCTTTTTGAGGATGTTTATATGCAACAACCTGGTGGTTTGTATCGTACATAGACTTGCAAACGAGGTTTGTAAGTTAAATCGATCCATTTATGGATTAAAGCAAGCATCACGGTCATGGAATCAGCGTTTTGATGAGATCATAAAAGAATATGATTTCGTGCAAAAACAAGATGACCCTTGTTATATAAGAAGGTTATTGGGGAGAGCACTGACTTTTATTGTCCTTTATGTCGACGATGTATTGCTTATAGGCAATGACATTCCCATGCTAACGTCGATGAAAGCTTGGCTTTCATTAAAATTCCCATGAAAGATCTGGGAGAAGCAGCCTTTATTCTGGGAATAAAGATCTACCGGGATAGATCTAGAAAACTGTTTGGACTCTCCCAGAGTACATATATTGACAAAGTGTTGAAGCGATTCAACATGGATCAATCCAAGAGGGGATTGATGCCAATGTCACGTGGTATCCTCTGTCTAAAGACATGTGTCCTAAGACTCATGAAGAGAGAGATAACATGAGTCGGATACCGTTCGCCTCGGCAGTCGGATCGATCATGTATGCCATGATATGTACTCGACCTGATGTGTCATATGCTTTTAAGGTCACTGGATGGCAGTTAAGAATATCCTTAAGTATCTAAACGAACTAAGGATGCTTTCTTAATTTATGGAGTGGAGAACTTGAGGTATCTGGGTACACCGATGCAAGTTTCCAAACCGACAAGGACGACTTCAAGTCGCAATCGGGTACTTTTTTTGTTTGAATAACGGAGCAGTGAGCTGGAAATCTTCCAAGCAAGATACTGTTGCCGATTCAACAACAGAAGCGGAGTATATCGCTGCGTCGGAAAGCAACAAAGGAGGCAGTTTGGATCCGAAAATTCCTAATTGGATTAGGAATAGTTCCGTTAGCTGCTGAGCCCGTTCCATTGTATTGTGATAATAACGGGGCTATAGCACAAGCTAAGGAACCAAGGTCTCATCAACGATCCAAGCATGTTCTTCGGCGTTACCATCTGATTCGGGAGATTATACATCGTGGCGATGTAAAGGTCGAGAAGGTCGAATCGGATGACAACATTGCAGATCCGCTGACGAAGGCTGTTCTTCAGCATGTTTTTGAACGACATATACATAGTTCAGGTATTAGATGCTTGAGTGACTGGCTATAGCCAAGTGGGAGATTGTTAGACATTATGACCCATAGCGTCACTGTTTTGTAAATGATGTTGTATTATTGTACAAAATAACTATGTGATAATGAAATTGCCTTTTGGCCGTTTTGTAATTTATTTACTTTGATAAATAAATGGCAAAAGTCCATATGATTAGTTTCGTATTGAGATGATATGAGACAGTATCAATATAAAAGGTTTAATCATTAAATATCCCTAGTCGGAGTATTATCGAGATCGGACATCGATAATGCGGAATAGACTAGTATTGCACTTGTGCGCGTTGTGAGGGCACAACGGCATAGTTCTAATATATTTAAGTATTGGATACTTATGCAAGTGCGATAGAGGTTGTGTTTTACCGATGGTACGGAAAACAGCTTCGCTCTGGATAGACCCCGCGGAATCCCATTGGTAGTATGTCTGCGTGTCTATGGGAGGCCGCATCAGGGTAGGTGTATATGGTCTTAACCTGAGACTTGCATCGCTAGTACTTGCGACAATCGGTAAACTTTGGTTTTGGTGGTTCGGGGCTTTAACCGTTCTGTTGTACACCTCTTCTGGGTTATCGAGAATCGTAGTGTACTGGGTGTGATGTCAAGAAGGAAGTATCACTTCAGACATATGGAGATGATTATCGCGCAGGACACAGAACTAGTACTCTATAAAGGTTGCAACCGTCGGGACAATATGACTAGGTCAGTATTGCCCGATTTAAAGAGACTAGTTGCTTGATGTCCGATATATGTTTCGTACGGGGCAGACACATTTCCAGCCCCAGGCCTAACATGTGATCGTCCGATACTGGATCGATGTACGCAATACTACGGTATACTACGCTTGATATAGATCTAATATTCCTAGAAAATATTCTGGAGATTGGGTAGGCATCGCGCTTTGCTAGAAGCCAACCTTGTCTTGTAAATCGTTAAAAACGTAGTACTAGGTACGTACGTGTTCGGATTGTCTGACGACCGTATTTACTGCCAACATATCCAGAGATCTCTTGGGTCGCTTCCCGAAGATACACAATGATGATTGATTCGAACTTCCTTAATTTAGGATTAACAGCGGACAAACTTTATCTGGTATATAGTATTATTGAAGAGAGAGAAAGATTAATTTAGAATTAATCATGAAAAATATATTCGATATATTAAACGAAATTAGATTTCGACGCTAAATTGAAATCGGATTTTAATTCGGGCAAACGAATAAATTTAGAATTAATTCGTGAGCGACGTGAATAGTGATTTCGCTAGGCATAATTATTTAATACGTTGCGACGGAAATTCGTTAATTTGAAATTAGCGAAACCGAGCCCGGAAGTGTTTGCGGGCCCACTCGCATTTTGAATCGTGTGGGGCCCACAAGTCACATCGCAAGGTCACATCACAAGTCAACAAGGTGGATGGATTTCATAATCACTATTCAAGATTCCTGCACTATTCATCTAGGCTAGGTGGTGGCCATTTATGAGAGAATTGATTAAAGGAAAAGTAATTTGACTACTTTTTCTTTAATACCATAAATTGGTATTACTTTATATTAATTCTTTGAAAAAGACATATGTAACAAGTCGTTTTCTCTCCTCTCCTCCATGCATTTGCCGTGACCTGCAGAAGAAAAAAAATTAGATTTTGTTTCTTCATTTTGCTAGCACAAAACTTGAATCAAAGGAGGTGTTAGGGAAACTAACACAAGAGCATGGATTTTTGAAGCTTGGAGCTTGGAACCATCCTTCACTTCTTGGCCGAATCTGCACATCATTTTCCTCTCTTGGCCGAATCCCCTTGGTGCTTGGAGGAGTTGTTTTGTTCTTCATCACATCCTAAACCGATCTATGTAAGTATGATTCCGCCATACTTCGTTGTTGATTATTCATTCATATATATTTTATTTGCTCTTTTGATCTTGGGACATGGATTAGGAATTCCAACATAATTATGACGACGAAATTAAGGAGTCATTATGGCAAGGTTAACGGATTAAGCACTAAAGTTATCATCACATGAATTTCCAAAGATCATGCTCTACTTTTTGCTTAACTCCGGGCTTAGGCCCAAGAGGTTATTTATCAAATAAAGTAACTCTAGTTTCCAGGACTATCCTGAAATTTTATTCCCAATTTGAAAATTAAAGTCGTTTAAATACATTTTCCATAGGATTATGTTTTAAACACGAATCTTTCAATTTAATCTTGATTCTAATAGTCCGACTATTTAATCAACGATTTCAGGTACTTTTGTATATAATGATTACTATAGTCCAACTATATAATCAACTATACTTTAATTTGTAAAATTCAATTATATTGATTACTATAATCCAATTATAAATCAATTATAAATTGAAATAGTTTGAATACAGTCCAACTGTTTAATTAAAACGACATTAAATATTAGTCCAACTAATACTTTAATTTATTTGACGAAAAATGAAATGTGCGCATATGGCAAGTATCTAAACGAATTTGCAAATTTAATACTTGCCTCCCATTATTTTTCGGCGAGCGTCTAACCCTCTGTTGAGTACTCGGGAAACCTTGTTTCCTAGTGGGCTAGGATGCCGTTAAATAACACACAATCTTGATTTTGGCTAACAATTTGTATGATACTTAACTAGGTAGATCTCTAAGATCAATTTGATCTCATCCAATTCCTAGATCCAGTAGGTGGACATCCATGTCCGAAACATATATCTTATATATGCCAAAATATCCAATATATTCCCTAACCTTTTTCCTCTAAATCAATTAAGCCTTGGCTTTGGCACAACAAACTTAATGATCTCAGTTAAGCGGAACCCATTGACTTTGGAAAGCTTCGTAATCAATGTCGATGGACAAGAAGTGACCTTGACTTTGGCCAACAAATCACAACTTGGACAAGACACCAATATGGAACAAAGCCTCATGATTCAAACACATCCGCGACGGACAAAGGTCTTGACTTTGGCCAACAAACCAATGTCAGTCTTGGATCTTGAGAAAGGATCACTCAATTGAAGGAAAAACGCTTAATATGTAGTGAGGGTTTTTTCACGTAATTAGCAACCAATTAATTATCTTTGTTAATGTCTCATCGTCATACACCCTTAAACATGCATTCTAAACACATAATAAGGCACGTAAGTAAATATAATAATGATATGCGGATGGATACTTAACACATTGTTCCTAGAAAAAATCTCTCATTTTCCTCTCTCCCGCTAGCACAAGTATTACTTCTACCCAATTACATAACACTTCTAAAGAAACCTCATTTACATTGAGGGGAATATGTGAGAAGAGAAATACAAAAGTAAGAGGGTAATAGGCTGGACACGTAGGTCCAATTTAATAAATTCGAAATTTATTACAACAATTTCCAAAATTGCCCCACCAATCTAATATCCATCCGATGTACATTATTTATGCATCGCAATCATGTATTCACACAAGCATGTTATCAATCAATCTAATCCAATTAATTAATCTGAATATTAATGACCATCCAATGTTCAAACAACGATTTGATTTTATGCGAGTCCGACTCGTTTTGCGAATAAGTACTTAAAGTATGAATTCTTGAATTAAATTAAACTATAACATTAAATCCAATTCAATTTGTATTTAATAGTAATTCATTTATTTAATTCCAAATTAATATTAAACTTTTTAATGTGCCTTTTCGACTTAGATTCCAAATTTTAATCTTAACGGGTCTCAAAGCCCGATTAACATCCAATGTCGTCTAATTAAAGTCTAATGGGCTTTCAATTAATTTCTTAAGGCGTGGGCTTCGGCAACCAAATCCCAATCAAGGAATCACCCTATAAGCCTAGAAATCAATTTCGGCCCATTAGGCCCAATTAAACTTTAAAGGCCTAATTGTTGCATTTGGACTTTATGGATATGGTTTTGGGCCCAATTGGATCCAACCAATTTAGCCTAAACAAATCTTGGTACAACCAAGCCCATTTAGCCCAATTACAACCTTTCAAGCCCAATTTCCAAAATAGGCCCAATTAATTAAATTACCAAATTCCAAATTTTATAACTTAATTAACCTAAGTGTATGCCATAATTAATTACCAAAATTAACATTTCCAAAACATCAATTTACATAATTAATCATGCTCATTATCATCAACACATGTCCAACACATTTGAATCAAAAAATCAATCATTTTCCATGCATTAAGCTCACGGCAATCTAGGGTATTTTATGTCCGATTTCGTTTTCAATCAGATTGAATTTTAAATCAACATTACCCAATCGATTTCAACTCATCCAATGAATCAAAAAACAAAATCACCATGACATTAGGGCAAGCATGACTTTCGGCCAAGCTAAGTCATTGGGAAAATTTGATCCAACTCAATATTCATCAAATTTATCATACATAACACCATGTTATCATCATTCAAGCATATATCAACAATCAATAACACCATGCCTATTTACGCCTTCTGGTGCATCAACTAGTGTCCAAACTTGGTTGGTGTACATGGAATCCATTTCGGACTTCATGGCCTCTTGCCATAAAGCGAAATTGATATCATGTATCACTTCCTCAAACGTAGCCGGCTCGTTATCCTCAATATGATTAATATCCACATAAGGTGAGATCAGAAACCCATACCTCTCAGGTTGTTTTCTGACTCTCTCCGACGTGCGCGTTTCTTGTGTATTCGAAGATTATGGTACAATTTCGTCCTAGATGAATTGTTCATGGTACGTTAAGGATTTTGTACCACGAACAATATCAATCCGATTTTCATCGAGTTCTACTTTCCTCCCACATACCACTGCATTTAGGAATTATTTCTCAAGAAAACCACATGTAGAGCAACAAAAAATTTGTTCTCTTATGGGTGATAGAAGTAATATCTTTTGGTTTCCTTAGGATATCCTACAAATAGGCATTTATCCGATTTGGGTTTAATTTTAGTACCTTCCAAACGTTTGACGTATGCCCAGCAACCCGGAATACCCCCGAAATGGTCCCCGAACAACCCCAAACTGTAGTGAAATAACAGACTGTTTTGGACCCGTTACATACCCGAACTGTACCCAAAACAGCTCATGATTGGCATGACCTGCTGTGATATTTTAGGTCTGATTTTTCCACTCAAAAGTAGTCCCAACTCAGCTCCAAAATGTCCCGGAACAACCCCAAATGGCTGTACAAAAACTGCACTGTGTTTTCTCCACATATGCGCATGTAATATGACTGTGATTGTTCAGCTTCCATTATCATATGCACCATTCACGTTGATCTCCATTTTGTTCATAGGAATACTGGATTATACCATGTGTAACAAGGCTACACATCAGCGCATCATTATGGGACTCAATATATAGCCATCAAAGAAGGCAACAATTAATGCACACACATATATGTTCACGCTATTCAGCCAATCAATTTGACACAGACTTGTGACCGTTGCGTAATCACACGCGTATAACGCAAGCGCACGTATCGTTCAAGTAGTATAAAAATATCGATCCTACGAGGACTTAATTCCTACTATTGTTATTAATTATTGATAATATTTATTTACAAGTATCTAATTAGAAGAAGAATATGATGATTGGTTTTGGTTGGTTGACAGTGGATTTGAATAAAAAAAATACAAACGAAAATTCTAAGGAAAATAAACAAAAGACTCAAAATATCTAGGGTAGTGATTCCACACAATATTCTTCTAAAGATGAATTGATTCCCTTATATATGTGTAATAAATCAGTTTGCTAACCTGAAAAATGAAGATCTGCAAAAGCCTCTGTCGATGGTCAGATGCAAATACCCCGTATAACCCAATTGAACCATATGTCTATGTCAACCAAATTACCTGGATTCATTAAGTTCAAGTTTTAATAATGGCTACCCCCGCCCGACAGGTATATGTCTATCCTGTAAGGAAATCTATTAAAGGGTTATCTATCCTCATGGAAGATCGTGGGCTATTAAGTCTAGGGTCTTTAACCTAAAATCCCTATGTCTAGGTTCATTTTAAGTTTACCTAATCATTAAGAATAATACTTAATAAACAAACTAAAGAATTACCCATAAAAAGAAAATCAATTATTAAGTGTGTGGATATTGTGTTTCATCACTTCCCTAGAATAAAAATAAAATGCTAGGGGTTGGGGATCCACCTTTACTATTTATAAGCCAAAGTTTGCAATAGGACAAGAAGCGCAAGGCGCATCTTACTTCGATATTCTAGAAGGCCAGGGCTTGGCCAAAGGCTTCTGGGATCTGGAAAATACAAAATGAAAAATCATTATAATCTTATAGGAAGATAAATGACATATCCCAAAATTTCTACCTAAACTGTGGCAAACGGGGTCACTGAAGCGTGACTGCCGTATGGACAGGGCAGACATGAAGGAATTGAAGACGGGCAAGGCTCTGACT
Source organism: Zanthoxylum bungeanum (assembly GCA_019454045.1). Classification (NCBI taxonomy): domain Eukaryota; kingdom Viridiplantae; phylum Streptophyta; class Magnoliopsida; order Sapindales; family Rutaceae; genus Zanthoxylum; species Zanthoxylum bungeanum. The sequence goes on along the minus strand of SKCR01040268.1, from coordinate 169,758 downwards.
TCAAATATGTTTGTCATAACTATGTTCATTACTAGTATTAAAATTATATTTTAAATACATAGTGTGATACATAAATATGTACTGATGTGCAGAATCTGCTATAAGCAGGATACTAACTTCAGATGAGATTAATCTACAAATCGGAAACGGGATGAAAGTCACTGTTTTAACCATAGATACCTAAGTTTAGGAACTACTCTTCGGGTGTGTACTTAAATTAGGAAGCTGTTATAATGTAACTAGTTTGACTAGAAACATTATCTCTATATCGAGTATAACTCGTTGCTAGTATACCTTTATATTCTAGAACACTAAAGTGTTTTATTTTATAAAGATGATATTGAGATAAACACATTAGATGTGAATAACAGTATTTATATTTTGAATATAAATAAATCTCAAACATATAACATGATAAACAAATAGCTCAAACTGATTTGATCAAATGAGACTTATGAGTGGCAGTGTTGTCTAGGACACATTAAACAAGACTCGTATATCCATACTTTTGAAGAGTGGATACTAGAACGAATTTGATTTTATTCAAATGAAGTCTATGAATCTAGTTTATTAGGCAAAGTGCCTATAACACCTTTACTTGGTAAAAGTGTAAGTGCCACTGATCTGTTAGCCCTCATTCATAGTGACGTAAGTGGGCCCATTTCTAGCTAGGCTAGATGTGAATATGAATATTTCGTGACCTTTACGGATGTGGCATCGCGTTGTGGTTATGTGTTTCTATTGAAACACAAATCAGAAACTTTTAGAGTTTCGACACGAAATAGACGAACAGATCGGCTAAAGTATTAAAACATCACGGTTTGACCATGATGAAAATACTTAAGCAGTAAGTTTCTCAAATACTTGAAGAGTATAGTATTCTTTCAATGAGGACTCTTCCCGGAACACGTCAATTTGACGGTGTGTCCGAACGGAGAAACCGAATTTTGTTGGACATGATAAGGTTAATCATGAGTCGCTCTGAGCTACCATTTTCCTTCAACGGATACACATTAACAGAGCCAAACTTATTTTGAATAAGGTTCCATAAAAATCTGTTTGACAGACTTCATATTATATATGAACAGGAAAGAAACTGGATTTTCTGATTCCTAAAGATTTGGGTATGCTAGGCATAAGTTTGGATGATACCAAACTAGAACCCAAATCGGATAAGTGCCAAATTGTAGGTTATCCTAGGGAAACCAAAGTATAGTACTTATACAACTCACTTGAGAACAATGTAATCGTTGCTCGCCATGCGGTTTTCCTAAGAGGAATACCGATATGCAGTGGTAAGTGGGAGGATAATAAAACTCGATGAAAATCGTAGTAATATTGTTCAAGGCACCAAGTCCTTAATGGAACACAAACAGTTCATCAAGGATGAAACTATACCACAATCTTCGAATACACAAGAACCGTTTAGATCAGAGAGAGTCAGAAAACAACCTGGGAGGTATGGGTTTCTGATTTCACCTCATAAAGATGTCAATCTTATTAAGGAAGACGAACTGACTACGTTTGAGGAAGTGATACAAGGTATCGACTCCCAATTATGGCAAATGCCATGAAGTTCGAAATGGATTCCATGTATAACAACTATGTTTGGATACTAGTTGTTGTACTGCAAGGCATTGTGCCTATTGGTACTATATGTGTCTTCAAGGAAGACGTACATGGAAGGCAACATACCAACGTGCAAAGCTAGGCTTGTAGCGGAAAAGGTATCGTTATCAACATTGTGTCGATTACGACGAAACCTTTTACTTGTTGGCATGGTTAAATCCATTTGGGTAATGCTTGCTGATGCTGCATGTTTCATTTATGAAATATGGCAGCTGAACGTCAAAATTGCTTTCCTTAAATGGAAACCTTTTGGAGGATGTTTACAACATCCTGACGGTTTTGTCGTACCAAAACTAGCAAACAAGGTTTGTAGGTTATTCGATCCATGGATGGATTGAAGTAAGCATTACGTTCTTGGAACTAATGTTTTGATGTAATCATAATGGTGTATGATTTAAATCAAAACAGAGATAATTCTTGTGTATATAAGGAGGTTAGTGGGAGCGCACTGGCAGTAAATGTCCTATAAATAATGATGATATGTCATTTCTTGGAAATTATATTATTGTTAGACATTATGACCCATAGCGTCACTATTTTGTAAATGATATTGTATTATTGTACAAAATTAACTATGTGATAATGAAATTGCCTTTTGCCGTTTTGTAAAATTATTTAATGGCAAAAGTCCATATGATTAGTTCCGTATTGAGATGATATGAGACAGTATCAATATAAAAGGTTTAATCATTAAATATCCCTAGTCAGAGTATTATCGAGATCGGACATCGATAATGCGGAATAGACTAGTATTGCACTTGTGCGAGTTGTGATGGCACAACAGCGTAGTTCTCATATATTTAAGTATTGGATACTTATGCAAGTGCGATGGGAGGTTGTGTTTTGCCGATGGTACGGAAAACAGCTTCGCTCTGGACAGACCCCGCGGAATCCCATTGGTAGTATGTCTGCGTGTCTATGGGAAGCCGCATCAGGGTAGGTGTATATGGTCTTAACCTGAGACTTGCATCGCTAGTACTTGCGACAATCGGTAAACTTTGGTTGTGGTGGTTCGGGGCTTTAACCGGTTCTGTGTACGCCTCTTCTGTGTTTATCGGGAATTGTAGTGTACTGGATGTGATGTCAAGATGGAAGTATCACTTCAGACATATGGAGATGATGATCGCGCTGGATACAGAACTAGTACTCTATAAAAGGTTGCAACGTCGGGACAATATGACCAGGTCAGGATTGTCCGATTTAAAGAGACTAGTTGTTTGATATCCGATATATGTTTCGTACGGGGCAGACACATTTCCAGCCCCAGGCCTAACATGTGATCGTCCGATACTGGATCTATGTACGTGATACTACGGTATACTACGCTTGATAAAGATCTAATATTCCCGTAAGAATATTTCTGGAGAATTGGGTAGGCATGGCGCTTTGCTAGAAGCCAACCTTGTCTTGTAAATCGGTAAAAACGTTGTACGAGGTACGTACGTGTTTGGATTATCCAACGACCGTATTTACTGCCAACATATCCGGAGATCTCTTGGGTCGCTTCCTGAAGATTCACCTATGATGTTTGATTCGAACTTTATTAATCTTGGATTAATTACGGAGAAACTTTATCTTGGATAAAATGCCTTATTAGGAGAGAGAGAGATCGATTAATTTGGAATTAATCGATAAAATAATATATTCGATATATTATTAAACGAAATTAGATTTCGACGCGGAATTAAAATTGGATTTTAATTCGGGCAAACGAATTAATTTATAATTAATTCATTAGCGAACTGAATAGTAATTCCGCAAGGCGTAATTATTTAATTCACGTCGCGACGGAAATTCGTTAATTCAGAATTAGCGAAACCGAGCCCGAAAGTATTTGCGAACACATTCGTATTTTGAAACGAGTGGCATCCGCAAATCACATCGCGATATCTCATCAGTTGACACGAATAGATGATGGATGTATCTAGTCACCTTTGAGGGATGATACATTGTCTCTATTCTCAATGTGAGATAATGATGGCAAATGATGAATTTTCCTTTGGAGGGAAAACCTTTCACGGTTTTTGAAGGGTTTTTAATTAAAAATTCATTTTTTTATTTGATACATCATTGCTTTTCATTTGCTCTCTCACGTTTTTGAAACATACACAGAGAACAAAAATTAAAAAGATACAACACTCTCTCCTCTCCTTCTTCTTCACGCAAGCCGTGAGCTTCATCCATGGCAGAGAAATTGTTTTCTCCATTTTTGCTAGCACAACAAGGATCAAAGGAGGTGATAGGGAAACACACTTGGAGCTTGGAGTACTAGAAGATTTGAGGCTTCTCACACTGTTGTTCTTGGCTGAAAACAGCCCCAAGATTTGCAGCTTCTATCTTCTTGTTCTTGGCCGCATATCACCCACCTTGGAGGCTCAAGGATCCTCTTCACCCTTTTCGTCACAAAGCTTTGTAAGTATGTTTCCGCCATGCTTCAAGCTTTGCATGTATATTATTTGTATTTCTATGGCTTAATCTTTCTTTGGGACTAATTATAGAAACCAACAATGGTATCATGGAGCCATGTTTAAGCATGAAATACATTAGGGTTAATTTGGGGAAAATTGATTGAAGCATGTTCTTGTGAAATTGGATGCTAAAGTATGCTTATATGTATGTTATATGATATATTACATGATCAATTTTAAGAAAAATGCATTGGATGATTTTTCCCCAAAGTGGTTGTCTGGCCGAATGTGGAGGTGCTTCCATTGGTTTGAAATTTTTCATGCACAAGTTTATTTGATGACTTAAGCATGATTACATGTATAATATATGATATAATACATAATAAATTTTGAGAAAAATGCATTGGATGATTTTTCCCCAAAATGTTGCTTTGGCCGAATGTGAGGTACTTCCACTAAGTTGATTTTATTTTGCATGCACAAGTTCATTGGATGATTTGAGTATGCTTATATGTATGATATTTGATATAATACATGATCAATTTTGAGAAAAATGCATTGGATAATTTCCCCAAAATTGATGCCTTGGCCGAATGTGTAGGTCATTTTACTAGTTTGGTATTTTGCATGCACAAGTTCATTAGATGATTTGAGTATGCTTAATGTATGATATTTGATGTAATACATGATCAATTTTGAGAACAATGCATTGGATGATTTTTCCCCAAAATTATTTGCTTTGACCGAAAATGGAGGTCCTTTCACTTAATTGGATTTTTTGCTTTCTAGTTCATTTGATGACTTAAAAATGAACGAGTAATAGATTAGTGATTCAATTGGATTGAAAAACAAATCGAACCGCAAAAATCCCTCTTGGCCGAATACAACATGACATGTAAAGGACTTGATTTTTTTTGTTCAAATAAATGTTAGACAAGTGTTTTGAACAATTGATGATTAATGAATTAAATTGGTGTTTTTGAAATATTTGGTTTAATGAATTAATCATGCAATTACACTTTAATAATTGAATTTTAAAAATTTGGAATATTAAATTTAATTATTAAAATTTAATTAATGGGCTTTTATGTTTAATTGGGCCTTATGGGCTTGAAATTGATTTTATGGCATTTAAGGGTGATTCCTTATTTGGGCTTGGTAATTGGGTTGACCCACATTGACCAAAGCCCAAGCCTTGATAAATCAATTGAAAGCCCATCTGACTTTAATTATACACACATTGGATGTTAGTTGGGCTTGGAGACCCAATTTGATAAGATTTAGAATCTAATCTTTAAAAGCACATTAAAAGTGTAAACATTTAATTTGGAATTAAATAAATTGAATTAATATTGAATGCGACTTTAATTGGATTTAACGGGTAGTTCGATTAATTCGTGAATTCGTACCTTATGTACTTATTCTCAAACGAGTTGGACTCGCGCAAAATCAAACCGTTGATTGAACATTGGATGATCTCTTAAACAAAGACTAATTAATTGGATTAGATTGGTTGTATAGCATGTCTTGAATGAATATACATGTATGTGATGAATGAATAGAGTATATCGGATGGATATTAGAAAGGAAAGGGTAATTTTAGAAATTATTGTAAATTTAGAATTTATAAATTGGACCTGCGTGTCCAGCCTTATCTCTTTTATCTCTTTGTATTCTCTTCTCACCTAATTCCCCTCAATATAAATGAGGTTTCTCTTATTGTATTATGTAATTGGGTAGAAGTAGAGAATATTGCTAGCGGGGAGTGGAAAGAGAGTGATTTGTTCTAGGAACAAGTTGTTTTATATATCCATCCGTATATCACTATTAATTTACTTTATGCACTTTATGATGTTTTAGAAGCATGCTTAAGGGTGTATGTTGATGAGACCTAACAAAGATAATAAATTGGTTGCCAATTACGCAAAATCCCTCAATTTATATAAGCAATATCCTTCCATTGAATGATTCTTGTTCAAGATCCAAAATTGGCATGGTTTGTTGGCCAAGTCAAGACCTTTGTCAATTGAGGATGTACTTGAATCATGTGAGTTTTGTTCTACATCAGTGTCTTGTCCAAGTTGTGATTTGTTGGCCAAAGTCAAGATCACATCTTGTCCAACGACATTGAGTACGAAACTTTCCTTGTCAATGGGTCTCTCGTTAACCGGAATCATTAGGTTTGTTGTTCCAAAGCCAAGGCCTAGATGGTTCGGAGGATATGGTTAGGAAAATGTATTAGATACGTTGGCATAAGTAAATATACATATGTTTTGGACTTGGATGTCCACCTAACCGGATCTAGGAATGGATGGGATCCAATTGATCTTTGAGATCTACCTAGTTAAATAGCATACAGCTTGTTGGCCAAAGTCAAGGTTGTGTGTTATTTAACGGGATCCTAGCCCACTAGGAAATAGGATTTCCCGAGTTCTCAACAGAGGGTTAGAGACTTGATAAAAATAGTGGGAGGCTAGTATTGAATTTGCAATTTCATTTAGATACTTAGCCTTACGCGTCTTTCAAAATTATTTCGTTTAATTAATTAAAATTAGTTGGACTAATTCATTGTTATTTTTTGTAACAGTTTGACTGTACCCATTTTATCGTTAACTAGATAGTTGGACTATCGTAGTGAGATGGCAAGCAAGGTAAATGTCCGAGACATCATCATGGTGACAATGTCTTTAAGGGCACAAACATCGCTGATTGGGAAATGAACCTGAGGATAGTCCTTGGGGATGAGAGGATGATGTACACTATACAAACAACCTCTCCGCCTAAGCCCACTGACCCACTTGAGCTGGAGTTATGGAAAACTCACAGCAATGATTGTGACACAGCTCAGGCTATTATGTTAGCTTCGATGACTCAGCACTTTCGTCGCCAAAATAGGGACTTGGATCCTTATAGTATGATGGCTAGACTTCGAGATCTCCACCGCTCCAACAAGCGGATGGAAAGGTACTTCCCCGCCCGAATGATTGAAGGCGCATCAGTTGAGGCCCACGAGGCTCAAATGATCGCCGATATTGATGAGTTGGCCAATATGGGAATAGTCTTGGAGGCTGAGCTGACCATAGATTTGATCTTACAGTCACTTCCTGATACTTGGAGACAAATCATAATCAACTATAAGTTGATGGATACGGATGACACTCTTGGAGAGCTGTTATCCATCTTGAAGGAGTCTGAAAAAGAACTCCAAAAAGGGGGCAAGCGCAAGGCGCACTTTACATCGACCTCTCAGAGGCCAAAGGCTGGGCCCAAAGCTACTAGAGGGGTGAGGAAGAAGAAACATAAGAAAAAGGGTAAAGGTAAGTTGACAAAAGCTTCTGGGAAGCCAAGGGACAAGTCTCAAGATGTCTGCCTCAACTGCGGCAAGAAGGGTCACTGGAAACGTGACTGCCGAATGGGCAAGGGACAAAAGGAGGATATCAAGGCAGACAAGGCACTAGCCTCTGGTATGTTTGTAAGTTTGTTATTGAGATAAATATGACTACTTCTAGTTTTAAAAATTGGATTTTTGATTTTGGTTGTGCTGCTCATATTTGTACTGATTTGCAGGATCTGCAGGATAGCAGGATGCTGGCTTCAGGGGAGATTGATCTACGAGTCGGAAACGGAACTCCAGTTGCTGTTTTGGCTGTAGGGACTTTTGTTTTGGAATTGCCCTCGGGGCATATGCTTAAACTTTTGAAACTGTTATTATATACCTAGTTTGACTAGGAATATCATATATGTATCTTTGTTAACCCAGCATGGGTACACTTTTGTATTTAGAAACACTGGGTGTTATTTATATAAAAATGATGCAGAAATTTGCACTGCTGTAGCAAATAATGGCCTTTATATTTTGAATATAAATGAGTCTCCTAAACATAAAATAACAAACAAAAGGCTCAAAAAGAGTAGTCTAAAAGATGAAGCTTACATGTGGCATTGTCATCTAGGACACATAAACAAGACTCGCATATCCACACTTTCGAAGAGTGGGTACTTGGACGGATTTGATCTTAATTCATATGATGTCTGCGAATCTTGTCTTTTAGGCAAAATGCCTAAATCACCTTTTAGTGGTAAAGGTGAACGTGCCACAGAACTGTTAGCCCTCTTTCATAGTGACATATGTGGGCCCATGTCTAGCCAGGCTAGAGGTGGATATCATTACTTCGTAACCTTTACGGATGATGCATCTCGTTATGGTTATTTGTATCTAATGAGACACAAGTCGGAAACTTTTGAGAAATTCAAAGAGTTTCGACACGAAGTAGAAAAACAAACAGGCAAGAGTATTAAGACATTGCGGTCGGACCGTGGTGGCGAATACTTAAGTTATGAGTTTCAAGATTACTTGAAAGAAAATGGTATTCTTTCACAGTGGACTCCTCCTGGAACACCAATTAAACGGTGTGTCTGAACGGAGAAACCGTACCTTGTTAGACATGGTAAGGTCGATGATGAGTCGGACTGAGCTACCAATATCCTTCTGGGGATACGCATTAACCAGTGCGGTACTTATTTTGAATAAGGTTCCGTCAAAGTCTGTTGAACAGACCCCATATGAGATATGGACAGGAGGAAACCAGGTTTCTCTTTCCTGAAGATTGGGGATGCTGGGCATATGTTAAACGTTTGGAAGGTACCAAACTAGAACCCAAATCAGATAAATGCCTTTTCGTGGGATATCCTAAGGAAACCAAAGGATATTACTTCTATCACCCACAAGAGAACAAAGTGTTTGTTGCTCTACATGCATTTTTCCTTGAGAAGGAATTCCTAGATGCAGTGGTAAGTGGGAGGAAAGTGGAGCTCGATGAAAATCGTAGTGATATTGTTCCTGGCAATGAATCAACGACGGAACATAAGCAGACTATCCAGGATGAGTCTATACCATAATCTTCAGATACACAAGGACCGCGTAGTCGGAGAGAGTCAGGAAGGTACCTGAGATGTATGGGTTCCTGATCTCGCCTCATGTAGATATTAATCTTATTGAGGATAATGAACCGACTACGTATGAGGAAGCAATACAGAATATTGATTCCGCTTTATGGCAAGATGCCATGAAGTCCGAGATGGATTCCATGTATGCCAACCAAGTTTGGACACTGGTTGATGCACCAGAAGGCGTAAAGCCTATTGGATGCAGATGGATCTTCAAGAAGAAAACCGACATGGATGGCAACGTGCAAATGTACAAAGCTAGGCTTGTAACAAAGGGGTATCGTCAACAATATGGTATTGATTATGACGAAACTTTCTCACCCGTTGCCATGATTAAATCCATTCGGATAATGCTTGCAATAGCTGCATATTTCGATTACGAGATATGGCAGATGGACGTTAAAACCGCTTTCCTTAACGGAAACCTTTTGGAGGAGGATGTTTATATGCAACAACCTGACGGTTTTATCGTACCTAGACTTACAAACAAGGTTTGTAAGTTAAATCGATCCATTTATGGATTGAAGCAAGCATCACGGTCATGGAATCAGCGTTTTGATGAGATCATAAAAGAATATGATTTTGTACAAAACGATGATGACCCTTGTGTATACAAGAAGGTTAGTGGGAGAGCACTGACTTTTATTGTCCTTTATGTCGACGACGTATTGCTTATAGGCAATGACATTCCCATGCTAACGTCGGTGAAAGCTTGGCTTTCATTAAAATTCTCCATGAAAGATCTGGGAGAAGCAGCCTTTATTCTGGGAATAAAGATCTACCGGGATAGATCTAGAAAGCTGCTTGGACTCTCCCAAAGTACATATATTGACAAAGTGTTGAAGCGATTCAACATGGATCAATCCAAGAAGGGATTGATGCCAATGTCACGGGGTATCCTTCTGTCTAAGGACATGTGTCCTAAAACTAAAGAAGAGAGAGATAACATGAGTCAGATACCGTTCGCCTCGGCAGTCGGATCGATCATGTATGCCATGATATGTACGCGACCTGATGTGTCATATACTTTGAGCATGTGCAGTCGCTATTAGGCCGATCCAGGTGAAGGTCACTGGATGGCTGTTAAGAATATCCTTAAGTATCTTAGACGAACTAAGGATGCTTTCTTAATTTATGGAGGTGGAGAACTTGAGGTGTCTGGGTACACCGATGCAAGTTTCCAAACCGACAAGGACGACTTCAAGTCGCAATCGGGGTACATTTTTTGTTTGAATAACAGAGCAGTAAGCTGGAAATCTTCCAAGCAAGATACTGTTGCTGATTCAACAACTGAAGCGGAGTATATTGCTGCATCAGAAGCAGCAAAGGAGGCAGTTTGGATCCGTAAATTCCTAATTGGATTAGGAGTAGTTCTGTTAGCTGCTGAGCCCGTGCCATTGTATTGTGACAATAACGGGGCTATAGCACAAGCTAAGGAACCAAGGTCTCATCAACGATCCAAGCATGTTCTTCGGCGTTACCATCTGATTCGGGAGATTATACATCGTGGCGATGTAAAAGTCAAGAAGGTCGCATCGGATGACAACATTGCAGATCCGCTGACGAAGGCTGTTCTTCAGCAAGTATTTGAACGACATATACATAGTTCAGGTATTAGATGCTTGAGTGACTGACTATAGGCCAAGTGGGAGATTGTTAGACATTATGACCCATAGCGTCACTATTTTGTAAATGATATTGTATTATTGTACAAAATTAACTATGTGATAATGAAATTGCCTTTTGCCGTTTTGTAAAATTATTTAATGGCAAAAGTCCATATGATTAGTTCTGTATTGAGATGATATGAGACAGTATCAATATAAAGGTTTAATCATTAAATATCCCTAGTCAGAGTATTATCGAGATCGGACATCGATAATGCGGAATAGACTAGTATTGCACTTGTGCGAGTTGTGATGGCACAACAACATAGTTCTCATATATTTAAGTATTGGATACTTATGCAAGTGCGATAGGAGGTTGTGTTTTGCCGATGGTACGGAAAACAGCTTCGCTCTGGACAGACCCCGCGGAATCCCATTGGTAGTATGTCTGCGTGTCTATGGGAAGCCGCATCAGGGTAGGTGTATATGGTCTTAACCTGAGACTTGCATTGCTAGTACTTGCGACAATCGGTAAACTTTGGTTGTGGTGGTTCGGGGCTTTAACCGGTTCTGTGTACGCCTCTTCTGGGTTTATCGGGAATCGTAGTGTACTGGATGTGATGTCAAGATGGAAGTATCACTTCAGACATATGGAGATGATGATCGCGCTGGATACAGAACTAGTACTCTATAAAAGGTTGCAACCGTCGGGACAATATGACCAGGTCAGGATTGTCCGATTTAAAGAGACTAGTTGTTTGATATCCGATATATGTTTCGTACGGGGCAGACACATTTCCAGCCCCAGGCCTAACATGTGATCGTCCGATACTGGATCTATGTACGCGATACTACGGTATACTACGCTTGATAAAGATCTAATATTCCAGTAAGAATATTTCTGGAGAATTGGGTAGGCATGGCGCTTTGCTAGAAGCCAACCTTGTCTTGTAAATCGGTAAAAACGTAGTACGAGGTACGTACGTGTTTGGATTATCCAACGACCGTATTTACTGCCAACATATCCGGAGATCTCTTGGGTCGCTTCCTGAAGATTCACCTATGATGTTTGATTCGAACTTTATTAATCTTGGATTAATTACGGAGAAACTTTATCTTGGATAAAATGCCTTATTAGGAGAGAGAGAGAGATCGATTAATTTGGAATTAATCGATAAAATAATATATTCGACATATTATTAAACGAAATTAGATTTCGACGCGGAATTAAAATTGGATTTTAATTCGGGCAAACGAATTAATTTATAATTAATTCATTAGCGAACTGAATAGTAATTCCGCAAGGCGTAATTATTTAATTCACGTCGCGACGGAAATTCGTTAATTCGGAATTAGCGAAACCGAGCCCAAAGGTTTTTGAAGGGTTTTTAATTAAAAATTCATTTTTTTTTTTTTGATACATCATTGCTTTTCATTTGCTCTCTCACGTTTTTGAAACATACAAGAGAACAAAAATTAAAAAGATACAACAATCTCTCCTCTCCTTCTTCTTCACGCAAGCCGTGAGCTTCATCCATGGCAGAAAATTGTTTTCTCCATTTTTGCTAGCACAACAAGGGATCAAAGGAGGTGATAGGGAAACACACTTGGAGCTTGGAGTACTAGAAGATTTGAGGCTTCTCACACTGTTGTTATTGGCTGAAAACAGCCCCAAGATTTGCAGCTTCTATCATTCTTGTTCTTGGCCGCATTTCACCCACCTTGGAGGCTCAAGGATCCTCTTCACCATTTTCGTCACAAAGCTTTGTAAGTATGTTTCCGCCATGCTTCAAGCTTTGCATGTATATTATTTGTATTTCTATGGCTTAATCTTTCTTTGGGACTAATTATAGAAACCAACAATTGTCATAATACAATCGGTGAAAGCTTGGCTTTCATGCAAATTCTCCATAGAATTCTTGGGAGAAACAACCTTTATTCTAGAAATAAAGATCTACTGGGTTAGATTTAAAGGTTGTTGACACTCTCCGAGAACTCGTACATTGAAAAATGTACGTGATCTGGTGTCTCATACTCTTTGAGCATATGGAGTCACAATCAAGCCAATCCATGTGATAGTCACTGGATTGATGTTAAGAACATCATTCAATATCTTAGACGAACTAAGGATGCTATCTTATACTATGGAGAAGGAGAACTTGAAGTGACTGGGATACTGCTGCAAGTTTCCAAACCGATAATAATGACTGTAAGTCGTAATAAAGGTACTATAAAGTTTGAATAACGGAACAGTGAGCTGGAAATATTCCATGCAAGATATTGTTATCGCATAAACAACAAAAGCGGAAATTTGTTGCGACTGTCGCAGCAATATAAATGTAATTTGATTAGATGTAGTTCTGTTAGCAGCTGAGCTAGGCTACAGCAAAAGCTAAATAATTAATGGTCTCATCAATGATCCCGATATATACTTTAAACTGTTTTCATCTGATTCGTCGGATCATACATCGTGGCGATGTGATGATCGCATAAATCACATCAGATGATAACCTACTAAATCCACGGACGAAAGCTGTTTTCTCAGCAGAAGTTTGAGTGCCCTGTACATAGTTCAGGTGTAAAGCACCTGAGTGACTGGCTATAGGCCAACTGGGAGATTGTTGGACAATTATGACCCATAGCGTCACTATTTGTACAGATCATGGTGTTGTTGTACAAATTAACTATGTGACAAAGGAAATTGCTCTTTTATCATTTGTGATTAGATCACCTAGATGTATAAATGATAGAAGGTCCATATGATTAGTACCAGATTGAGATGATACGAGACAGTATCAATCCACGAAGGTTTAATCATTAAATATCCCTAGTCGTAGTATTATCGAGATTGGACATCGATAATACGGAATAGACTAGTATTACACTTGTGCGTGTTATGGGAGCATAACGACATAGTTCTCATATATTTGGGTATTGGATACTTATGCAAGTGTAATCGGAGGTTGTGTTTTACCGATGGTACGGAAAACAGCTTCGCTCTGGATATACCCCTTCAGAATTCCATTGGTAGTATAATTATGTGTCTATGGAAGTCCGAATTCAGGGTAGGTGTATTTGGTCTTAACCTGAGACTTGCACTGCTAATACTTGCGACAATCAATATACTTTGGTTTTGGTCATCCAGGGCTTTAACTGGTTCTGTGTACTCCTCTTCTAAGTATATTGAGAATCGTAGTGTATTGGGTGTTGAGTTTCAATCAAGTCCCAAGGATCATAAATCATGCATAAACGAGTTGAATACATATCAAAGGAGGTGCGGAATAACTCACATTGATCGGTAGAGATGCAACAAATATGAAGTACGAACTGCTCTCCCTTGCTCGGCAGTGAGCTGCGCGTGTGAGGGGCTGCACGGTGGTGACTGGTTCGGCTTCTCCAAGGTTCGGCCATTGATGGACACCATTGAAGCTCCAAGCTTCAAGCTTCCAAGCTCACGAACTCGGTTCCCTAACACCTTTATATTCCTCCATGAGTGTGCTAGCACATAGATCTTGCAACAAGATCATTTCTTTCTCCTTTATTGATCGGTCAAACCAGAAAAAATGAGGAGAAGAATCGGTCAAGACCGAGAGAGAAGATGAAGAAGTTTTTGGCTCCAAAATGAGCAAAAACGTGAAGGAGAGAGAGAGTGAATTAATTAAAAAAGAAAAATTGTAATTGGCTTTATATTTTCCCAAAAAATAATAAACCATTTACCTTTTTTCCAATTTCAAAAACAAACATTAAATGCTTGTCAATCACTACAAATCAACTCACATCAATCACTCAAATGTCACATCACTCAAAGTGACATGTGATTTGACGATTGATGTGACTTGCGATTTGACGCTTGATTTGACTTACGTGCCGCACTCGAATTCGAAATGCGAATGCGCTCGCAAACAATCCCGGGCTCGGGTTCGCTAATTCCAAATTAACGAATTTTCCGTTGCGTCGTAATTAAATGATTACGCCTAGCGAATTCACTATTCACGTCGCTAACGAATTAATTCTAAATTAATTCGTTCGCCCGAATTAAAATCTAATTTCAATTCCGCGTCGAAATCTAATTTCGTTATAATATATCGAATATATTAATTTATCGATTAATTCCAAATTAATCATTCTCTCTCTTTAACGATATTTTATCTGAGATAAAATATCTCCGTAATTAATCCCAGATTAATTTTCTCTCTCATCGAATTAATCCCAGATTAATTAAAGTGTGAGTCATACGTCATCGGTGAATCTTCAGGAACCGACCCATGAGATCTCCGGATATGTTGGCAGTAAATACGGTCGTCGGACTATCCGAACACGTAAGTATCTCGTACTACGTTTATACCGATTTACAAGACAAGGTTGGCTTCTAGCAAAGCGTCATGCCTACCCAATTCTCCAGAAATATTCTTACAGGAATATATAGATCTGTATCAAGCGTAGTATACCGTAGTATTGTGTATATCGGCCCAGTATCGGATAGTCACGTGCTAGGGCTGGGGCTGGATAAGTGTCTGCCCCGTCCGAAGTACATGTCGGATGTCTGGTAACTAGTCTCTATAATCGGATATGCATGACCTAGTCATAATATCCCGATGGTTGCGCAACACTTAAGAGTACTAATATCGTATCATGTGTGACATCATCTCCACTATGACTGAAGAGATACTTCCGTCTTGACATCACACCCAATACACTACGACTCTCTGATAAACCCAGAAGTGGTGTACGCAGAACCGATTAAAGCCCTGTACCACCAAGACCAAAGTCTATCGATTATCGTAAGTATTAGCGATGTAAGTCTCAGGTTAAGACCATACACACCTACCCTGATTTCGGCCTCCCATAGACACATAGTCATAATACCAATGGGATTCCGAGGGGTCTATCTAGAGCGAAGCTGTTTCCCGTACCATCGGTGAAACACATCCTCCTATCGCACTTGTATAAGTATCCAATACTTAAATATATGAGAACCATGCCGTCGTGCCCTCACAACGCGCACAAGTGCAATACTAGCCTATTCCGCATTATCGATGTCCTGTCTCGATAATACTCCGGCTAGGGATATTTAATGATTAATCCTTTGTGGACTGATATTGTCTCATATCATCTCAATCCAGGAACTAATCATATGGACCTCTCTTCATTTATACATCTATGGTGATCTAATCACAAATGATGAGAGTGCAATTTCCTTGTCACATAGTTAATTTGTACAACAACACCGTGATCTGTGCAAATAGTGACGCTATGGGTCATTTTGTCCAACAATCTCCCACTTGGCACATAGCCAGTCACTCAAGTGTCCCACACCCGAACTATGTACGATTCGCTCAAATTGCTGAGAAAAGATTTTCGTCAGCGGATTTGCGTAATTATCTTCTGACACGATTTATACGATAATCACATCGCCACGATGTATGATCCGAACGAATCAGATGAATATAGAAGTATATATCTGGATCGTCGATGAGACCATTAATTCTTTAGCCTGTGCTGACACCTAGCTCAGCCGCTAACAGAACTAAATCTAATCTAATTAGATTTATTATCGATCCAAATGGCTTCTATTACTGCCTCAGCTGCAGCAATAATCCGCATTTATTGTTTATTTGGCAACAGTTATTTTGCTCGGAATATTTCCAGCTCACTGTCCCAGTGTTCAAACTTTATAGTACCGTATTATTTAATCGTTTGGAAACTTGCAGCAGTGATCCCAGTAACTTCAAGTTCTCCTTCTCCATAGTTTAAGATAGCATCTTTAGTTCTCTGAGATACTAACAGATGTTCTTAACATCAATCCAGTGACTGTCACTTGGATTTACCCGATTGTGACTCCATATGCTCGAAGCGTATGAGACACCAAATCAAGTACATTTTAAATGTACAATTTCTCAGAGAGTGTTAACAACTCCAAATCTAGCCCAGTAGATCTTTATTCCTTGAATAAAGGTTGTTACTCCCCAGAATTCTATGGAGAATTTCTTATGAAAGCCAAGCTTTCACCGATTGTTTTATGGGAATTTAATTATCAGTGCTCTCCCACTAACCTCCTTATATACACAAGAATCATTTCGTTTTGAATTAAATCATACTCCATTATGATTACATCAAAACGATAATTCCTAGAACCTATGCTTGCTTCAATCCAAACATGGATCAAATAACCTGCAAACCTTGTTTGCTTGTTATGGTACGGCAAAACCGATAGGATGTTATAAACATCCTCCGAAAGGTTTCCTTTTCAGGAAAGCGATTTTCCGTTAAGCTGTCATATTTCATAAATGAATACACAGCTTTAGCAAGCATTATCCAAATGGATTTACAATGGCAACAGGTAAAAGGTTTCGTCGTAATCAACACAATGTTGATAACTCTACCTTTTTCTTTACAAGCCTAGCTTAGTACGTTGGTATGTTGCCTTCCATGTATGTCTTCCTTGAAGACTTATAAAGTACCAATAGGCACAATGCCTTATGGTACATCAACTAGTATCCAAACTTGTTGATATACATGGAATCCATTTTGGACTCATGACACTTTGCCATAGTAGGGAGTCGATACCTCGTATCACTTCCTCAAAACGTAGTCGGTGGATATACCTTCAAAGATTAACATCTTTATGAGGTGAGATCAGAAACCCATACCCCAGGTTGTTTTCTGACTCTCTCTGATCTACGCGGTTCTTGTGTACTCGAAGATTAATGGAATAGTTTCATCATTGATGAACTATTTATGTTCCATTAGGAATAGGTGTCTTGAATAGTATTACTCCGATTTTCATCGAGTTTTACTATCCTCCCACTTACCACTGCATGTCTGTATTCCTCTCAGGAAAAATGCATGGTGAGCAACAATCTAATTGTTCTCTGGTGAGATGTATAAATACAATACTTATGGTATCCCTAGGATAGCCTACAATTGACACTTATCCAATTTGGGTTCTAGTTTGGTATCACTCAAACATATGCCTAGCATCCCAAATGGTCAGGAATGAGAAACCCGGTTTCTTTCCCGTTCATATGTAATTTGTCAAACAGATTATTATGGAACCTTATTCTAAATAAGTTATTGCACTGTTAAAACTTATCCGTTGAAGGAAATGGTAGCTCAGAGTGACTCATGATTAGCCTTATCATGTCTAACATGATTCGGTTAATCCGTTCAGACACACCGTCATTTTGACGTGTTCCGGGAGGACTCCTCATTTGAAAGAATACATACTCTTTCAAGTATATAAGAAACTTATTGCTTAAGTATTTTCTATTACGGTCTTACCGTGACGGTATAATACTATAGCCGATCTGTTTGTCTATTTCGTGTCGAAACTCTAAAAGTTTCCGATTTGTGTTCTTCAAAAGAAACACATAACCATAATGCGATGCCACATCCGTATAGGTCACGAAATATTCATATTCACATCTAGCCTAGCTAGATATGGGCCCACTAACTTCACCATGAATAGGGCTAACAGATCGGTGGCACTTACACTATTACCAAGTAAACAGTGTTTTAGGTACTTTACCTAACAAACTAGATTCGTAGACTTTATTTGAATAGTCAAATCAGTCCTAGTACCCACTCTTCAAAAGTGTGGATATACGAGTCTTGTATAATTGTGTCCCAGACAACAATGCCACAATAAGTCTCTATTGATCAAATCAATTTGAGCTATTTATTTGTCATTTTATATGTTTGAGATTTTATTTATATTCAAAATATAAATTCAGTTATTCACATCTAAATGTGTTTATCTCAGTATCATCTTTATATAATGAAACACTGAGTGTTCTAGAATATAAAGGTTTATCCACAATGGATTAAACACTGATATAGAGATAATGTCTCTAGTCAAACTAGTTACATTATAACAGTTCCTAATTTAAGTACAAAGCCGAAGGGTAGTTCCTAAAACTTAGGTATCTACGGTCGAAATAGCGACTTTCGTCCCGTTTCCGATTCGCAGAGCAATCTCAGCTTGAAGTCAGTATCCTGCTCAAAGCAGATTCTGAACATCAATACATATATTTTATGTACCACACTAAGTATTTAAAATCTAATTTCAATACTAGCTGTGAACATAACTAAGACAAACATTTTCAAGTAAGAGCCTTGCCCTTTCTTAAATTCCTTCGTGTCTGCCATATCCAAATGGTAGTCCAACTATATAATCAAATATAATGCAAATTAATTAACCTCAATTACCTTGATTACTATAATCCAATTATAAAATCAACTGTAAACTGAAATTAATTAATTCAAATATATTGATTAATATAATCCAATTATTATATAATCAAGTATAATACAGTCCAACTGTTTATTAAAACAACAATTTAAATATTAGTCCAACTAACATTTAATCTAATGACGAAATATATTTAAATGAGCGCGTATGGCGAGTAATTGAACGAGTATTGCAAATTCAATTCTTGCCTCCCACTATTTTTCGGCGAGCCTCCAACCCTCTGTCGAGTACTCGGGAAATCGTGTTTCCTAGTGGGCTAGGATCCCGTTAAATATCACACAATCTTGACTTTGGCCAACAAATTGTATGATAATTAACTAGGTAGATCTCAAAGATCAATTGGATCTCATCGAACTCCTAGATCCAGTAGGTGGACATCCAAGTCCCAAACATATATCCTATATATGCCTATACATCGAATGTATACCCTAACCTTTTTCCTCTGAATCAACTAGGCCTTGGCTTTGGCACAACAAACCTAGTGATCCCAGTCAAGCGCGGACCCATTGACATGGAAGCTTCGTAATCAATGTCAATGGACAAGAAGTGGTCTTGACTTTGGCCAACAAACCACAACTTGGACACGACACCGATATGGAATAAAGCCTCGTGATTAAAACACATCTTCGACAGACAAGTGCTTGACTTTGGCCAACAACCCCTGCCAATCTAGGATCTTGAGTAAGAATCACTCAATGGAAGGAAAATAAACGCTTGATATTTAACGAGGGTTTTTCGCGTGCAAATTGGCAACCAATTTATTATCTTTGTTAAGGTCTCATCATCATACACCCTTAAACATGCATTCTAAACACATAATAAAGCGCATATGATAAAATAATAATGACATGCGGATGGATATTTTACACATTGATCCTAGATCAAATCTCTCACTTTCTCTCTCCCGCTAGCATAAATATTTCTTCTACCCGTTACACTACACTTCTAAAGAAACCTCATTTACATTGAGGGGAATAGGTGAGAAGAGAATACAAAGAATAGAAGGTGATAAGGCTGGACACGCAGGTCCAATTAATAAATCAAATTTATTACAACAATTTCTAAAATTGCCCCACCCTTCTAATATCCATCCGATATACATTATTCAAACATCACAACCATGTATTCATACAAGAATGTTATCAATCAATCTAATCAAATTAATTAATCTGATAATTAGTGATCATCCAATGTTCAAACAAAGATTTGATTTTGTTCGAGTCAAACTCGTATTGCGAACAAGTACTCAAAGTACGATTTCTCAAATAAAATTAAATTACATGATTAAATCCAATTAATACGTATTTAATTCTAATTCATTATTTAATTCAAATTAAATATTACACTTTATAAAATAAACCTTTTCGACTTAAATTCCAAATTTAATCGCTACGGGTCTCAAAGCCCGATTAATATCCAATATTAATTTAATTAAAGTCTAATGGGCTTTTAATTAATTTCTTAAAGGCGTGGACTTTTGGTCAACTCGGGTCAAACCGAATAACCAAAATCCAATCCGGGAGTTACCCCAGAAGCCCATAAATTAATTTAGGCCCATTAGGCCCAATTAAACGTTAAAGGTTCATTAGTCGCATTTGGGCCTTTTGGAAGCGGTTTTAGGCCTAATTGGATCCAACCAATTTTGGCCTAAACCAACTTTGTACAACAAAGTCCAATAAACCCAATAACAACTTTAAAAGCCAAATCCAATTTTAAGGCCCAATAATTTAATTCAAAAATTCCAAATTTTCCAATTAAATTACCTAAAGTGTATACATTATTAATTACCCAAATCAAAGTTTCCAAAACACTAAATTTGTCCAATTAATCATGCTTATTATCAATTAATCATATCCAACATAATTTGATCAAAATCAAACCCAATTTCATGCTTCAAGTGTCTCGGCAAAGAGGGAAATTATGCCCAAATCAAATTCAATCCAATTGAACCAAATTAAACATAAATTCAACATCCCCAAATGATTTCCAAGTCATCCAATGAACAAAAAATCAAAAAACCAAGACAATTTTAGGGATCATATTTTCGGCCATCACAAGCAAATGGGGGGGAAAATTGTTCCAAACACTTTTTCATCAAATTGATCTAATCAATCATCAATTAAACAACATTTAAGCATTCTAAATCATCCAATTTCATTAAACATGCTCAAAATCAAGTTTACCCAAATTAAAGTTTTGGCCAACAATAAGCAAATTGGGAAAATCAATCAATTAATTTTTTCTTCAAATTGATTACATATAACTCTAAGTTATTCATATACAAACATTCTTAAACAAACAATTGTCAAAATCATGCTTAAATCAAAAAGCCCCAAATTTTGCTCAAGAACCCTAAATTCGTTTTATGCACAAATGGCTCAAGATACCATTGTTGAGTTTCAATCAAGTCCCAAGGATCATAAATCATGCATAAACGAGTTGAATACATATCAAAGGAGGTGCGGAATAACTCACATTGATCGGTAGAGATGCAACAAAGATGAAGTGCGAACTGCTCTCCCTTGCTCGGCAGTGAGCTGCGCGTGTAAGGGGCTGCACGGTGGTGACTGGTTCGGCTTCTCCAAGGTTCGGCCATTGATGGACACCATTGAAGCTCCAAGCTTCAAGCTTCCAAGCTCACGAACTCGGTTCCCTAACACCTTTGTATTCCTCCATTTCTTTCTCCTTTATTGATCGGTCAAACCAGAATAAATTAGGAGAAGAATCGGTCAAGACCGAGAGAGAAGATGAAGAAGTTTTTGGCTCAAAAATGAGCAAAAACGTGAAGGAGAGAGAAAGTGAATTAATTAAAAAAGAAAAATTGTAATTGGCTTTATATTTTCCCAAAAAATAATAAACCATTTACATTTTTCCAATTTCAAAAACAAACATTAAATGCTTGTCAATCACTACAAATCAACTCACATCAATCACTCAAATGTCACATCACTCAAAGTGACATGTGATTTGATGATTGATGTGACTTGCGATTTGACGTTTGATTTGACTTGCGTGCCGCACTCGAATTCGAAATGCGAATGCGCTCGCAAACAATCCCGGGCTCGGGTTCGCTAATTCCAAATTAACGAATTTTCCGTTGCGTCGTAATTAAATGATTACGCCTAGCGAATTCACTATTCACGTCGCTAACGAATTAATTCTAAATTAATTCGTTCGCCCGAATTAAAATCTAATTTCAATTCCGCGTCGAAATCTAATTTCGTTATAATATATCGAATATATTAATTTATCGATTAATTCCAAATTAATCGTTCTCTCTCTTTAACGATATTTTATCCGAGATAAAATATCTCCGTAATTAATCCCAGATTAATTTTCTCTCTCATCGAATTAATCCCAGATTAATTAAAGTGCGAGTCATACGTCATCGGTGAATCTTCAGGAACCGACCCATGAGATCTCCGGATATGTTGGCAGTAAATACGGTCGTCGGACTATCCGAACACGTAAGTATCTCGTACTACGTTTATACCGATTTACAAGACAAGGTTGACTTCTAGCAAAGCGCCATGCCTACCCAATTCTCCAGAAATATTCTTACAGGAATATATAGATCTGTATCAAGCGTAGTATACCGTAGTATTGTGTATATCGGCCCAGTATCGGATAGTCACGTGCTAGGGCTGGGGCTGGATAAGTGTCTGCCCCGTCCGAAGTACATGTCGGATGTCTGGTAACTAGTCTCTATAATCGGATATGCATGACCTAGTCATAATATCCCGATGGTTGCGCAACACTTAAGAGTACTAATATCGTATCCTGCGTGACATCATCTCCACTATGACTGAAGTGATACTTCCATCTTGACATCACACCCAATACACTACGACTCACTAATAAACCCAGAAGTGGTGTACGCAGAACCGGTTAAAGCCCTGTACCACCAAGACCAAAGTCTATCGATTATCGTTAGTATTAGCGATGTAAGTCTCAGGTTAAGACCATACACACCTACCCTGATTTCGACCTCCCATAGACACATAGTCATAATACCAATGGGATTCCGAGGGGTCTATCCAGAGCGAAGCTGTTTCCCGTACCATCGGTGAAACACAACCTCCTATCGCACTTGCATAAGTATCCAATACTTAAATATATGAGAACTATGCCGTCGTGCCCTCACAACACGCACAAGTGCAATACTAGCCTATTCCGCATTATCGATGTCCTATCTCGATAATACTTCGGCTATGGATATTTAATGATTAATCCTTCGTGGACTGATACTGTCTCATATCATCTCAATCCAGGAACTAATCATATGGACCTCTCTTCATTTATACATCTATGGTGATCTAATCACAAATAATGAGAGTGCAATTTCCTTGTCACATAGTTAATTTGTACAATAACACCGTGATTTGTGCAAATAGTGACGCTATGGGTCATTTTGTCCAACATTGGGTGTGATGTCAAGATGGAAGTATCACTTCAGTTATAGTGGAGATGATGATCACGTAGGATACGAAACTAGTACTCTTATGTACTGCAGTCATAGGGATAATATGACTAGGTCATAGTTATCCGATTATAGAGACTAGTTACCAGACATCCGATATGTTGCTTCGTACGAGGCAGACACAATTCCAGACCCAGGTCTTGCACGTGACCATCCGATACTGGATTGAGATATGCAATACTACATATACTACGCCTGATATAGATCGCTTATTCCTGTAAGCATGTTTCTGGAGAATTGGGTAGGCATGGCGCTTTGCTAGAAGCCAACCTTGTCTTGTAAATCGGTAAAACATAGTACTAGGTACGTACATATTCGGATAGTCTGATAACCGTATTTACTTCCAACATATCCGAGGATCTCATGGGTCGCTTCCCGAAGATTCACCGATGACGTATGACTCACACTTTATTAATCTGGGATTAATTAGAGGAGAGAGAAAATTAATCTGGGATTAATTACGAAGATTTTTAAAATATATTTAAGAGAGAGACGATTAATTTGGAATTAATTGATAAATTAATATATTCGATATATTAAACGAAATTGGATTTCGACACGGAATTAAAATCAGATTTTAATTCGGGCGAATGAGTTAATTTAGAATTAATTCCTTAGGGATGTGAATAGTAATTTTACTAGGCATAGTTATTTAATTACGTCTCCACGGAAATTCGTTAATTCAGAATTAACGAACCCGAGCCCGGGAGTGTTTGCGGACGCACTCGCATTTCGAATCGAGTGGGGTCCGTAAGTCACATCTAGCATCACATCATTCGTCAATCAAGTGATAGATGTCTTTCACTTTGAGTGATTGACACCAGTCACTATTCATGAGTGATGTGACTTGATGGAAGTGGTTGGAAAGCTTTTTGAAAGCTTCAATGACATATATTATTATTTTAAATGTTTGGTATATGTTTTGATTTTTGAAATCAATTAACACAACACAACTCCTTCTCTCTTTCTTTTCTCCATCTTGACGCCCAATGGGCTCTCTCTCCCTCTCTCATTCTCGGCCTTAGAGGCCATTTCTTCTCCTTTTGGTTCTTCAAAAACCGTGAGCTTGGAAGAAGAATGATGATGATTTTGTTGTAAAATCATGAGTGCTAGCACATAATGGAGTCATCCTAAGGTGATAGGGAAACCCATTTGTGAGCTTGGAATCACCATTTGAGAAGCTTGGAGCTTGTAGACAACAATGGAGACCATGGCCGAAAATTGGAGCACAAAACAGCATGTTGCCATGAGCTTCCAATGAGGGAAGAAAAGATTTTTGTTCTTCGTCGCATCGCTCAACCGATCATTGTGAGTATTCCGCAACTTCCTTTGATGTATTCGTATGTTGTTTCTTGCTTGATAATCGATCCTCGGGACCGTAGAAACTCCAACACCATAACATCATTATTTGTACAGAACATGGTGTTATTGTGAAAATTAACTATGTGACAAAGGAAATTCCTCTTTTATCATTTGTGATTAGATCACCAAGATGTATAAATGATAGAAGTCCTTATGATTAGTTCCGGATAGAGATGATATGAGACAGTATCGATCCATAAAGGTTTAATCATTAAACATCCCTAGTCGTAATATTATCGAGATTGGACATCGATAATGCGGAATAGACTAGTATTGCACTTGTGCGCGTTGTGAGGACATAACAGTATAGTTATCATATATTTGGGTATTGGATACTCATGCAAGTGCGATAGGAGGTTGTGTTTTACCGATGGTATGAAAAACAGCTTTGCTCTGGATAGACCCCGCGAAATCCCATTGGTAGTATGTCTGTGTGTCTATGGGAGTCTGCTTCAGGGTAGGTGTATTTGGTCTTAACCTGACACTTACACCGCTAATACTTGTGACAATCAATATACTTTGGTTTTGGTCGTCCAGGGCTTTAACTGGTTCTCTGTACGCCTCTTCTGGGTATATTGAGAATCGTAGTGTATTGGGTGTGATGTCGAGAAGGAAGTATCACTTCAGACATATGGAGATGATGATCACGTAGGATATGGAACTGGTTCTCTTATATGCTGCAGCTATCGGGATAATATGACAAGGTCATATTTATACGATTATAGAGACTTCGGTGGAAAGATATAAGGCTAGATTGAAAGCTAGTTGCCAGATATCCGACATGTGATTTGTACGGGGCAGACACATTCCCAACCCCAGTCCTAGCACGTGACATCTGATACTGGATCGATATACACATATACTACGTATACTACGCCTGACATAGATCGTATATTCATTTAAGATATTTCTGGAGAATTCGATTGGCATGTCTCTTTGCTTGAAGCCAACCTTGTCTTGTAAATCGGTAAAAAAATAGTTCTAGGTACGTACGTGTTCGGATAGTCCAACGACCCGATTTACTGCCAACATATCCGGGGATCTCATGGGTCACTTCCCGAAGATTCACCGATGACGTATGACTCACACATTATTAATCTGGGATTAATTAGATGAGAGAGAAAATTGATCTGGGATAAAATACTATTTAGAGAGAGAACGATTAATTTGGAATTAATCGATAAAATAATATAATCGATATATTAAACGAAATTAGATTTCGACGCGGAATTAAAATTAGATTTTAATTCGGGCAAACGAGTTAATTTAGAATTAATTCGCTTGCGATGTGAATAGTAATTTTGCTTGGCATAATTATTTAATTAAATTTGATTTAATTACGTCGCAACAGATAACTCGTTAATTCAGAATTAACGAACCCAAGCCCGAAAGTGTTTACGGGCCCATCTGATTTAAAATCAAAGTGTGGCCCACAAGTCACATCACGCATCACATCAATCATTCATATGATATAAGTCACATCACTTTGAGTGATGAGATGCTTGTCACTATTCATGATTGATGTAAGTGGTTGGAAAGTTTAAAAAGGCATTTGATGGCTTGATTGCAATATACCATTATTTTATATTTGGTGTTTGAATTTTAATTTGTGTATTAGATACACAAAACAACCAACACATCTCTCAATCTCTCTTCTTCACTCTCACGGCCTTGGCCATTTTTCCTCTCTCAAATTTCCTTTCATGGCCGAATATGCTAGGAAGGAAGATGGTGATTTTTGTGGCAAAAATTACCAAGAGCTAGCACTCTTTAGAGTCAATACAAAGGTGATAAGGAAACCTTTCCCATGAGCATGGAATGCTTGCTTAAAGCTTGGAGCTTGGAAGACAACAATGGAGCATAAAACATGTCATTGTCATGAACTTCAAGGAGGATGAAGAAAAGGCTTTGTTCTTCGTTGCATCAAATCTGATCAAAGTGAGTATTTCCGCTACTTTAACTTTGTTGTATTCGCACATTTCATGACTTAATTAATTCTTGGAACACCTAGTAAATTCCAACAATGGTATCAGAGCATGATTAAGCATGAAATTTGACTTAGGGTTTATATACTTGAATTTGGGTAATTTTGCTTGGAGCATGATTTTGTCAAATTGAGTGTTTGGTTAAGTTTGTATGATGATAACTTAGAGTTATACATGCCTAATTTGGAGAAAAAATGATTGGATCAACTTTCCCCAAATTTCTTATCATGGTCGAATGGTACCCTTAGTGTGGCTCTTGGTGATTTTTTTATTTTAAGTCATTGGATGTGATTGAAATCCATGGGATATATTAATTTGTGGTTTGATTGGATTGAAATCAAAATTGATTTAAAAGTCCCCAATTGCCGAGAGCTTAGAAGCATGTTTGGGATTGATTTTTCATTCAATGATGTTGGACATGTGTTGATGATGATTAGCATGATTAATTATGTAAATTGGTGTTTTGGAAATGTCAATTTGGTTAATTAATCATAGCTATACACTTTAGGTTAATTGAATTGTAAAATTTGGAATTTTGTGATTTAATTAATTGGGCTTATTTTGGAAATTGGGCTTGTAACGTTGTAATTGGGCTTAATGGGCTTGGTTGGGCCAAGTTTGGTTTAGGCTAATTGTTAGACATTATGACCCATAGCGTCACTGTTTTGTAAATGATATTGTATTATTGTACAAAATCAACTATGTGATAATGAAATTTCCTTTTGCCGTTTTGTAAATTATTTACTTTGATATATTAATGGCAAAAGTCCATATGATTAGTTCTGTATTGAGATGATATGAGACAGTATCAATATAAAAGGTTTAATCATTAAATATCCCTAGTCGGAGTATTATCGAGATCGGACATCGATAATGCGGAATAGACTAGTATTGCACTTGTGCGAGTTGTGATGGCACAACGGCATAGTTCTCATATATTTAAGTATTGGATACTTATGCAAATGCGATAGGAGGTTGTGTTTTACCGATGGTACAGAAAACAGCTTCGCTCTGGATAGACCCCGCGGAATCCCATTGGTAGTATGTCTGCGTGTCTATGGGAGGCCGCATCAGGGTAGGTGTATATGGTCTTAACTTGAGACTTGCATCGCTAGTACTTGCGACAATCGGTAAACTTTGGTTTTGGTGGTTCGGGCTTTAACCGGTTCTGTGTACGCCTCTTCTGAGTTTATCGAGAATCGTAGTATACTGGATGTGATGTCAAGATGGAAGTATCACTTCAGACATATGGAGATGATGATCACACAGGATACAAAACTAATACTCTATAAAAGGTTGCAACCGTCGGGACAATATGACCAGGTCAGGATTGTCCGATTTAAAGAGACTAGTTGTTTGATGTCCGATATATGTTTCGTACGGGGCAGACACATTTCCAGCCCCAGGCCTAACATGTGATCGTCCGATACTGGATCGATGTACGCGATACTACGGAATACTACGCTTGATAAAGATCTAATATTCCAATAAGAATATTTCTAGAGAATTGGGTAGGCATGGCGCTTTGCTAGAAGCCAACCTTGTCTTGTAAATCGTTAAAAATGTAGTACGAGGTACGTACGTGTTCGGATTATCCAACGACCGTATTTACTGCCAACATATCCGGAGATCTCTTGGGTCGCTTCCTGAAGATTCATCTATGATGTTTGATTCGAACTTTATTAATCTTGGATTAATTACGGAGAAACTTTATCTTGGATAAAATGCCTAATTAGGAGAGAGAACGATTAATTTGGAATTAATCGATAGAATAATATATTCGATATATTAAACGAAATTAGATTTCGACGCGGAATTAAAATCAGATTTTAATTCGGGCAAACGAATTAATTTAGAATTAATTCGTTAGCGATGTGAATAGTAATTTCGCTAGGCATAATTATTTAATTTACGTCGCGACGGAAATTCGTTAATTCGGAATTAGCGAAACCGAGCCCGAAAGTGTTTGTGGACACATACGTATTTTGAAATGAGTGGGACCCACAAATCACATCGCGAAGTCTCATCACTTGACACGACTAGTTGATGGATGTATCTAGTCACCTTTATTGGATGATACATTGTCACTATTCTCAATGTAAGTAGGTGAGGCCATTTAATGGATTTTTGGGAGGGAAAACTTTTTCACGTTTTTGGAGGGATATTTACCAAATATTTTTTGGTAATTGTTATCTCATCATTCACGGTTTTGGAAACATGAAAGAGAAAAACAAAAGCAAACCAAAAGCCTCTCTCCCTCTTCTTATTGCTCACGCCGTGAGCTTCAACAAGGCAAGAAAAATTGTTTTTCATCTTCTCCATTTTGCTAGCACAATGAAGGATCAAAGGAGGTGATAGGGAAACAACCTTGGAGCTTGGAGTACTTGAAGACTTGAAGCTTCTCTCCCTTTTGCTCTTGGCCGAAAGTTTCCACCTTGAAGACTCAAGGATTTTCTTCATCATTTTTCATCACAAGCTTTGTAAGTATGATTCCGCCATGCTTCAAGCTTTGCATGTATAAATCGTGTGTTTCATTGGCTTATACTTTCTTTGGGACTAATAATAGAAACCTACACTAATTGGTTGGATCCAATTGGGCCCAAAACAATATCCATAAAGTCCAAATGCAACTAATGGACCTTTAAAGTTTAATTGGGCCTAATGGGCCTAAATTGATTTCTAGTATTATGGGTGATTCCTTGATTGGGCTTTGGTTGCCAAAGCCCACACTTTGAGAAATTAATTGAAAGCCCATTGGACTTTAATTAAGTGACATTGGATGTTAATCGGGCTTTCAGACCCGTAACGATTAGTTTTAGAATCTAAGTCATAAAGGTTCGTTAATAAAGTGTAATATTTAATTTGGAATTAAATAAATGAATTAGTATTAAATATGAATTAAATTGGATTTAATGTTGTAGTTTAATGTAATTCAAGAATTCGTACTTTGAGTACTTATTCATAAAACTAGTCGAACTTGCGCAAAATCAAATCGTTGTTTGAACATTGGATGGTCATTAATATTCAGATTCATTAATTGGATTAGATTGATTGATAACATGCTAGTGTGAATACATGGATGTGATGTATGAATAATGTATATCAGATGGATATTAGATAAGTGAGTGCAATTTTGGAAATTGTTGTAATACATTTAAAATTTATTTAAATTGGACCTGCATGTCCGGCCTTATCTCTCATAACTCTTTGTATTTCTCTTCTGACTTATTCCCCTCAATGTAAATGAGGTTTCTTTAGAAGTGTTATGTAATTGGGTAAAAGTTGTGCTAGCGGGAGAGAGGAAATGGAGAGATTTGTTCTAGGAACAATGTGTTTTAAGTATCCATCTGCATATCATTATTATTTTATTTATACGCACTTTATTATGTATTTAGAATGCATGTTTAAAGGTGTATGATGATGAGACCTTAACAAAGATAATAAATTGGTTGTCAATTTACGCGAAAAACCCTCAAAACATATTAAACATTTTTCCTTCCATTGAGTGATTCTTACTCAAGATCCAAGATTGGCACTGGTTTGTTGGCCAAAGTCAAGAACTTTGTCCGTCGCGGATGTGTTTGAATCATGAAGGCTTTGTTCTATATCGGTGTCTTGTCCAAGTTGTGATTTGTTGGCAAAAGTCAATAGCACTTCTTGTCCATCAACATTGATTACGAAGCTTTCCAAAGTCAATGGGTTCCGCTTAACTGGGATCATTAAGTTTGTTGTGCCAAAGCCAAGGCTTAATTGATTCAGAGGAAAAAGATTAAGGAATATATTGGATATATTGGCATATATAAGATATATGTTTCTGACTTGGATGTCCGCCTACTGGATCTAGGAATTGGATAGGATCCAATTGATCTTAGAGATCTACCTAGTTAAGTATCATACAATTTGTTGGCCAAAGTCAAGATTGTGTGTTATTTAACGGGATCCTAGCCCACTAGGAAACTAGGTTTCCCAAGTACTCAACAGAGGGTTAGAGGCTCGCCGAAAAATAGTGGGAGGCAAGTATTAGATTTGCAATTTCGTTTTAGATACTTGCCATACGCGTTCATTTCATTATTCGTCAATATATACAAACGTTGTTTTAATTAAACAGTTGGACTGTATTCAAACTAATTCAATAAATAGTTGATTTTATAATTGGATTATAGTCATCAATATAATTGAATTAACAATTAAAAGTATATTTGATTATATAGTTGGACTATAGTAATCATTATATATAAAAGTACCCCAAATCATTGATTAAATAGTTGGACTATTAAAATCAAGATAAAACTGAAAGATTAACGTTTAGAACATATTCCTGGGTGAAAATGTGTTTAAGAGGCTTTAATTTTCAGATTGGGAATAAAACCTCTGGATAGTCTTAAGAATCGAGAAGATATTTTATTTGATAGAATGACATCTCGAGCCTAAGCCCGGAGTTAAGCAATAGTAGAGCATGATCTTTAGAAGATTCATGTGATGATAACTTTAGTGCTTAATCTGTTATGCTTGCCATAATGACTCATTGATTTCGTCGTCATAACTAAGGATTAGATCTTTAAACCATGATGTTGAAATTGAAGGATCTTCATAGGTTTATACTTAGATCTTAGAAGCATTAATTGCAATAGAAAACTCTTTTTAGAGTTAATGGCTATGCTCAATAAGACAAAGCCAAAGTTTACAAAAGGGAAAGAAGCGCAAGACGCATCTTACTTCGATATCACAGAAGGCCAAGGCTTGGCTAAAGGCTTCTGGGGTATGGAAAGAGGACAAAGGCAAAATAATCACAGTATTCAAGGAAGAAAAATGACATATCCCAAAATGTCTGCCTAAACTGTGGGAAACGGGGTCACTGAAGCGTGACTGCCGTATGGACAAGGAAGACATGAAGGAATAGAAGGCAGGGCAAGGCTCTGACTTCAAGTATGTTTGTCATAAACATGTTAACTACTAGTATTAAAATTGGATTTTATATAATATATATGGTATATAGATATGTATTGATGTGCAGAATCTGCTGATTAGCAGGATGCTGACTTCAGATGAGATCGCTCTGCGAGTCGAAAATGAGACGACAGTCGCTGTTTTGACCGTAGATACCTGAGTTTAGGAACTACCATTTGGGTGTGTACTTAAATTATGAAACTCTTAAATGTACCTTGTTTGACTAGAAACATTATCTCTATATCGAGTATAACTCGTTGTGAGTATACCTTTATAATCTAGAACAATAAAGTGTTTTATTTTATAAAGATTATATTCAGATAAACAAATTAGATGTGAATAACAGTATTTATATTT
Source organism: Zanthoxylum bungeanum (assembly GCA_019454045.1). Lineage (NCBI taxonomy): Eukaryota > Viridiplantae > Streptophyta > Magnoliopsida > Sapindales > Rutaceae > Zanthoxylum > Zanthoxylum bungeanum. Next base: position 137,785 of record SKCR01040268.1, on the reverse strand, counting down.
TAAATATAAATAAATCTCAAACATACAACATGACAAACAAGTAGCTCAAACTGATTTGATTAGATGAGACTTATTTGTGGCAGTGTTGTCTGGGAACATTAAACAAGACTCGTATATCCACACTTTTGAAGAGTGGGAACTAGGACGGATTTGATTCTATTCAAATGATGTCTACGAATCTAGTTTATTAGGTAAAGTACCTAAAATACATTTTACTTGGTAGAAGTGTAAGTGTCATCGATCTGTTAGCCCTCGTTCATAGTGACGTAAGTGGGCCCATATCTAGCTAGGCTAGAGGTGGATATGAATATTTCGTGACCTTTACGGATGTGGCATCGCATTTTGGTTGGGTGTTTCTTTTGAAACATAAATCGGAAAATTTTAGAGTTTCGACTCGAAGTAGACAAACAGATCGACTAAAGTATTATTTCGACATGGTTAGACCATGATGAAAATACTTAAGCAATAAGTTTCTGGAATACTTGAAAGAGTATAGTATTCTTTCAATGAGGACTCTTCCCGGAACACGTCATTTTGACGGTGTGTCCAAACGGAGATACCGAACTTTGTTGGACATAGTCAGGTTAATCATGAGTCGCCCTGAGCTACCATTTTTATTCAAAGGATACGCATTAAACAGTGCAAAACTTATTTTGAATAAGGTTCCATGAAAATCTGTTACACAGACTGTTAGACATTATGACCCATAGAGTCACTGTTTTGTAAATGATATTGTATTATTGTACAAAGTCAACTATGTGATAATGAAATTGCCTTTTGCCGTTTTGTAAAATTATTTACTTTGATATATTAATGGCAAAAGTCCATATGATTAGTTCCGTATTGAGATGATATGAGACAGTATCAATATAAAAAGGTTTAGTCATTAAATATCCCTAGTCGGAGTATTATCGAGATCAGACATCGATAATGCGGAATAGACTAGTATTGCACTTGTGCGAGTTGTGATGGCACAACGACATAGTTCTCATATATTTAAGTATTGGATACTTATGCAAGTGTGATAGGAGGTTGTGTTTTACCGATGGTACGAAAAACAGCTTCGCTCTGGATAGACCCCGTGGAATCCCATTGGTAGTATGTCTGCGTGTCTATTGGAGGCCGCATCAGGGTAGGTGTATATGGTCTTAACCTGAGACTTGCATCGCTAGTACTTGTGACAATCGTTAAACTTTGGTTTTGGTGGTTCGGGGCTTTAACCGGTTCTGTGTACGCCTCTTCTGGGTTTATCGAGAATCGTAGTGTACTGGATGTGATGTCAAGATGGAAGTATCACTTCAGACATATGGAGATGATGATCACGCTGGATACAGAACTAGTACTCTATAAAAGGTTGCAACCGTCGGGACAATATGACCAGGTCAGGATTGTCCGATTTAAAGAGACTAGTTGTTTGATGTCCGATATATGTTTCGTATGGGGCAGACACAATTCCAGCCCCAGGCCTAACATGTGATCGTCCGATACTGGATCGATGTACGCGATACTACGGTATACTACGCTTGATAAAGATCTAATATTCCAATAAGAATATTTCTGGAGAATTGGGTAGGCATGGCGCTTTGCTAGAAGCCAACCTTGTCTTGTAAATCGGTAAAAACGTAGTACGAGGTACGTACGTGTTCGGATTATCCAACGACCGTATTTACTGCCAACATATCCGGAGATCTCTTGGGTCGCTTCCTGAAGATTCACCTATGATGTTTGATTCGAACTTTATTAATCTTGGATTAATTACGGAGAAACTTTATCTTGGATAAAATGCCTAATTAGGAGAGAGAACGATTAATTTGGAATTAATTGATAAAATAATATATTCGATATATTAAACGAAATTAGATTTCGACGCGGAATTAAAATCGGATTTTAATTCGGGCAAACGAATTAATTTAGAATTAATTGGTTAGCGATGTGAATAGTAATTTCACTAGGCATAATTATTTAATTTACGTCGCGACGGAAATTCGTTAATTCGGAATTAGTGAAACCGAGCCCGAAAGTGTTTGCGGACACATTCATATTTTGAAACGAGTGGGACCCGCAAATCACATCGCGAAGTCTCATCACTTGAGACGACTAGTTGATGGATGTATCTAGTCACCTTTATTGGATGATACATTGTCACTATTCTCAATGTAAGTAGGTGAGGCCATTTAATGGCTTTTTGGAGGGAAAACGTTTTCACGTTTTTGGAGGGATATTTACCAAATATTTTTTGGTAATTGTTATCTCATCATTCACGGTTTTGGAAACAAGAAAGAGAAAAACAAAAAAAACCAAAAAGCCTCTCTCCCTCTTCTTCTTGCTCACGCCGTGAGCTTCAACAAGGCAAGAAAAATTGTTTTTCATCTCTCCATTTTGCTAGCACAATGAAGGATCAAAGGAGGTGATAGGGAAACAACCTTGGAGCTTGGAATACTTGAAGACTTGAAGCTTCTCTCCCTTTTGCTCTTGGCCGAAAGTTTCCACCTTGAAGACTCAAGGATTTTCTTCATCATTTTTCATCACAAGCTTTGTAAGTATGATTCCGCCATGCTTCAAGCTTTGCATGTATAAATCGTGTGTTTCATTGGCTTATACTTTCTTTGGGACTAATAATAGAAACCTACAATGGTATCATGGAGCCATGTTTAAGCATGAAATACATTAGGGTTATTTGGGTAAAATTGATTGAAGCATGTTCTTGTGAAATTTGATGATAAAGTATGCTTATATGTATGTAATATGATATTATACATGATCAATTTTGAGAAAAATGCATTGGATGATTTTTCCCCAAAATTGTTGCTTTGGCCGAATATGGAGGTCCTTGCTCTGAAGCATGTTCTTGTGAAATTTGATGATAAAGTATGCTTATATGTATGTAATATGATATTATACATGATCAATTTTGAGAAAAATGCATTGGATGATTTTTCCCCCCCAAAATTGCTGCTTTGGCCGAATATGAATGTTCTTCTTGCACTGGATTGTGATTTTTTGTTTACAAGTTCATTAGATGACTTAAAACATATACGGGACTTAGATTAGTGATTCAATCGGATTGAAAACCAATCGAACCAAAAAATCCCTCTTGGCCGAATGCAATATGGCATGTTAAAGGACTTGATTTTTTGTTCAAATAAATGTTGGACATGTGTTTTGAACAAGTGATTATTAATAAATTAAATTGGTGTTTTTTGAAAATTTGGTTTAATGAATTAATCATGGATTTACACTTTAATTAATTGAATTTTAAAAATTTGGAATATTAAAATTTAATTAATGGGCTTAATTGTATAATTGGGCTTGTATTATTATATTTGGGCATAATGGGCTTGGTTGGGCCAAGTAGATTTGGGCCAAAAGGATTGGATCCAATTTGGGCTTAAATCACTCCATTAAGTCCAAATATAGTAAAATGGCTTTAATGTTTAATTGGGCCTTATGGGCTTGAAATTGATTTATGGCATTTAATGGTGATTCCTTATTTGAGCTTGGTAATTGGGTTTAACCCACATTGACCAAAGCCCAAGCCTTAATAAATCAATTGAAAGCCCATCGGACTTTAATTAAACAAACATTGGATGTTAGTTGGGCTTGGAGACCCAATTAGATTAGATTTAGAATCTAAGTCTTTAAAAGCACATTAAAAGTGTAAACATTTAATTTGGAATTAAATAATTGAATTAGTCTTGAATATGACTTAAATTGGATTTAACGGGTAGTTCGATATAATTCGTGAATTCGTACCTAATGTACTTATTCTCAAACGAGTTAGACTCGCGCAAATCAAACCGTTGTTTGAACATTGGATGATCACTTAAACAAAGACTAATTAATTGGATTTGATTGGTTGTATAGCATGTCTTGATTGAATATATAGCATTATTCAGTCCTCAGCTCAAGCTATTCACTGCCGTGTGACTCCTATTTCTGGGGTTTGGAATTGTGTAGTTTCAGTGTTTATGGTGAGTGTGATTACGAGAAGCGGCGAGATCTTTGGGCTGACCTGCTTAATTGTGGTAGTATGGTTGATGATTCCCCTTGGCTTGTTTTAGGTGATTTCAATGCTATCCGTTCTCCGTTTGAGCATAGTGGTGGATCTGTGGCTTGGCCAGCTTGGAAAGATGACTTGGGTTGCTGTTTGGGTCAAGCTGGCTTGGATGATCTGCAGTATTCTGGGTGTAAGTTTACTTGGTTTAATAAGCAGATTCAGTCTCCTATTTGGCGCAAGTTGGACCGTGTTCTGGTAAATCCTTCTTGGGAGTGTATTTCCCGGGTTCTTCTGCCCGCTTTCTTCTTCCTTCCCGGATTTCTGATCACTCTCCTATGGTTGTTAAGCTTGCAGAGCTCCCTAAAAGGAAAATTCCCTTTAAATTCTTTCAGTTTTGGGTGGATCATCCTGATTTTCTTTCTGTTGTGGCTAGGGCTTGGGATATTGATGTTCATGGTACTCCAATGTTCCGGTTATGTTGTAAGCTAAAGAATGTTAAAGCAGCTTTGAAGAAATTTAATGTTGAGCATTTCTCTAAAATTTCTTGTCGTGTTTTGGAGATCAGGAAGGAGTTGGATAGAGTTCAATGTGCTTTACAGGACTTCCCCAGTGACCCTGCTCTGTTAGCTGAGGAAGCTTGTCTTTCAGTGAGTTATGGTGATTTGAGTCGGGCTGAAGAAGGCTTTAATAGACAGAAATCTCGTGTTCAGTGGCTTAACCTTGGGGATCAGAATTCTAAGTTCTTCTTTACCGCTATGAAGAGTTTTCATGGCCGTAGTAAGGTTACTTCTATTACTAAAGAGGATGGTACCCGAGTGGAGGAAGATGCTTTGGTTAGAGATGAGATTGTTTCCTTTTTTGAGTCCCTTTTTGGTCCTCAGCATCGTCAGCAGGATTTTGATAGGGTGACCCTCCATTCTGCTATTACTAGACATGTGACTGAGGAGCAGAGTATGGCTCTTTCTCGTGAGGTTGAGGATGAGGAGATTAAGGCTGTTTTGTTCGGGCTGAAAGACAATAAAGCTCCAGGTCCGGATGGGTTTAATTCGGGTTTCTTTAAGAAGTGTTGGAATATTGTGGGGGATGATGTCTTATGTGCTATTCATTCATTCTTTTCTTCTGGACGTCTTTTGAGGCAGGTAAATGCTACATCCATTGCTCTGATTCCTAAGATTCCTAACCCTTCCCAGGTTAAGGATTATAGGCCCATTTCTTGCTGTAACACCATTTACAAGTGCATTGCTAAGCTGATTGCGAACAGAATTAAGGTCATTCTCCCTTCAGTGATCAGTCAGAATCAATCTGCTTTTGTCGAGGGAAGGCGTATTAGCGACAATATTCTCTTATGTCAGGAATTGGTTCGGAATTATCACCGGAATGGCGGTTCCCCGAGGTGTGCTCTTAAGATAGACTTGATGAAAGCTTATGACACTGTTCGTTGGGATTTTTTGGTTGAGGTTCTGAGGACTGTTGGTATTCCTGAGAGGATGGTGGGTTGGATTCAGGAGTGTATGACTACTACGAGATTCTCTGTTTCTATTAATGGTGAGCTGAATGGATTTTTCTCTGGGGGTCGTGGGTTGCGACAAGGTGATCCTATGTCTCCTTATCTCTTTGTTTTGGCTATGGAAGTTTTATCAGGCCTTCTTCGTAATATGGCTACTGATCCGGGTTTCCAGTTCCACTGGCGGTGTTCAAAGGACCGTCTTACTCATCTCTGTTTTGCAGATGACCTTATGATTTTTGTAAAGCAGATGCATCCTCTGTTTCTTTGATCAAGGATTGTATTGGGCAGTTCAGTGGTTTATCAGGTTTAATTCCGAATCCAGCTAAGAGTCATCTCTTCTCTTCTGGCATCTCTCTTTCTATGCAAGACCAACTGCGAGATGTGTTGAGATTCCAGGTGGGGACTCTTCCTGTGAGGTATTTGGGGGTTCCTTTGATCTCTACTAAACTTAGGGCCTCTGACTGTGCTTCTCTTGTGGATCGTATTGTTATGCGTGCTAAAAGTTGGAGTTGTAAGTTTCTCTCTTATGCAGGTCGGCTCCAGCTTATAAAGTCTGTTTTGTTCTCCATTCAAGTTTATTGGTCTTCTTTATTTATTCTTCCTAAGTCAGTGTGATTAGGAAGGTGGAGACTATCCTTCGTTCTTTCCTTTGGAAGGGTAGTGCGCTTATCACTACTGGGGCTAGAGTAGCTTGGAGCAAAATTTGTTTACCTCTTAAGGAGGGGGGTCTGGGTATAAAGAGTCTGGAAGCTTGGAATAGAGCAGCTATTGTCAAGCATATTGGTGGTTTCTCTGTTCTGGTCAGGTTTCTTCTTGGTCTACTTGGGTTTACTCTTATTTACTGAGGGGGAGAAGTTTTTGGGAGATCCCTCGTCCTTCTGATTGCTCTTGGAGTTGGCGTAAGATTTTGGAGCTTCGTTCTTGGTCCCGTCGGCGGATGAGAGTGAGTATTGGGAATGGTGAGTCGACTTTATTGTGGTTTGATAATTGGCATCCTGTAGGCCCGATTGAGTACTCATTGGGCGAGAGAGTGATTTATGATTCTGGCTTGGATAGGATGGCGACAGTTGCTTCCATTATCTCTGATTCTGCTTGGCATTGGCCCCCTTCTAGATCTGCTGCTCTTGTTGATCTGGCTCAGACTCACCTTCCGTCTCCTTCTAGTTTGAGGGAGGATATGCTGGTTTGGGAAGATGATAGACATGGGAAATTTTCTGTGGATTGTGCCTGGAATGCTTTGAGGTCGAGGAGACCCGAGATGCCTTGGTCCCGAGTTGTCTGGTTCCGGAAATCTATTCCCCGCCATTCTTTTCTTCTTTGGATGTCCATTCAGGGAGGCCTGTGTACTCAGGACAGTCTAATGAAATTTGGTATATCCTCTTGCTCGCGGTGTATCCTTTGTGGTTGTTCGAGTGAGGACATCGATCATCTTTTATTTCAGTGCCTCTTTTCATTGAGGGTTTGGTCGTCTGTTTAGCCATGTGTGGTTTAGACTGGAGCTGTCGAGATTGGCGCCAAACTGTTGAGTGGCTTTGTCAGTTCTCTGGTGCCTCTTTATATCATCTTCTGGTTCGTCTGTCCTTTGCAGCGTCAGTTTACCATATATGGAGGGAGAGGAATGCTCGCACTCATGATATGCCTCTTAGGCCAGTTTCTGTTCTTCTATATGATATTGTTTTTGATGTTCGGAATCGTGTTAGTTCTTTACGTAAGGTGACTCCATCTTATGACAATAAATGGCTTCACCTTTCGTGGCACTTGCCCGATGACATCTTTAGTTGATCTATTGTAGCCGTTTGGCTTTCTTCTAGGAGGGCTTGTCCTCTCTAGATCCTGGGGGATGCCCCTTTGCTCTTGTATAGTTTTCTTTTGGTTATAATACTTACCTTATCCAAAAAAAAAAATAGTGTATATCGGATGGATATTAGGAAGGGAAAGGGTAATTTTAGAAATTAATTGTAAATTGAGAATTAGAAATTGGACCAGCGTCTCCAGCCTATCTCTGTGTAATTCTCTTCTCACCTAATTCCCCTCAATGTAAATGAGGTTGTCTCTTATTGTATAGTAATGGGGTAGAAGTAGAAAAATGCTAGGCGGGGAGAGGAAAGGGAGTGATTTGTTCTAGGAACAAGTTGTTTTATATATCCATCCGTATATCACTATTAATTTACTTTACGCACTTTATGATGTTTTAGAAGCATGCTTAAGGGTGTATGATGATGAGACCTAACAAAGATAATAAATTGGTTGCCAATTACGCAAAAATCCCTCAATTTATATTAGCGATTATCCTTCCATTGAATGATTCTTGTTCAGATCCAAAATTGGCATTGGTTTGTTGGCCAAAGTCAAGACCTTTGTCAATTGAGGATGTACCTGAATCATGAGAGTTTTGTTCCACATCGGTGGTCTTGTCCAAGTTGTGATTTGTTGGTCAAAGTCAAGATCACTTCTTGTCCAACGACATTGATTACGAAACTTTCCTCGTCAATGGGTCCCGCTTAACTGGAATCATTAGGTTTATTGTGCCAAAACCAAGGCCTAGATGATTCGGAGGATATGGTTAGGAAAATGTATTAGATACATTGGCATAAGTAATATACATATGTTTTGGATTTGGATGTCCACCTAACCGGATCTAGGAATTGGATGGGATCCAATTGATCTTTGAGATCTACCTAGTTGAATAGCATACAATTTGTTGGCCAAAGTCAAGGTTGTGTGTTATTTAACGGGATCCTAGCCCACTAGGAAATAGGATTTCCCGAGTTCTCGACAGAGGGTTAGAGACTTGATGAAAATAGTGGGAGGCTAGTATTGAATTTGCAATTTCGTTCAGATACTTAGCCTTACGCGTCTTTCAATATTATTTCGTCTATTATTAAAATTAGTTGGACTAATACATTGTTATTTTTTTGTAACAGTTTGACTGTACCCATTTTATCGTTAACTAGATAGTTGGACTATCGTAGTTGAGCGGAGTTATGGAAAACTCACAAGCGATGTCCGAGACATCATCATGGGTGACAATGTCTTTAAGGGCACAAACTTCGCTGATTGGGAAATGAACCTAAGGATAGTCCTTGGGGCTGAGAGGATGCTGTACACTATACAGATACCTCTCCCGCCTAAGCCCACTGACCCACTTGAGCTGGAGTTATTGAAAAATCACAGCGATGATTGTGACACTGCTCGGCTATTATGTTAGCTTCGATGACTCAACTTTCGTCGCCAGAATAAGGACTTGGATCCTTATAATATGATGGCTAGACTGAGAGATCTCCACCGCACCAACAAGCGGATGGAGAGGTACGAGTTGGTGAAGAAACTCTTCCGCGCCCGAATGACTGAAGGTGCATCAGTTGAGGCCCACGGGGCTCAAATGATCGCCGATATTGATGAGTTGGCCAATAGGGAATAGTCTTGGAGGCTGAGCTGACCGTAGATTTGATCTTACAGTCACTTCCTGATTCTTGGAAACAAATCATAATCAACTATAAGTTGATGGACACGGATGACTCTCTTGGAGAGCTGTTATCCATCTTGAAAGAGTCTGAAAAAGAACTCCAAAAAGGGGCAAGCGCGAGGCGCACTATGCATCAACCTCTCAGAGGCCAAGGGCTGGGCCCAAAGCTACTGGAGGGGTGAGGAAGAAGAAACATAAGAAAAAGGGTAAAGGCAAGTTGACAAAAGCTTCTGGGAAGCCAAGGGACAAGTCTCAAGATGTCTGCCTCAACTGCGGCAAGAAGGGTCACTGGAAACGTGACTGCCGAATGGGCAAGGGAGATAGGGAGGATATCAAGGCAGGCAAGGCACTAGCCTCTGGTATGTTTGTTTTTGAGATAAATATGACTACTTTTAGTTTTAAAAATTGGATTTTTGATTCTGGTTGTGCTGCTCATATATGTACTGATTCGCAGGATCTGCAGAATAGCAGGATACTGGCTTCAGGGGAGGTTGATCTACGAGTCGGAAATGGAACTCCAGTTGCTGTTTTGGCTGTAGGGACTTTTGTTTTGGAATTGCCCTCGGGGCATGTGCTTAAACTTTTGAACTGTTTTTATATACCTAGTTTGACTAGGAATATCATATCTGTATCTTTGTTAACCCAGCATGGGTACACTTTTGTATTTAGAAACACTGGGTGTTATTTATATAAAGATGATGCAGAAATTTGCACTGCTGTTGTGCAATAATGGCCTTTATATTTTGATATATAATGAATCTCCTAAACATAAAATAACAAACAAAAGGCTCAAAAGGAGTAATCTAAAAGATGAAGCTTACATGTGGCATTGTCGTCTAGGACACATTAACAAGACTCGCATATCCACACTTTCGAAGAGTGGGTACTTGGACGGATTTGATCCTAATTCATATGATGTCTGCGAATCTTGTCTTTTAGGCAAAATGCCTAAATCACCTTTTAGTGGTAAAGGTGAACGTGCCACAGAACTGTTAGCCTCGTTCATAGCGACGTATGTGGGCCCATGTCTAGCCAGGCTAGAGGTGGATATCATTACTTCGTAACCTTTACGGATGATGCATCTCGTTATGGTTATGTGTATCTAATGAGACACAAGTCGGAAACTTTTGAGAAATTCAAAGAGTTTCGACACGAAGTAGAAAAACAAACAGGCAAGAGTATTAAAACATTGGCGGTCGGACCGTGGTGGCGAATACTTAAGTTATGAGTTTCAAGATTACTTGAAAGAATATGGTATTCTTTCACAGTGGACTCCTCCTGGAACACCGCAATTAAACGGTGTGTCTGAACGGATAAACCGTACCTTGTTAGACATGGTAAGGTCCATGATGAGTCGCATTGAGCTACCTATATCCTTCTGGGGATACGCATTAAACAGTGCGGTACTTATTTTGAATAAGGTTCCATCAATGTCTGTTGAACAGACTCCATATGAGATATGGACAGGGAGGAAACCAGGTTTCCCTTTCCTGAAGATTTGGGGATGCTGGGCATATGTTAAACATTTGGAAGGTACCAAACTAGAACCTAAATCAGAGAAATGCCTTTTCGTGGGATATCCTAAGGAAACCAAAGGATATTACTTCTATCACCCACAAGAGAACAAAGTATTTGTTGCTCTACATGTATTTTTCCTTGAGAAGGAATTCCTAGATGCAGTGGTAAGTGGGAGGAAAGTGGAGCTCGATGAAAATCGTAGTGATACTATTCCTGGCAATGAATCAACGACGGAACATAAACAGACCATCAGGGATGAGTCTGTACCACAATCTTCATATACACAAGGATCGCGTAGGTCGGAGAGAGTCAGGACGGTACCTGAGAGGTATGGGTTCCTGATCTCACCTAATGTAGATATTAATCTTATTGAGGATAATGAACCGGCTACGTATGAGGAAGCAATACATAATATTGATTCCGCTTTATGGCAAGAAGCCATGAAGTCCGAGATGGATTCCATGTACGCCAACCAAGTTTGGACACTGGTTGATGCACCAGATGGCGTAAAGCCTATTGGATGCAGATGGATCTTCAAGAAGAAGACCGACATGGATGGCAACGTGCAAACGTACAAAGCTAGGCTTGTAGCAAAGGGTATCGTCAACAATATGGTATTGATTATGACGAAACTTTCTCACCCGTTGCCATGATTAAATCCATTCGGATAATGCTTGCAATAGCTGCATATTCGATTACAAGATATGGCAGATGGACGTTAAAACTGCTTTCCTTAACGGAAACCTTTTGGAGGATGTTTATATGCAACAACCTGACGGTTTTATCGTACCTAGACTTGCAAACAAGGTTTGTAAGTTAAATCGATCCATTTATGGATTGAAGCAAGCATCACGGTCATGGAATCAACGTTTTGATGAGATCATAAAAGAATATGATTTCGTACAAAACGCTGATGACCCTTGTGTATACAAGAAGGTTAGTGGGAGAGCACTGACTTTTATTGTCCTTTATGTCGACGACGTATTGCTTATAGGCAATGACATTCCCATGCTAACATCGGTGAAAGCTTGGCTTTCATTAAAATTCTCCATGAAAGATCTGGGAGAAGCAGCCTTTATTCTGGGAATAAAGATCTACCGGGATAGATCTAGAAAGCTGCCTGGACTCTCCCAGAGTACATATATTGACAAAGTATTAAGGTGATTCAACATGGATCAATCCAGAAGGGATTGATTCCAATGTCACGTGGTATCCTTCTGTTTAAGGACATGTGTCCTAAGACTAAAGAAGAGAGAGATAACATGAGTCGGATACCGTTCGCCTCGGCAGTCGGATCGATCATGTATGCCATGATATGTACGCGACCTGATGTGTCATATGCTTTGAGCATGTGCAGTCGCTTTCAGGCCGATCCAGGTGAAGGTCACTGGATGGCAGTTAAGAATATCCTTAAGTATCTTAGACGAACTAAGGATGCTTTCTTAATTTATGGAGGTGGAGAACTTGAGGTGTCTGGGTACACCGATGCAAGTTTCCAAACCGACAAGGACGACTTCAAGTCGCAATCGGGGTATATTTTTTGTTTGAATAACGGAGCAGTGAGCTGGAAATCTTCCAAGCAAGATACTGTTACCGATTCAACAACAGAAGCGGAGTATATCGTTGCGTCGGAAGCAGCAAAGGAGGCAGTTTGGATCCGAAAATTCCTAATCGGATTAGGAGTAGTTCCGTTAGCAGCTGAGCCTGTGCCATTGTATTGTGACAATAACGGGGCTATAGCACAAGCTAAGGAACCAAGGTCTCATCAACGATCCAAGCATGTTCTTCGGCGTTAACATCTGATTCGGGAGATTATACATCGTGGCAATGTAAAAGTCGAAAGGTCGCATCGGAAGATAACATTGCAGATCCGCTGACGAAGGCTGTTCTTCAGGATGTGTTTGTACGACATATACATAGTTCAGGTATTAGATGCTTGAGTGACTGGCTATATGCCAAGTGGGAGATTGTTAGACATTATGACCCATAGCGTCACTGTTTTGTAAATGATATTGTATTATTGTACAAAGTCAACTATGTGATAATGAAATTTCCTTTTGCCGTTTTGTAAAATTATTTACTTTGATATATTAATGGCAAAAGTCCATATGATTAGTTCCGTATTGAGATGATATGAGACATATCAATATAAAAAGGTTTAATCATTAAATATCCCTAGTCGGAGTATTATCGAGATCAGACATCGGTAATGCGGAATAGACTAGTATTGCACTTGTGCGAGTTGTGATGGCACAACGGCATAGTTCTCATATATTTAAGTATTGGATACTTATGCAAGTGCGATAGGAGGTTGTGTTTTACCGATGGTACGAAAAACAGCTTCGCTCTGGATAGACCCCGCGGAATCCCATTGGTAGTATGTCTGCGTGTCTATGGGATGCCGCATCAGGGTAGGTGTATATAGTCTTAACCTGAGACTTGCATCGCTAGTACTTGCGACAATCGGTAAACTTTGGTTTTGGAGGTTCGGGGCTTTAACCGGTTCTGTGTACGCCTCTTCTGGGTTTATCGAGAATCGTAGTGTACTGGATGTGATGTCAAGATGGAAGTATCACTTCATACATATGGAGATGATGATCACGCTGGATACAGAACTAGTACTCTATAAAAGGTTGCAACCGTCTGGACAATATGACCAGGTCATGATTGTCCGATTTAAAGAAACTAGTTGTTTGATGTCCGATATATGTTTCGTACGGGCCAGACACATTTCCAGCCCAGGCCTAACATGTGATCGTCCGATACTGGATCGATGTACGCGATACTACGGTATACTACGCTTGATAAAGATCTAATATTCCAATAAGAATATTTCTGGAGAATTGGGTAGGCATGGCGCTTTGCTAGAAGCCAACCTTGTCTTGTAAATCGGTAAAAACGTAGTACGAGGTACGTACGTGTTCGGATTATCCAACGACCGTATTTACTGCCAACATATCCGAAGATCTATTGGGTCGCTTCCTGAAGATTCACCTACGATGTTTGATTCGAACTTTATTAATCTTGGATTAATTACGGAGAAACTTTATCTTGGATAAAATGCCTAATTAGGAGAGAGAACGATTAATTTGGAATTCATCGATAAAATAAAATATTCGATATATTAAACGAAATTAGATTTCGACGCGGAATTAAAATCTGATTTTAATTCAGGCAAACAAATTAATTTAGAATTAATTCGTTAGCGATGTGAATAGTAATTTCGCTAGGCATATTTATTTAATTTACGTCGCGACGGAAATTCCTTAATTCAGAATTAGCGAAACCGAGCCCGAAAGTGTTTGCGAACACATTCGTATTTTGAAACTAGTGGGACCCGCAAATCACATCGCGAAGTCTCATCACTTGACACGACTAGTTGATGGATGTATCTAGTCACCTTTATTGGATGATACATTGTCACTTTTCTCAATGTAAGTAGGTGAGGCCATTTAATGGCTTTTTGGGAGGGAAAACTTTTTCACGTTTTTGGAGGGATATTTACCAAATATTTTTTGGTAATTGTTATCTCATCATTCACGGTTTTGGAAACAATAAAGAGAAAAACAAAAGAAAACCAAAAAGCCTCTCTCCCTCTTCTTCTTGCTCACGCCGTGAGCTTCAACAAGGCAAGAAAAATTGTTTTTCATCTTCTCCATTTTGCTAGCACAATGAAGGATCAAAGGAGGTGATAGGGAAACAACCTTGGAGCTTGGAATACTTGAAGACTTGAAGCTTCTCTCCCTTTTGCTCTTGGCCGAAAGTTTCCACCTTGAAGACTCAAGGATTTTCTTCATCATTTTTCATCACAAGCTTTGTAAGTATGATTCCGCCATGCTTCAAGCTTTGCATGTATAAATCATGTGTTTCATTGGCTTATACTTTCTTTGGGACTAATAATAGAAACCTACACAGACTTCATATTGGATATGAACAGGAAAGACACAGGGTTTTCTCACTCCTGTAGATTTGGGTATGCTAGGCATATGTTTGGATGATACCAAACTAGAACCCAAATTGATAAGTACCTAATTTGTGGGTTATCCTAGGGAAACTAAAGTATAGTACTTATACATCTCACAAGAGAAAAATTTAATTGTTGCTCACCATGCGGTTTTCCTAAGAGGAATACCTATATGCAGTGGTAAGTAGGAGGATAGTAAAACTTGATAAAAATCAGAGTGATACTGTTCCTGGCACCGATTTCTTAATGGAACACAAACAGTTCATCAAGGATGAAACTGTACCATAATCTTCAAATACACAAGAATTGCATAGTTGGAGAGAGTCAGAAAACAACCTGAGATGTATGGGTTTCTGATCTCGCCTAAAAAAGATGTCAATCTTATTGAGACAAACTGACTACGTATGAGGAAGTGATACAAGGTATCGACTACCTATTATGGCAAAGTGCCATAATGTCCGAAATGGATTTCATGTACACCAACCAAGTTTGGACACTGGTTGTTTTACCGTAAGACATTGTGTTAGTTGGTATTATAAAGGTCTTCAAGAAAGACATACATGGATGGCAACATTTAAATGTATAAAGCTAGGATTATACAGAAATGGTATTGCCATCAACATGGTGTTCATTACCACAATCCTTTTGTCCGTTGCCATGGTTGAATCTGTTGGACAATTATGACCCATAACATCACTATTTGTACAGATCATAGTGATTGTTTTACAAATTAACTATGTGACAAAGGAAATTGCTCTTTTATCATTTGTGATTAGATCACCAAGATGTATAAATGATAGAAGGTCCATATGATTAGTTCCGGATTGAGATGATATGAGACAGTATCAATCCACGAAGGTTTAATCATTAAATATCCCTAGCGTAGTATTATCGAGATTGGACATCAATAATGCGGAATAGACTAGTATTACACTTGTGCGCGTTGTGATGGCATAACAACATAATTCTCATATATTTGGGTATATGATAATCATGCAAGTGTAATAGAAGGTTGTGTTTTACCGATGGTACGGAAAACAGCTTCGCTCTGGATAGACCCCGCAGAATCCCATTGGTAGTATGTCTGTGTGTCTATGCGAGTCCGCTTCAGGGTAGGTGTATTTGGTCTTAACCTGAGACTTACAACACTAATACTTGGGACAATCAATATACTTTGGTTTTGGTCGTCCAGGGCTTTAACCGATTCTGTGTACGCCTCTTCTCGGTATATTGAGAATCGTAGTGTATTGGGTGTGATGTCGAGATGGAAATATCACTTTAGACATATGGCGATGATGATCACGTAGGATACGGAACTGGTGCTCTTATATGCTGCAGCTATCGGGATAATATGCCAAGGTCATAGTTATCCGATTATAGAGACTAGTTACTAGAGATCCGACATGTGCTTCGTACGGGGCAGACACATTCCCAGCCCCAGGCCTAGCACGTGACATTCGATACTGGATTGACATACACATATACTATGTATACTACGCCTGACATAGATTATATATTCCTTTAAGAATATTTCTGGAGAATTGGGTAGGCATGGCGCTTTGCTAGAAGCAAACATTCTCTTGTAAATCGGTAAAAATGTAGTACTAGGTACGTACGTATTCGGATAGTCCGATAACTAGATTTACTGCCAACATATCCGGGGATCTCATGGGTCGCTTCCCGAAGATTAACCGATGACGTATGATTCGCACTTTATTAATATGAGATTAATTAGATGAGAGAAAATTAATCTGGGATTAATTACGTAGATATTTGATCTAGGATAAAATATTATTTAAAGAGAGAGAACGATTAATTTGGAATTAATAGATAAATTAATATATTCGATATATTAAACGAAATTGGATTTATCTATGCTCTCTGCATGAGTTAATTTTAAGTATTCAGGAGTTGTATATTTACCGCTATTCCGATTTATTTTTTATGCATGTAAACTTAGATTTAGGACTTATATGAATTTAGATGTAGATTACTTTTGCAAATGTATGTTGAGTAGACTAGGTTAAAATTGCACAAATCCGTTCATTACAAATGACATAAGTAAGGTGTTGGGTTTCTCTAAGTCCCGGGATCGATTTCAAGCAATGAAATTATATGCGAATAAATCAAAGAAGTTACAGAATAAATACATTGATCGGTTCAGCGATGAGACGAATATAAAATCCAAGCTTATCTCCTCCAAGGCTCACGGCAGTGAGCAGATTTTTGTCTCCAAAAATTCGGCCATGGTCCTCCATTGATGCTCCAAGCTCCAAGCTTTCGAATGGTGATTCCATGCTCACAGGTTCGGTTCCCTATCATATTCGCAAGACTCCGATAGCGTGCTAGCACTCCGGAAACTTTACCACAAAATTTCCATTGCTTCATCTTCATTCTCGGTTTTTGACAGAAAAAGAAGAAGAAAAAGAAGAAGAAGAAGAAGAAGAAGAAGAAGAAGAAGAAGAAGAAGAAGAAGAAGAAGAAGAAGAAGAAGAAGAATTGCCCCTTGCGAGTGAGAGGGAGGAGAATATTGAGAGAAGAAGTGTTGTGTTGGTGGTTGGATAAAATGTGTATCTAATACACTTATTTGATTTTCATAAAATCAAATAAAGATATATACCGTTTTTGCGTTTCCAAAAAGTCAAATGGCAATAATGCCAATAAACCACTGTCATCAACTATTCACATCAATCAAGTGACAAGTTGTCACATCAATCAAAGTGACAAGTGATTTGACGATAGATGTGACTAGCGATTTGACGCTTGGTGTGACTTGTGGGCCCTACTCAATTTGAAATGCGAGCGGCCCCGCAAACACTCCCGGGCTCGGGTTCGTTAATTCCGAATTAACAAATTTCCATTGCGACGTAATTAAATCAAATTTAATTAAATAATTATGCCTAGCAAAATTACTATTCACGTCCTTAACGAATTAATTCTAAATTAACTTGTTCGCCCGAATTAAAATCTAATTTCAATTCCTTATCGAAATCCAATTTTGTTTAATATATCGAATATATTATTTTATCGATTAATTCCAAATTAATCATTCTCTCTCTTTAAATGATATTTTATCCCAGATAAAATATCTCCATAATTAATCCCAGATTAATTTCCTCTCTCGTCTAATTAATCCCATATTAATAAAGTGTGAGTCATACGTCATCGGTGAATCTTCGGGAAGTGACCCATGAGATCCTCGGACATGTTGGCAGTAAATTCGGTCATCGGACTATCCGAATACATACGTACCAAGTACTATATTTTACTGATTTACAAGACAATGTTGGCTTCTAGCAAAGCACCATGCCTACCCAATTCTCCAGAAATATTCTTATAGGAATAAGCGATCTATATCAGGTGTAGTATACGAAGTATTGTGTATATCGATCCAGTATCGGATTGTCACGTGCAAGGCCTAGGGCTGGATATGTGTCTGCCCCGTACGAAACACATATCGGATCTCTGGTAAATAGTCTCTATAATCGGATATACATGACCTATTCATAATATCCTGATAGCTGCAGCATATGAGAAAACAAGTTACGTATCCTACGTGATCATCATCTCCACTATAACTGAAGTGATACTTCCATCTTGACATCACACCCAATACACTACGATTCTCAATATACCCAGAAGAGGCGTACTCAGAACCGGTTAAAGCCCTGGATGACCAAAACCAAAGTATATTGATTGTCGCAAGTATTAGCGGTGCAAGTCTCAGTTTAAGACCAAATACACCTACCCTGATTCGGACTTCCATAGACACATAATTATACTACCAATGGAATTTCGATGGGGTCTATCCAGGACGAAGCTGTTTTCCGTACCATCGATAAAACACAACCTCCTATTACACTTGCATGAGTATTCAATACCCAAATATATGAGAACTATGCCATTATGCTCCCATAATATGCACAAGTGTAATACTAGTCTATTCCGCATTATCGAAGTCCAATCTCGATAATACTACGACTGGGGATATTTAATGATTAAACCTTCGTGGATTGATATTGTCTTATATCATCTCAATCCGGAAATAATTATATGGACCTTCTATCATTTATACATCTTGGTGATCTAATCACAAATGATAAAAGAGCAATTTCCTTTGTCACATAGTTAATTTGTACAACAACACCATGTTCTGTACAAATAGTGATGCTATGGGTCATAATTGTCCAACAATCTCCCACTTGGCCCATAGCCAATCACTCAGGTGCATTACACCTGAACTATGTATAGGTCGCTCAAATTTCTGCTAAGAGACAGCTTTCGTCTGCCGATTTAAAAGTTATCATCTAATGCGATTTATTCGATCATCACATCGCTACGATGTATGATCCGACGAATCATATGAAAATAGTTTAAAGTATATATCTGGATCGTTGATGAGATCGTTAATTCTTTAGCCTGTGCTGTAGCCTTGCTCAGCTGCTAACAGAATTATATCTAATCTAATTAGAATTATTTAGATCCAAGATGCTACTATTGTTGCGACAATTGTAGTAAAGTTTCGCTTTTGTTGTTTATACGGTAACAGTATCTTGCATTGAAGATTTCCAGCTCTCTGTTCTGTTATTCAAACTTTATAGTACCTTTATTATGACTTACAGTCGTTATTATCGGTTTGGAAACTTGCAGCAGTGAACCTAGTAACTTCAAGTTCTCATTCTCCATAATTTAAGAAAGCATCCTTAGTTCGTCTAAGATACTAAAGGATGTTCTTAACATCAATCTAGTGACTTTCACTTGGATTGGCCTGATTGTGACTCTATATGCTCAAAGCATATGAGGCACTAGGTCACGTACATTTTTCAATGTACGAATTCTCGGAGAGTGTCAACAACTTTTAGATCTTACCCAGTAGATCTTTATTCCTAGAATAAAGGTTGTTACTCCCAAGTATTCTACGGATAATTTCCATGAAAGCCAAGCTCTCACCGATTTATTTTATTGGAATATCATTTCCAAGAAATGACATATCATCATTATTAGGACATTCACTGTCAGTGCGCTCCCACTAACCCTTTTATATACACAAGAATCATTTTCGTTTTGAATCAAATCATACACCATTATGATTACATCAAAATGATAGTTCCAAGAAATCAATGCTTAATTCAATCCATACATGGATCGAATAACCTGCAAACCTTGTTTTCTAGTTATTGGTACGAAAAAACCGTCAGGATGTTATAAACATCCTCCAAAAGGTTTCCGTTTAAGGAAAGCGATTTTTGACGTTCAGCTGCCATATTTCATGAATGAAACATGCAGCATCAGCAAGCATTATCCAAATGGATTTAACCATGGCAACATGTAAAAAGTTTCATCGTAATCGACACAATGTTGATAACGAGATACCTTTTTCGCTAGAAGCCTAGCTTAATACGTTGGTATGTTGCCATCCATGTATGTCTTCCTTGAAGACTTATATAGTACCAATAGGCACAATGCCTTTCGGTACGTCAACTAGTGTCCAAACATAGTTGGTATACATGGAATCCATTTCGGACATCATGGCACTTTGAAATAATAGGAAGTCGATACCTTGTATCACTTCCTCAAACGTAGTCAGTTTGTCTTCCTCAATAAGATTGACATCTTTATGAGGTGAAATCAGAAACTCACACCTCCCAGGTTGTTTTCTGACTCTTTCCGACCTACGCGGTTCTTGTGTATTCGAAGATTATTGGTACAATTTCATCCTTGATGAACTGTTTGTGTTCCATTAAGGACTCGGTGCTTTGAACAGTATTACTCCTATTTTCATCGAGTTTTACTATCCTCCCACTTACCACTGCATATCGGTATTCCTCTTAGGAAAATCTCATGGTGAGTAACAATTACATTGTTCTCAAGTGAGTTGTATACGTACTATACTTTGGTTACCCTAGGATAACCTACAATTAGGCACTTATCCAATTTGGGTTCTAGTTTGGTATCATCCAAACTTATGCCTAACACTCCCAAATCTTTAGGAATGAGAAAACCGGTTTCTTTCCTGTTCATATCTAATATGAAGTCTGTCAAACAAATTTTCATGGAACCTTATTCAAAATACGTATTGCCCTGTTAAATGCTTATCCCTTTGAAGGAAAATGGTAGATCAGAGCGACTCATGATTAAACTTATCTTGTCCAACAAAATTCGGTTTCTCCGTTCAGACACACCGTCAAATTGACATGTTCCAGGAGGAGTCCTCATTGAAAGAATACTATACTCTTTCAAGTATTTGAGAAACTTATTGCTTAAGTATTTTCATCATGGTCTAACCGTGATGGTATAAATACTTTAGCCGATCTATTTGTCTATTTCGTGTCGAAACTTCCTGAAAGTTTCCGATTCGTGTTTCAAAAGAAACACATAACCATAACGCAATGCCACATCCGTAAAGGTCACGAAACATTCAGATCCACATCTAGCCTAGCTAGACATGGGCCCACTTATGTCACTACAGATCGATTGCACTTTCAATTTTACCAAGTAAAAGGTATTTTACGTACTTTACCTAATAAACTAGATTCATAGACATCATTTGAATGGAATCAAATTTTTCCTAGTACCCACTCTTCGAAAGTGTGGATATACTAGTCTTGTTTAATGTGTCTCAGACAACACTTCCACAATTAAGTCTTATCTGATCAAATCAGTTTGAGCAATTTATTTGTCATGTCATACGTTTGAGATTTATTTATATTCAAAATATAAATAATGTTATTCACATCTAATATGTTTATCTCTTTTTTGGATAAGGTAAGTATTATAACCAAAAGAAAACTATACAAGAGCAAAGGGGCATCCCCCAGGATCTAGAGAGGACAAGCCCTCCTAGAAGAAAGCCAAACGGCTACAATAGATCAACTAAAGATGTCATCGGGCAAGTGCCACGAAGGTGAAGCCATTTATTGTCATAAGATGGAGTCACCTTACGTAAAGAACTAACACGATTCCGAACATCAAAAACAATATCATATAGAAGAACAGAAACTGGCCTAAGAGGCATATCATGAGTGCGAGCATTCCTCTCCCTCCATATATGGTAAACTGACGCTGCAAAGGACAGACGAACCAGAAGATGATATAAAGAGGCACCAGAGAACTGACAAAGCCACTCAACAGTTTGGCGCCAATCTCGACAGCTCCAGTCTAAACCACACATGGCTAACACAGACGACCAAACCCTCAATGAAAAGAGGCACTGAAATAAAAGATGATTGATGTCCTCACTCGAACAACCACAAAGGATACACCGCGAGCAAGAGGATATACCAAATTTCATTAGACTGTCCTGAGTACACAGGCCTCCCTGAATGGACATCCAAAGAAGAAAAGAATGGCGGGGAATAGATTTCCGGAACCAGACAACTCGGGACCAAGGCATCTCGGGTCTCCTCGACCTCAAAGCATTCCAGGCACAATCCACAGAAAATTTCCCATGTCTATCATCTTCCCAAACCAGCATATCCTCCCTCAAACTAGAAGGAGACGGAAGGTGAGTCTGAGCCAGATCAACAAGAGCAGCAGATCTAGAAGGGGGCCAATGCCAAGCAGAATCAGAGATAATGGAAGCAACTGTCGCCATCCTATCCAAGCCAGAATCATAAATCACTCTCTCGCCAATGAGTACTCAATCGGGCCTACAGGATGCCAATTATCAAACCACAATAAAGTCGACTCACCATTCCCAATACTCACTCTCATCCGCCGACGGGACCAAGAACGAAGCTCCAAAATCTTACGCCAACTCCAAGAGCAATCAGAAGGACGAGGGATCTCCCAAAAACTTCTCCCCCTCAGTAAATAAGAGTAAACCCAAGTAGACCAAGAAGAAACCTGACCAGATATGTTTATCTCAATATCATCTTTATAAAATAAAACACTTTAGGGTTCTAGAATATAAAGGTACACTCGCAATGAGTTGTACTCGATATAGAGATAATGTTTCTAGTCAAACTAGTTACATTATAACAGTTACCTAATTTAAGTACACACCCAAAGGGTAGTTCCTAAACTTTGGTATCTATGTCAAAACAACGACTGTCATCCCATTTCCTATCCGCCAGATTAATCTCATCTGAAGTTAGTATCCTGCTCATAGTAGATTATGCACATCAATGCATATTTATGTACCACTTTTAGTATTTAAAATCCAATTTTAATACTAGTAACGAACATATTTATGACAAACATCTTTGAAGCCGGAGCCTTGCACCGTCTTCAATTCCTTCATGTCTGCCTTGTCCATACGGTAGTCACGCTTCAGTGACCCCGTTTGCCACAGTATTAGGCAGACATATTGGGATATGTCCTTTGTCTTCCTAGAAGACTATAATGATTTTGCCTTTATCATTTTCCACATCCCAGAAGCCTTTGGCCAAGCCTTGGCCTTCTAGAATATCGAATTAAGATGCGCCTTTCACTTCTTATCTTATTGCAAACTTTGGTTTTGGCTTCTTGAGCATAGCCATTAACTCCCTAAGAGTTAACAATTGCAATTAACACTTCTAAGATCTAAGTATAGATCTATGAAGGTCCTTTAATTTCAACATCATGGTTTAAAGATCTAATCCTTAGTTATGACGATGAAATTAAGGAGTCATTATGGCAAGCATAAAGGATTAAGCACTAAAGTTATCATCACATGAATCTTCCAAAGATCATGCTCTACCTTTTGCTAAACTCCGGGCTTTGGTCCAAGAGGTTATTTTATCAAATAAAATAACTTCTTAGTTTCCAGGACTATGCTGAAATTTTATTCCCAATTTGAAAATTAAAGTCGTTTAAACACATTTTCACCCATGATTATTTTTTAAACACCAATCTTTCAATTTATCTTGATTCTAATAGTCCAACTATTTAATCAACGATTTCAGGTACTATTTAATATAATGATTACTATAGTCCAACTATATAATCAATTATACTTTTTTCAATTTGTAAAATTCAATTATATTGATTACTATAATCCAATTATAAAATCAACTATTAATTGAAATAGTTTGAATACAGTCCAACTGTTTTAAAAACAACGATTAAATATTAGTGAAACTAATATATTAATTTATTTGACGAAAAATGAAATTTGCGCGTATGGAAAGTATCTAAACGAAATTACAAATTTAATACTTGCCTCCCCTATTTTTCGGCGAGCCTCTAACCCTCTATTGAGTACTCGGGAAACCTTATTTCCTAGTAGGCTAGGATCCCGTTAAATAACACACAATCTTAACTTTGGCCAACAAATTGTATGATACTTAACTAGGTAGATCTCTAAGATCAATTGGATCCCATCCAATTCCTAGATCCAGTAGGTGGACATCCAAGTCCGAAACATATATCTTATATATGCGAATATATCCAATATATTCCCTAACATTTTTCCTCTGAATCAATTAAGCCTTGGCTTTGGCACAACAAACTTAATGATCCTAGTTAAGCGGAACCCATTGACTTTGGAAAGCTTCATAATCAATGTCGATGGACAAGAAGTGATCTTGACTTTGGCCAACAAATCACAACTTGGACAAGACACTAATATGGAACAAAGCCTTTATGATTCAAACACATCTGTGATGGACAAAGGTCTTGACTTTGGCCAACAAACCAATGCCAGTCTTGGATCTTGAGTAAGAATCACTCAATGGAAGGAAAAATGCTTAATATGTTGTGAGGGTTTTTCGCGTAATTGGCAACCAATTAATTATCTTTGTTAAGGTCTCATCATCATACACCCTTAAACATGCATTCTAAACACATAATAAGGCGCATAAGTAAATATAATAATGATATGCGGATGGATATTTAAAACACATTGTTCCTAGAACAAATCTCTCCATTTCCTCTCTCCCGCTAGCACAAGTATTA
This sequence comes from Zanthoxylum bungeanum, assembly GCA_019454045.1. NCBI lineage: Eukaryota > Viridiplantae > Streptophyta > Magnoliopsida > Sapindales > Rutaceae > Zanthoxylum > Zanthoxylum bungeanum. The sequence continues at coordinate 113,457 of SKCR01040268.1, read as the reverse complement.
CTTCTACCCGATTACATAACACTTCTAAAGAAACCTCATTTACATTGAGGGGAATAAGTGAGAAGAGAAATACAAAGAGTAAGGAGGTAATAGGCTGGACACGCAGATCCAATTAGTAAATTCTAAATTTATTACAACAATTTCCAAAATTGCCCCACCAATCTAATATCCATCCGATATACATTATTCATGCATCACAATCATGTATTCACACAAGCATGTTATCAATCAATCTAATCCAATTAATTAATCTGAATATTAATGATCATCCAATGTTCAAACAACAATTTGATTTTGCGAGAGTCAAACTCGTTTTATGAATAAGTACTCAAAGTGCGAATTCTTGAATTATATTGAACTACAACATTAAATCCAATTTAATTCGTATTTAATACTAATTCATTTATTTAATTCCAAATTAAATATTACACTTTATTAATGAACCTTTGCGACTTAGATTCTAAATCTAATCGTTACGGGTCTCAAAGCCCGATTAACATAAAATGTCATTTAATTAAAGTCCAATGGGCTTTCAATTAATTTCTTAAGGCATGGGCTTCGACAACCAAAGCCCAATCAAGGAATCACCCCATAAGCCTAGAAATCAATTTCGGCCCATTAGGCCCAATTAAACTTTAAAGGCCCAATAGTCATAATTTGACTTTATGGATATCATTTTGGGCCCAATTGGATCAAACCAATTTAGCCTAAACCTAACATGGTATAACCAAGCCCAGTTACAACTTTTCAAGCCCAATTCCAAATTTGGCCCAACATAATTAAATTCCAAAATTCCAATTTCATAATTTAATTACTCAAAGTGTAATCCATAATTAATTACCCAAATTAACATTTCCAAAACACAAATTTGTACAATTAATTATGCTCATTATCATCAAAACATGTCCAATACATTTGAATCAAAAAATCAACATCATTTTCATGCTACAAGTCCACGATATTTTAGGGTTTTTCAAATCGATTCCGAATTCAATCTAATTAAATCCTAAATCAACATTCCCAACATGATTCCAACTCATCCAATGATCAAAATCAAAAAATACCATGACATAAGGTAAGCCTACACATTCGGCCAAGCTAAATGATTGGGGAAAAATTGATCCAATCCAATTTTCATCAAATTGATCATGCATAACACCATGTTATCATCATTCAAGCATATATCAACAATCAATTTCATAAAAACATGCTGAAATCATTTTTACCCAATTTTAACCCTAAGTTCATTTCATGCTCAAAATGGCTCTGATACCATTGTTGAGTTTCTCTAAGTCCCGGGATCGATTTCAAGCAATGAAACTATGTGCGAATACATCAAAGAAGTTGTGGAACACTTACATTGATCGGTTGAGCCATGCGACGAATACAAAAATCCAAGCTTATCTCCTCTAAGGCTCACAGTAGTGAGCAGATTTTTGTCTCCAACAATTCAGCCATGGTCCTCCATTGATGCTCCAATCTGCAGCTTTCGAATGGTGATTCCATGCTCACGGGTGCGGTTCCCTATCACCTTCGCAAGACTCCGATAGCGTGCTAGCACTCCGCCGGAGATTGTCCCAAAAAATTTCCTTTACTTCATCTTCATTCTCGGTTTTTGACAGAAAAAGAAGAATGAGAATAAGAAGAAGAATAATAAGAAGAATTGCCCCTTGGGCGTGAGATGGAGGAGAAGATGAGAGAAGAAGTGTTGTGTTGGTGGTTGGTTAAAATGTGTATCTAATACACTTATTTGATTTTCAAAAAATCAAATAAAGATATAGCATTTTGCTTTTCCAAAAAATCAAATGGCAATAATGCCAACAACCACTTCCATCAACTATTCACATCAATCAAGTGACAAGTTGTCATATCAATCAAAGTGACAAGTGATTTGACGCTAGATGTGACTAGCGATTTGACGCTTGGTGTGACTTATGGGCCCCACTCGATTCGAAATACGAGCGGCCCCACAAACACTCCCGGCCTCGGGTTCGTTAATTCCGAATTAACGAATTTCTGTTGCGACGTAATTAAATCAAATTTAATTAAATAATTAAGCCTAGAAAATTACTATTCACGTCGCTAACGAATTAATTTTAATTAACTCGTTCGCCCGAATTAAAATCTAATTTCAATTCCGCGTCGAAATCCAATTTCCTTTAATATATCGAATATATTATTTTATCAATTAATTCCAAATTAATCGTTCTCTCTCTTTAAATGATATTTTATCCCAGATAAAATATCTCCGCAATTAATCCCAGATTAATTTCCTCTCTCATCTAATTAATCCCAGATTAATAAAGTGCGAGTCATACGTCTTCGATGAATCTTCGGGAAGCGACCCATGAGATCCCCGGATATGTTGGCAGTAAATTCGGTCTTCGGACTATCCGAATACATACCAAGTACTACTTTTGATCGATTTATAAGACAAGGTTGGCTTCTAGCAAAGCGCCATGCCTACCCAATTCTCTAGAAAAATTCTTACAGGAATAAGCAATCTATATCAGGCATAGTATACGAAGTATTGTGTATGTCGATCCAGTATCGGATGGTAAATAGCAAGGCCTGAGGCTCGATATGTGTCTGCCCCGTACGGAGCACATATCGGATCTCTGGTAACTAGACTCTATAATCGGATATACATGATCTAGTCATAATATCCCTCTAGTTGCAGCATATAAGAGGACAAGTTCCGTATCCTACGTGATCATCATCTCCACTATAACGGAAGTGAACCTTCCATCTTGACATCACACCCAATACACTACGATTCTAAATATACCCAAAAGAGGCATACACAGAACCAGTTAAAGCCCTGGACGGCCAAAACCAAAGTATATTGATTGTCGTAAGTATTAGCGGTGCAAGTCTCAGGTAAAGACCAAATACGCCTACCCTGATTCGAACTTCCATAGACATATAGTTATACTACCAATGGAATTCCGAGGGGGTCTATCCAGAGCGAAGTAGTTTTCCGTTCCATCGGTAAAACACAACCTCCTATTACACTTGCATGAGTATCCAATACCCAAATATATGAGATCTATGCCGTTATGCTCCCATAAAGCGCACAAGTGTAATACTAGTCTATTCCACATTATCGATGTCCAATCTTGATAATACTACGAGTAGGGATATTTAATGATTAAACCTTTGTGGATTGATAATGTCTCATATCATCTCAATCCGGAACTAATCATATGGATCTTTTATCATTTATACATCTTGGTGATCTAATCACAAATGACAAAAGAGCAATTTCCTTTGTCAAATAGTTAATTTATACAAAAAAACCATGTTCTGTACAAATAGTGATGCTATGGGTCATAATTGGCCAACATAAGGGACCATTCTGAACCCAACGGTTTGAGGTCTTCCCTTGCAAAGGGTGAGTGCAGCCTTAAATCATTTCCCAGTTCACACTGGATGGCGACTCCTTTATTCTCCGATTTAGTCCCCCGCGGGCTATTCCGTACTCCCGATCGGTCCACGAGTTTGGAACAGCGTCGCCGATTTCTGTGTTCTACAACCGCCTATATAGTTGGTTGGTAATATCACTGATAATTTATATATTATAATTAGGGAGATTTGTAATTATAAATAGTATAGATGGTTCCCCTAATAATGAGCGGAAAATATATCAATATTTACTGCCCCTTTTACTTAATATTTTGTTTAGTTTCTCGGGTTTGATGAACGTTTTGATGTGTTTTAGTTTATTTTGCAGATAAAATAATTTTTGGACACAATGAAATCATTTAGGACGAATGTGGGTCAAATAAGGGCAAAAATTGGACTTGACATATTAATTTTGGAGATTGGAAACTTGAAATGACGTTTTAACGAAGTGTAGTATTGGAAATTCCAGTTTTGTGCATCTGTCTTATTTTGGGCATAACATTTTACTCCAATATCGGATTGAGCTGCTTCAAGTTCCAGATTAAAGAAGAATCAACGATCTACAACTTTTAAAGACAAACAAATTTCGAATTCTGAACATTGTATACCCGAAATTGATGAACCATCCAGAAGTGTGTTGTGTGTAATTATTAAAGTCATTTTCAATCATTTTCAAAGCAAAAAATAAATTAATAAATAAATAATAAAAATTATCAAATCACCACCAAACAAGATAAGCAATTAGTGGAGCAATTAATAATGGATAATAATTGATTTGGTGGATGATTTGATGGAGGTAAAATTTTGCCTATAAATACCAAGCCATTTCATTTGTAAATTCATACTTTCTTCTAAGGAATTCCTTAAGAATACTAAGAAGATTGTATATTGTTTGTTTATTTACAGCTTTCAGTAATTAATTTACGCTTTCGCACTTTCCGCAATTTACTTTTACACACAATACTTTTCTTTCTTTAATTTTCAGTTTTTACTTTTCAGTAATGAGGAGGTAACTCCCCTTTGCTGGGGTAAAAGGTAAAAATTTTATTACTAATATTTAGATTAATCTCCCTTAATTATAATATATAAACTAGTTAAAACCTGACTTAACGAGGATACCGCCATATTGGTCGGTTGGTAATTATTAAAATTGGTTTTAACCTGACTAAACTGGATATCGCCTGATTGGTCGGTTGGTAATTAATTATTAATCTGACTTAATCTGGATACCTCCTATATGTCTGGTTGGTAATTATCATGCAAAGTTAATATATTATATTAAGGGAGATATCTAAAATAGAAGTAATAAAAGTGGATATTTTTACCTCAGTATTTTCTTTTATTGTAATTTTACTTTATTTACTTTTCAGCAATTTACTTTCAGCAATTTACTTTTCAGCAATTTACTTTTCAGCAATTTTATTTTCTGCATTTAATTTTCAGTATTTAATTTCAGCATTTACTTTCAGCATTTACTTTTCAGCATTTAATTTTCAGTATTTAATTTTCAGTATTTTACTTTATGTATTTTATTTTATTTAATTTTTTTTTACTACCCGTAAATATGTGTCGTAACTAAGCCAGTTATCTGGGGTTGTGATGAAATCCAATATCACCAGTTTATAAGGGGTTAAATTATCGTTTGGGTAATTTAAAGGTTTACTTATTAAGTCTTAAGCTTAATGCGTCTTGTTAATTGGCCACTAATAAGATTGATGTGGTAAATCTAAAATAAACTTGACAAAAGGAATTTTAGGTTTCAGCCTTAGACTTAATATCCCACGATCTTCCTTGAGGATATATAACCATTTAATAGATTTCCTTACAGGATAGACATATACCTGTCGGGCGGGGGTAGCAATAATTGGAACCTAAACTTAATGAATCCAGATAATTTGGTTGACATAGACATATGGTTCAATTGGGTTAAACTGGGTATTTGGGTCTGACCATCAACAAATGCTTTTGCATAATTTAGTGTTCCAGGTTAGTAAACCGATTTATTACACAAACATAAAATAACCACTTCATCTTTAAAATGATATTGGAATAAATCACAACTCTAGATAGTTTTTAATATTGAATTTTCTTAAACCTACATTCGATCAATTTTATTTACTTGTTTTTAAATTCAAAACCTTCATCATTTCAAATCAATCAATCAACTTGTTAGATATTAGTAATCATTTGACATCATAAAATTAATAGATTAGGTATTAAGTCCTCATGGGATTGATACTTTTTATACTACTTGAACGATACGTGCGCTTGCGTTATATGCGTGTGTAAGCACCGGTCACCTAACCCTAAAATTTTCTTTTTATTCTGGGTAAGTGATGAAACACAATATTAACATGCTTAATAATTGATTTAATTTGAATATTGGTAATTCCTTAGTTTGTTTATTAAATCTTAATCCTAATGCTTATTGTTGCCTGATCAACAATAAGATTGATGTGGTAAACTCAAAATGAACTTTGAAAATGGATTTTAGGTTTCAGCCTTAGATTCAATAGCTCACTATCTTCTTTAAGGATTAATAACCCTTTAATAGATTTCCTTAGATGATAGGAATATACCTGTCGGGCAGGGGTAGCCACAATTGGAACTTGAACTTAATAAATTTAGGAATCTTTGCTAATATAGGAATGTGATTAATTGGGTTACTTTAGGTGTTTGCATCTGACCATCAGAATAGGCTTTTGCATATCTTCGTGTTCCAGGTTAGCAAATTGATTTTTACAGATATATAAGAAAATCAATTCATTATTAGAAAAATATTGTGTGGAATCACAACCCTACAGTTGGACACAGAAATCGGCGACGCTATTCTAGGCTCGCGGCCTGGTTAGGATTAAGGAGTAGCCTGCGGGGGACTAAACTGGAGAATAATAGAGTCGCCAACCAGTGTGAACTGGGAAATGATTTAAGGCCGCACTCACCCTCGCAAAGGAATACCTCAAACCATTGGGTTCGGAATGGACCCTTACTTATGCCTCTTATGATGAACGGATTTGTGCAATAATTTAACCAAGTCTACGTAATATACATTTGTAAAAATGAATCTACGTCTAAATTCATATACGACCTAAATCTAAGTTTGCATGCTTTAAAAATAAGTCAAGAAAGCGTAAACATAACTCATGAATACTTAAAATAATACATGCGGAACAAACATGTGACCAAGGAATTTGGTCGTTCTCAATGTTGGACCTCGCATACCCGGTTGGACGTATTCCACGTCTACCGAGCATGCCGTGTCCGGGACAAACAAGATAAAATATAATAAAGGGTGCCCTTAGGTCTTACCTTTTAAGACGCTTTTCGGGAGTGCATTTCACGGTGCCGAAAGGGTGATCGTTCCACTATTTTCACTAGTCCATTGTTTCCGCTATTTTCACTAGTTCACTGTTTCCACTATTTTCTCGGGTTCATTGTTTTCGCTATTTTGTCTGTTTTCCATCGCGATTTTCACCTGCAGTTTTCTCTGATTCACTCGCGATTTCCGCTCACTATTTTCTCTATTTTGGATGATTTTGGGACTGTTTTACGGGTCTTTTGAGGGCTATTTCAGTGTGAAATATGGACTAATTTTTGGGCTGGCTTGGGGTCAGTTTCGAGGGTTATTCGGGCATTGTTTTGTTGGTTATTGAAGGGTTTTAAGGTTGCTATTTTGGTCGCTCAGTGGGGCAGTTTGTTTGTTTCACGTGGGGCTGATTTGGTGGTATGTTGGTGATGATCATGCATGCGCTCCTAGCCTGCATCCACGTCAGGGTGGTCTATTTGAGCGTTTTCAGTGTGTGGGCCATGTGTGTATTGTCAGGGTGTGTGTGCCTACGTGATGGGATGTTTTGAGTGAGAGAGTGAGGTGGCAGTTTATGGGACGTGCTGTGTGTTGGTGAGAGAGAATGGCAAGTTTGCTAGCTTTGTTCACGTGGCTGGCTACTTCAAAGGGGTCTTCATTGCTCATGGCCTTTATCTCTTGCTGCGAGTCGATATTGTTTGTTTGTTTTTGGTCAGTGGCTTGTAGCTTCACGTGGGGGCTGCACCTGAGTGCATTTGGAGAGAGAAAGGGCGTGGCTGATGCATGAAGAGGGAATGTGCGTGTGGTCTGAAGTTCCGTGAGTGACTTGGCTTTAGGGGGCAGTTAGGTTGTTTCGTTTGCTTGTGATGGCTCGGTGGCTGCTGGGTTTGAAGGTTTGCGCGTGGCTTTCTTTGTTGGTGTTTGAGCAATCTGTTTTTGCATGTATCTGCTTGTTGTTTAAGGTGTCATGACCTGTGTGAGTGAGAGGGTCAGTGTAGTTATGGGGAGAGGCCGAGAGGTTGGTTAAAGTGAGTGTTCAAAGAGAGAACTAGGGTTCTTTTTGTTTGTGTTTGCCGAGTCTATAAGTGAGAAGCGAGGGTTGGTGATGAAGGCTATTGAGAGAGAGAGAGACGAGGGCTGCAGGGTTTATTTATTTTATGTTGTTGCCGTTTATCGTGGCTGTGAAGAGTAAAAGAAGGTCATATGTGTTTCATTTTTATGAGAGGGGGAGTATTAGGGTTGGGCTTTTTCAGTGTGTATGGGTGGATTTAGGGTTTATGAAGGCAGTTTTTGGAGAGAGAGGGGTGAAGGTTCGTGGTGCCGTGAGTTACCGAGGGAGAGAGTCTTTCGGTTTGAGTTACTTTCGAGAGATGAATGAATATGAAGGGATGAGGCTCCCTGAGTTTAGTTAATGTGTGTGATTAAGGTGAGATTCAACTGCATGAGAGTGAAGATTAGGTAAGGGCAATTTACGTGAGGAGGGCTTTTAGGCATGATGAACGTGTTGGTGTGAATGGATTGTGTTGTATGAGTGGGATAAGAGAGAAGGTGGCTGATTTTCTAGGTTTTTTTTTGTTTTATAGAGAGGGAGAGGACGTGAGGGTTGGTCGTGGGAGAGCTTGTGTCACGCATGAATTGGTGGCTTTCATTGTGCATGAATTGGTGGCTTTCTCTTAGGCGTGAATTAGGGAGGCAATTAGTAGCTTTGTTGAATTTGTTGTTAACGTGGGTTGATTTGGTGGAGGATGGGTGTGTGATTTTGTTTTTAGTGTTTTGGAAAGTGGGGTGTGTGGCATGTGCATGTGAGGTGAAGGGTTATTAAATTGGTTTGTTATCTTGTTTGTGGAGTGGCTTTGTAGTGACCTGGGGTAAAGGTTTTGTGTATGTGGGTGTCTGTTTCAGGTGGTTTGTGTGAGGAGCTGTGAGTGTGAAGGTTTATGTTGTTTGTGATCGTGAGATAGAGGGTTAATGAGAGAGAATAGGCTAAAGTTTTGGCCGGGGATAAATTTTAAAACAGAGGCTTAACGAGCAAACCCGAAGCTAAGCGAGTGAACAAAATTCAATGAGATATCAATTTTTGACTCTTTCCTTCTGATGCTCGTTTCCCATGACTTCCGTAACATAAAAGGTAGTGCATCCGTGCGAGGCTCATCATCGGGACTTACATGCAAGAATACAGTGCTACAGTCGCCCTCACTTTGATGGGACCTGTGCAGTGTGTGACAATGACAGTCCTATCAAAGTTCTTGCAATGTATTTTTACTTACCTGGCTCGCCAGCAGTCACCTGACTTGCATGTTGCTTCGAACGATATTGATGATGCAGTGGGCCTGGACCCTGGGACGTATCCCCAAACTGCAATTGATTGGTAGGCCTCGACCCTGGGTTTTATTCCCAAACTGTGTTGTGAGGTGGTCCATTCCCGAACCGTGCTATGAGGTGCTCCATTCCCGAACCGTGCTCCATTCTCAGAGTGCCATTATCGGCTTGTTCATTCCCTAACTATGTTGAATATGGGCTTTATTCCCTAGGCTTCATTCCTAAAACTGTTGATAATGCAGGCTTCGCCCCCTTGGAATTCATTCCCGAAAACTATTGATCATACGGGCTTCACCCCCTGGGATTTATTCCTGAAAAATGTTGGTGATGTGGCCTCAACCCTGGGATTCATTCCAAAACTAACGATAGTGTGGGCCTCGACCCTGTGATTCATTCCCAAATTCATTCCAAAACTCTGACGATGCGGGCCTTGGCCCGAGGATTCATTCTTGGATTCTTTCCTAACTCTGATGATGTGGGCCTCAGCCCTGGGATTCATTCCTGGATTCATTCAATGACTCTGAAGATATAGGCCTCGGCCTTATGATTCATTCCTGGATTCATTTCGAACTCTGATTATGTGGGCCTCGGCCCTATGATTCATTCATGGATTCATTCAATGACTCTGATGATATGGGCCTCCACCCCGGGATTCATTCCCGGATTCATTCCAAAACTCTGACGATGCGGGCCTCGGCCCTTTTATTCATTCTTGGATTCATTCCAAACTCTGATGATGTGGGCCTCAGCCCTAGGATTCATTCCTGGATTCATTTCGAACTCTGATTATGTGGGCCCCGTCCCTATGATTCATTCATGGATTCATCACTCTGATGATATAGGCCTCGGCCATAAGATTCAATCCAAACTCTGATGATGTTGGCCTCGGCTCTAGGATTCATTCCTGAAACTAATATTGATGCTGATGTGGGCCTCGCCCCCAGAGTGCCATACCCAGCAAAACTAATACTGATACTGATGTGGGCCTCGCCCCCAGAGTGCCATACCTTGCAAAACTGATACTAGTGATGTGATAGTTCATTCCAACATATTGTACTATCTCTCACGAGATAATCCTGATAGCTAAACATATTTTCATCTTCAATGGATGCTTCACGTCGAAACCAGAGAACCTTCAAAGTACTTAATATACTCGGATCCGGCCGTCTGAGTGAGTGATCTGAACTATACTCCTAGTGTGTGTGTGCCAAGTCTCTTTCACAGCTTAATCATTAAGTAAGTCGGCTTAATGATTTTATCTCGGAGAATCGGATCAGTGGGTCTAACCAACCTAGCTGTCTTGATCACACTCTGTGATTACTTCATCATACTCAACATGATATGGTCTTCTTCTTTTTCTTTTGTCTCTTTATTTTTTCTTTTCATTTTGAACTTTCTTTTTTCTCTTTTCTTTCTTTTTTTGACACACCTACCCTTTAAGGTAGTATTTCTCCTCATGGTGGTCCTAATACTCGCCCATGGGTAGCTTCACGCTTATCGGTTATAGGTGGTCTATTTTTTTTCTTTTCTTTGGTAAGATTTTTCATTGTTTCCAACCACATCATATATCGTAGCATGAGTAAACCATGATGGACATCTAGGCAAACGGTCATTCACTAATCTGCCATCTTTTTGACTAGTCATCTCGTCGACTACTCAGGCTTTTACTGTTAAGATCCCATAATCAAGTGCTCGTGAGTCCAGTGAGATCAACCACTCAGAATACCAGATAAGAGCACATCTCGCACTTATCGTTTCTAAGGTTTCTCCTTACAGCAAACAATGTCATCACCGGGCATATGCCAAACCATCAAAGACTTTTTTTCTTTCACTCATTCCACAAAATTCTTCCTTTCAATCACTGATAATGTGGGCTTCGCCCCCTGGGATTCATTCCCAAACTCGTACTGATATGGACCTCAACCCTGGGATTACTTCCCAAAAAATGATATTGTACTGTTGCTGCTTCTGATTGGCTTGTCTTTGCCATTTTCTCTTCTTATTCTTTGAAACCTGTGATTACAACACAGAACAAACACAAAAAGGAATGCAAATATGTTACGTGTATGCATGCATGCATGAATGAATTTCCTATTCCACTGGGTTAGGTCTTCCTTTCAGTTACTCGGGTGACTGCTTGGTCTTCTCTTTTTCAAGCAAAATGCAGCTTCAATCCCTTCTAATATATCTGCATATGATACAATGCCAACTGTTCAAATCTCTATGAGACCCACTATTTTTCAGATATCTCTACTTTTGCTAATACCTGCATGGACTGTATCTCACTGGTAGTACTGCTTCCATTGCCTTTCAAACTTCTTCTTTACTTTAAACACTTCAACTGAATGCCATTCGCTTGTATTTTGTATAGTTCTCCCTTCAGGCTCACGTATTGAGAAGCCAACTCCTGAATGATTATCTTGTTCTTTTTGAAAGGTATGGACTCAGGCAAGTAAGTAAAATGAACGTCTTTATTATTATTTAAAAGGGGTTTGGAAAAGTAGACAAAATCAATGTCTTAAAAATGCAGGATTGAAATCAAATAAACTAGGAAGAAATTCTCATCATTCGTAGCATTTCCTTCTTCCTTGGCCTAAGGTTCTTCACTGTTGTCATCCCCTATCCCCATGAAAGAAGCTGAGTGGTTGAAATCTTGAAGGATGAAGCTTTCGGGTAGGCCGAGAGTTGATCATGTAGGTGGGTGGTGGAACAGAGTGGTAGTTGGGCAGAGGGTTACGGTATGTATTGGGCTGTTCTTTCTCTGGGTCGGGTATTTTGCTGGTTTCAATGAGGTCTTGGTTCTCATGCCTAAGGCGGGGGCAAGTGTCAGTTTCGTGACCCTTTTATTGATGGAAGTAACAAAATAAGTTCAAGTCAAGGTAGTGTGGCACATGGTTTGGAAGTGGTTTAGGTTTTAAGGGTTTCAGGAGCCCTTGTATCTTCAGCTTTTCAAACACCTTCGATAGAGGCCTACCAAGGTTGAAGAATCGCCTGTTTCTGATGGCAGTAACCTCAGCAATAGCAGGCTCGATTTCAGAAGGCCCCCCAAAAGTCCTTCTATTCTGGCCATAAAACTTTCTGTTGTCAGCTTTTTCCTCTTCAATGTCCATGACAGTTTCCTTCAACTGTCAAAAATCAGCAATCATTGAAGTCATCCTCCCCAGCTTACCATAAAAAGAGGGCTTGGTGCCCTTGATGATCATTTTGATCTGGTCCTTCTCCGAGGGCCGAGTCTTCATTTTTAGAAGCTGGCTCCTCTAGCGGTCTACATACTCATTGAAGCTCTCCTCTAACTTCTGTTTAATATTCTCCAAGTCGCGGAGCAATAAGTCCATCTCTATGTCTGTAACATACTGTTTTAGAAAGGCATCTTCCAGTTCCCTCCAATCTTCTTTAACCTTTCTTTCAAGGCTATGGTATCATACTACAGGTGCCACCTCAAGCGACATCCCAAACATCTTCTGAACTTGGCGCTGTGTTACGCCCACTGAATTCATTACCGAGACATATTACCGGAGATGGACCCTCGGGTCCCCATTCCCATTAAATTTGGCTATGTCGGGCATCTTAAACTGAGCTGGTAGCTGCTCCTCAAAGTTCATCGCCTCATAGTCCAATAAGTCATCATGCTTACCCTTTAGTTTACGGGTAATTGAATCCACTTGATCACGGAGTTTCTTGATGAGTGGTATTTATATCACTATTTCCCACTCATTTAATCTAATATTTTGAATAGTTTCTTGAGTTTTATGAATGTTTTTATGTGTTTTGTGTTATTTTGTAGATAAATAAAGTTTCAGGACATTCTGGAGGTGATTTGGAGTAAAACAGTGAAAATTGGCGAAAAAGGGCATTTTGGTAAATTCCAGCGTCGCGCCACCCAGACCTTCCGCGTCGCGACGCCCAACGTGAGCCGAATCTGCTAACATGCGCCTGGTCAACGGTCAACAATTTGAGAAGTTTTGACTTTGCTAAAATGCGCCGTGCCACGTGTCACCATCACATCCAATTAGCTAACGTGCGCCTTGACACGTGTCATCATCATATGCTGCCGACACTCAGACTTGACACGTGTCGCCTCGTCATCAGCCACATCATCGGTCAACAAGTCAACCTTGCCACGCGTCGTGCCACGTCATCGTCCACGTCAGCAGGTCAACCGAGTCAACTTGCCACGTCAGCCTCAGCCAATCACAACTTGACACGTGTCGCCACGTGTCGCAATCCTATTGTGCCGACAAGTGAACAGTCAGCCGCCACGCCACGTCATTGCCACGTCAGCATGACGTCCACAATAATTGAGAATTAGCCGCCTTGACACGTGTCGCGTGAACAGTCAGCCGCCTTGCTACGTGTCGTCTCCTCAGCATGCCACGTCGACAAAATCCAGCGTCGCGACGCTGAGCTCCTTGGCGTCGCGACGCGCGAACAGTGAAAAATTTTCCTATAAATTCAGCGCGAAATTTCAGATTTCAATGTACCTTTCTCTCTCTTGAAATCTCTCAAAAGAGAAGGTTTCTCTCTCTAGAAATTTATTTTTTTATTTTTTAGTTTTTTTTTTTTTTATTTTTAGTTTTGTAAATAATTTTAATTACTTTTTGTAATAATAGTAATTTAATTTTACTTTTTACAGTTTTTACTATTCACCATGTTGAAGTAATTTCCTCAGCTAGGGTGAAAGGTAATTCTTTTACTGTTACTATTTAGATTAATCTCCCTTAAAAATAATATATTCACTATTTAAAATATTGACTTAATAAGGAATACCGCTATATTGGTCGGTTGGTAATTTAATTTTAATCTGTTTTAAACCTGACTAATCAAGGATACCGCCAGACTGGTCGGTTGGTAAATTATTTTTGGTTCTGCCTTAATGGCTGGTTGGACTTAATTGACTTAATCAGGATACCGCCAGACTGGTCGGTTGGTAAATTTAACACAAGTTTATATATTATTTTATGGGAGATATCTAAATTAGTAGTAGTAAAAGTAATTCCTTTTACCTTAGCATTTTATTTTATTTTATTTTACTTTTCAGTATTTTTATTTTATGTATTTTATTTTTATAGTCCTAGTTATGTGTTAGTTAATTAGGGGTTGTGATGACTTTTAATATCACTAGTTTATAAAGGATTATTTTATAGTTTGGGTAATTTATAGGTTTATTTATTAAGTCTTAAGCTTAATGCTTCTTGTTGTCTGATCACCAATAAGATTGATATGGTAAATCTAAAATGAACTAGACATAGGGATTTTAGGTTTCAGCCTTAGATTTAATAGCCCACGATCTTCCTTGAGGATAGATAACCCTTTAATAGATTTCCTTACAGGATAGGAATATACCTGTTGGGCGGGGGTAATCATAATTGGAACTTAGACTTAATGAATCCAGGTAATGTGGTTGACATAGGAATATGGTTCAATTGGGTTATACTGGGTATTTGTAGTTGACCATCGGAAGAGGCTTTTACATAATTTAGTGTTCCAGGTAGTAAACTGATTTATTACACAAATATAAAATAATCACTTCATCTTTTAAATGATATTAAAAGAAATCACAACCTTAAGAACTTTGTGTCTTTTATTTTCCTTAGTATTTTCTTTTATCTTTTTATTATTTATTTAGCAAATCTTCAATCAACCAAATCAATCAAGCAATCAATTCCATTCTCCCTTTAATTAGATATTTGTAAATAAATAGATTCAACAATTAATAACAACAGTAGGAATTAAGTCCTCGTGGGATCGATATTTTTATACTACTTGAACGATACGTGCGCTTGCGTTATAAGTGTGTGTTACGCCGGTCAAGTTTTTGGCGCCGTTGCGGGGGACTTATATTCTCGAGTTGTTAATTTTGAAGCTATCTAATTTACTTGTATCTAATTTTCTTTTTATCTGTAATTTTTATTTCTTTCTTTTGATTTCAGGTGACTTAAAAATGGAACATTATTGGGAGATTGAAAGATTACGTGCTCTACAAGAAGATACACCCCACATCTGGGAACAACAGTCCGGTTTTCTGAGGCCTGTTGTCCAGCCCAATGATTATCACTGGATGCCAGAACCAAGTTATACTACATTTGCTCAACAGAACTCAATGTGGAGATGTGATATATGTAATGGTGACCACCCAAGCGATTATTGTGAATACAACTACCATCCAGGGTGGCAGAACTATCAAGATCCTTCATGGTATGACGAGCCATCACATTTCACAGAACCACATTTTCCATCTTATCCACCATTTTCCTTCGATCCTTATCAACAACCAGAACCATCCGAGGAAGATCAGTGGATTCACATGTTCAAGGAACAAGCAGCTCAATTTGATGCACAAATTCAGAGTAACACAGAATCCATACAGAGAATGACAGATCAGATCAGACAATTAACAGAAAACCAGAACTATATACCTCAAGAACCATTCTCAGATGACACTGATGAAGCCTTCGAGTACCAATCATTTTATAATGACATTTCAACAGAGGAGGAGGCTGAGCAGTATCAACAATCAGAGGTATTAGTTCAGGAACTTGAACCGGCAAAGTCTTGATTTGATTTTTATTATTCAGATTCTGACAAGGATGAAGCTGAAATATTTGTACCAACTGCATCAAAAATTGAGGATAGAATTCTGAATCCTCAAAATGAAGATCTTGGAGCATGCTTTGCACAAATGTTTGAAGAAGATCTACTCGAGCCAATCATTTCACTTAGATCAGAGGATGAAGACCTAATGTCAGACACATCTTTTCATCCTCAGGTGGAGCAAGAAGCAGAGCAAATGGAGGAGCAAATTTCTGACCTTAATAAAGATCCAGAGCATTCAGGAAAAACATCGCTGTGTTGGGGAGTACAAATCAAAGATATCACCCAGAAGTTTGACAGAATGTAACTTCCATTCCAAGTCAAACACCATACGAGACCTCCTGATTTTCTTTCTTTCTTTTCAGGTATCACTGGAGCAACAAAAGTTAAAAAGGTGGCACGAGCACTGAATGAGACAAAACTCCTTTTGCCACTTTACCGTTGGAAGAGACCCTTCAAAAGCAACGCTCACGGGATTGTCCTTAATCGGACATCCAAAACGACATTGAAACCTCCTTGACAAATAGATTTCAGTCACGTCTGGCTGAAGACGAAAAATTTAGCGCTAGCAGGGAGGCAACCCATGCAATTTGTTGTAATTTGTTTTCATATTTTGTGTGAACTTTTTAATTTTGTGTGTGAGTTTTGCAGGAAAAATTTAAAATGGAATTTATCAGGACAAAGCAAGCCAGTGCAAGCGGGATTTTCACAAAATAAAAATTTGACAAAATCACGAAGATACAAAGTCAATCCAGAAAAGACGGCTGAATAAGGAATCAGCTCTTGGGACGCGTCCCTATGGATTTATCTGTCGCAAGACATGGTTTTGCCAAAAAAAAAAAAAAAAAAAAAATCCTAGCCCTAAAGAACCGAGTGTCGCGACGCTAGGCAATTTTCGGCGTTGCGACACGCGATCGAAATCAGAGACATAAGCAGAGGTGCCACAGATCTCTTTTTATTCCTTCTTCTTCCTCAAATACTCCAAAACCGACCCATCACCCTCACTATCGAGAACAACCACGCCCAAAAACAATCAAGCAACCGAACCAATTGCTGAATCATAAACTAAAATACGGTAATGATTTGATAAAAAATTGATTTGGTAATTGGGTAAATGAAAAAAAAAAATTTTGAATTGTGAATTGGTTGACTGTGGATTGGATTACGAAGTGTTGGATGGTTGAATTTGATTCGTAGTAATTGGGGGCGAAGAAATTGAGTTTGATATTTGGAGTTTGGTTGTGGCATTTGATAGATTTAGGTTGTGTTGGATAATAAAAAATTCAGAGGAAATTCTGCCAAAATGTTTTAAAAAATAGCCAAATAGCGATCGTGGTAAGAACCGTAATTTGGGCATAAATCTTAAAAGGTAATTTTTCCTGTAAAATTTCAACTAATCAGGTACGATTTTCTACTCTTCTTCTACTTTTTAAGACATTGGGGACAATGTCTCATTTAGGTTTGGGGGTGAGGTATAGTTAATAGTACTTGTTTGTATTGTTATTTTTATTTTTAGTCCAAAATTTTTCGAAAAATACAAAAAAATTGAAAAATTTTCAAAAATTACAAAAATATTTTGCGTTTTTGTGTTTTGACTAAAAAGGTGAAATTGGAGAGAGGTAGCTGAGTAAGGAGTTTCCACTCCTGAGACGTATCTCAAACCTATTTCGAAACAAGTTAATTTTTGTTTATCTCTTTTTAAATTATTTAATTTGTAGATTCTCCATAATACTGACTAAAATGAATCTTCATATGCTCATTTGACAGGTATTATCAACATGCATAGTAACATACAGACATGACCTGTAATTGAAAATTTGTAATATTCCGTGCTCTAGTTTAATTGGAGGAAGCATCTATAAATAGTTATGGAGTAAAAAAAAAAAAAAAAAAAAAAAAAAAACTTCCGAGATCCGAGTTATTAAGTCTGTAGGGTGTTTTAATACCTAGTGCCCTAAAACCAACTGGTTTGGGAGTCATTGGCCCAAAGCTCGTTACATGGATCGAAGATGCTACAAAAATATATATATATTTGAAGTCTGAGTAATTAAGTTCGTAGGAGTGTCTTAACACCTGGTGCCCTAAAGCCAACTGGTTGGGAGCCACCGACCCAAAGCTCGCTACATAGACGGAAGGTATTGTATATAAATAAAAAGTCAAAATCAGAAAAATCAAAGAAAAAATCAGAAAAATCAAAAATTATTCCATTGCTACAAAAAGGTGTGAAATCTGATAGAACTTTAGGACAAAAATATTACTCTCTTATCAACTGCACTTATGACTGTTGTGGGCAAAAATGAGTTGATTATATTTTGTTGGCTGTGTATATGGAGAATGGTAAAAATAATCGGAGAATTTACTTATTCGGTAATTTAGAAAGAAACAAAACAAATAGTAACTTGGAGTAGAAATTTCACCTGATTAGTCACTAACTTTCTTTATTCTCTTTTCGCTTGTCTTTTTGCTTTTGTGTGCATTAGTTTTAATACCTTTTTTTCTTTTGTAAAATGTTTGTGGGTATCATTGCTGTAAACCCTCACGAGACTACAACTCGTCCACTAGGGACACCTAGGGGTTTAAAGGCTTGTTGCATATGCTAAATGCAACCGTGATCCCTACGAAAATGGCTTAGTTAAATTTTATTATGTTATTTTATTCTGTATTTTGCTCGAGGACTAGCAAAATGTTAGGTTTGGGGGGGTGATGAGTGGTATTTATCACTATTTCCCACTCATTTAATCTAATATTTTGAATAGTTTCTTGAGTTTTGTGAATGTTTTGATGTGTTTTATGTTATTTTGTAGATAAATAAAGTTTCAGGACATTCTGGAGGTGATTTGGAGTAAAACAGTGAAAATGGCGAAAAAGGGCATTTTGGTAAATTCCATCCAGCGTCGCGCCGCCCAGACCTTCCCGTCGCGACGCCCAACGTGAGCCGAATCTGCTAACATGCGCCTGGTCAACGGTCAACAATTTGAGAAGTTTTGACTTTGCTAAAATGCGCCGTGCCACGTGTCACCATCACATCCAATCAGCTAACGTGCGCCTTGACACGTGTCATCATCATATGCTGCCGACACTCAGACTTGACACGTGTCGCCTCGTCATCAGCCACATCATCGGTCAACAAGTCAACCTTGCCACGCGTCGTGCCACGTCATCGTCCACGTCAGCAGGTCAACCGAGTCAACTTGCCACGTCAGCCTCAGCCAATCACAACTTGACACGTGTCGCCACGTGTCGCAATCCTATTGTGCCGACAAGTGAACAGTCAGCCGCCACGCCACGTCATTGCCACGTCAGCATGACATCATCAATGACGTCATCAAAATAATTGAGAATTAGCCGCCTTGACACATGTCGCGTGAACAGTCAGCCGCCTTGCTACGTGTCGTCTCCTCAGCATGCCACGTCGACAAATCCAGCGTCGCGACGCTGAGCTCCTTGGCGTCGCGACGCGCGAACAGTGAAAAATTTTCCTATAAATCAGCGCGAAATTTCAGATTTCAATGTACCTTTCTCTCTCTTGAAATCTCTTCAAAAGAGAAGGTTTCTCTCTCTAGATTTTTTTTTTTTTTTTTTTTTTAGTTTTTTTTTTTATTTTTAGTTTTGTAAATAATTTTAATTACTTTTTGTAATAATAGTAATTTAATTTTTACTTTTTACAGTTTTTACTATTCACCATGTTGAAGTAATTTCCTCAGCTAGGGTGAAAGGTAATTCTTTTACTGTTACTATTTAGATTAATCTCCCTTAAAAATAATATATTCACTATTTAAAATATTGACTTAATAAGGAATACCGCTATATTGGTCGGTTGATAATTTAATTTTAATCTGTTTTAAACCTGACTAATCAAGGATACCGCCAGACTGGTCGGTTGGTAAATTTATTTTTGGTTCTGCCTTAATGGCTGGTTGGACTTAATTTGACTTAATCAGGATACCGCCAGACTGGTCGGTTGGTAAATTTAACACAAGTTTATATATTATTTTATGGGAGATATCTAAATTAGTAGTAGTAAAAGTAATTCTTTTACCTTAGCATTTTATTTTATTTTATTTTACTTTTCAGTATTTTTATTTTATGTATTTTATTTTTATAGTCCTAGTTATGTGTTAGTTAATTAGGGTTGTGATGACTTTTAATATCACTAGTTTATAAAGGATTATTTTATAGTTTGAGTAATTTATAGGTTTATTTATTAAGTCTTAAGCTTAATGCTTCTTGTTGTCTGATCACCAATAAGATTGATATGGTAAATCTAAAATGAACTAGACATAGGGATTTTAGGTTTCAGCCTTAGATTTAATAGCCCACGATCTTCCTTGAGGATAAATAACCCTTTAATAGATTTCCTTACAGGATAGGAATATACCTGTTGGGCGGGGGTAATCATAATTGGAACTTAGACTTAATGAATCCAGGTAATGTGGTTGACATAGGAATATGGTTCAATTGGGTTATACTGGGTATTTGTAGTTGACCATCGGAAGAGGCTTTTACATAATTTAGTGTTCCAGGTTAGTAAACTGATTTATTACACAAATATAAAATAATCACTTCATCTTTTAAATGATATTAAAAGAAATCACAACCTTAAGAACTTTGTGTCTTTTATTTTCCTTAGTATTTTCTTTTTATTTATTTATTTAGCAAATCTTCAATCAACCAAATCAATCAAGCAATCAATTCCATTCTCCCTTTAATTAGATATTTGTAAATAAATAGATTCAACAATTAATAACAACAGTAGGAATTAAGTCCTCGTGGGATCGATATTTTTATACTACTTGAACGATACGTGCGCTTGCGTTATACGTGTGTGTTTACGCCGGTCATTTCTGTATCTCAGCCTGAGACCTGGCTATCTTCCCAGCGGCATACTCGGCCATATCATCATCAAAGATATGAATATCATCATTCACCATGTTTGGAGGCTCCTCACGCCTCTCATCCTCAGAACTTCCCCCAGTACGGGGCATAGCCATATTAGACACAACGGTGGTCAAAGCCTGTAGTTGCTCAGTAACCTTGGTGAGATTGGCTTCAAGCTGATCCATACGGGACCTCTCATTAACTGATTCACTCATATTTGCTGCTGGCCTCTTGACGAGCCTTCATTCCTCCCTAACCCAACGAGTATCTATGGTGTCTCTTAAAACTACATGTTAGCATGTATGCGTGTAATGCATGAAATATATAAATGATAAGAGGCCTAAATACAAAATAGCCCATCGGTATTTTAGAAGCTTTTGGGGCCGATTGTCAAAGGACACGAACTTGTCCCAGTTTAAATGGCCCAACAAGTTCACATCTCTTGACAAAAAGTCCAACTGAATCCAAATGACGATGGTCCAAAACATAAACATAAGGAAATAACTTATACTGGTCATAAAACTACGGTTCACATGTAGGTTTCAGGAGTGTATCAAAGGCTCTCGCTGAAGAAGGATTGCCTACAACTAGGACTCCCCACTCAGGGGTTCAAACGACCAAGTGAGCGCATCTTTTTTATACCTTACGGTACGTGCCAACGAGTTACGGTATGTGACTAACTGTCAAATGGATTTCTCATTGTAGATTCCCCAGAGGGAGGATGCATCGAACTCTCTTAAATACCCAAGCCTCTTAGGCTCTTATCACCTTGGTGACAGGAATAAACAATAAGTCCTCCAAATTAGTCTGTCACAGTGAGCTGCGGATAATGATTATCTAGGTGCCTTCACAACTTTTCGTTATAGAAAGGTAATGAGTGAAGGAAGACACCAAGCCATCCCCTAGCCTTAATAATGACTTTGATTAAACTAACTAAACCCACTGTAGACATGGTTAATTAAAGCATAAATCACAAACATTACAATATAATATTTCGGGGCCAATTCTCTATCCCCAGTGGAGTCCCCAAACTGTAGGACATAGAAATCGGTGACGCTGTTCTAGGCTCGTGGCCTGGTTGGGAGTATGGAGTAGCCCACGAGGGACTAAATCGGAGAATAATGGAGTCGCCACCCAGTGTGAAATGGGAAATGATTTAAGGCCGCACTTACCCCTCGTAAAGGAAGACCTCAAACTGTTGGGTTCGGAATGGTCCCTTACTTATGCCTCTTGTAATGAATGGATTTGTGCAATAATTTAACCAAGTCTATGCAATTTACATTTCCAAAAAAATAATCTACGTCTAAATTCCTATACGACCTAAATCTAAGTTTTCATGCTTTAAAGATAAGTCAGGAAAGCGGTAAACATAACTAATGAATACTTAAATTAATACATGCGGAACAAACATGCGACCGAGGAATTTGTCCGTTCTCAATGCTGGACCTCGCATACCTGATTGGACGTATTCCACGTCAACCGATCATGCCACATCCGGGACAAACAATATAAAATATAATAAAAGGTGCCCTCAGGTCTTACCTTTTATGTCCCTTTTCGGTAGTGCGTTTCACGGTGCCGGAAGGGTTAACGTTCTGCTGTTTTCATTGGTCTACTATTTTTGCTGTTTTCACTGGTTCACTATTTCCACTATTTTCTCAGGTTTGTTTTTTTCAATGTTTTGTTTGTTTTCTCTCGCGGCTTCCACCTGTTGTTTTCTCTGATTCACTCGCAATTTTCGCTCGTTGTTTTCTCTATTTTGGATGATTTTGGGACTATTTTGCGGGTCTTTTGAGGGTCGTTTCAGTATGTAATATGGACTGATTTTCGGACTGGCTTGGGGTCAGTTTAGAGGGTTATTCGGCCACTATTTTATTGGTTATTGAAGGGCTTTAAGGTTTCTATTTTGGTCGGTCAGTGGGGTATTTTGTTTGTTTCACGTGGGGCTGATTTGGTGGTCTGTTGGTGATGATCATGCATGTTCTCCTAGCCTGCTTCCACGTCAGGGTGGTTTGTTTGAGCGTGTCTCAGTGTGTGGGCCGTGTGTGCATTATTAGAGTGTTTGCATGCCTACGTGATGGGCTGTTTTGAGTGAGAGAGTGAGGTGGCAGTTTATGGGACGTGGGGGTTTTTAGGCGTGGTGAACGTGTTGGTGTGAATGGATTACGTTGCATGAGTGGCTGAGTGGGCTGTGAGGGAATGTGTGTGAGAGGGATATGAGAGAATGTGGCTGATTGTTAGGTTTTTTTTTGGTTTTATAGAGACGGAGAGTACGTGAGGGTTGGTCGTGGGAGAGCTTGTGTCACGCATGAATTTGTGGCTTTCATTGTGCATTAATTGGTGGCTTTGTCTTGGGCGTGAATTAGGGAGGCGATTAGTAGATTTGTTGAATTTTTTGTTCACGTGGGTTGATTTGGTGGAGGATGGGTGTGTGATTTGGTTTTTAGTGTTTTGGAAAGTGGGGCGTGTGGCATGTGCATGTGAGGTGAAGGGTTATTAAATTGGTTTGTTGTTTTGTTTGTGGAGTGGCTTTGTAGTGACGTGGGGTAAGGGTTTTATGCATGTGGATGTCTATTTCGGGTGGTTTGTGTGAGGAGCCGTGAGTGTGAAGGTTTATTTTGTTTGTGATCGTGAGATGGAGGGTTAATGAGAGAGAATGGGCTAAAGTTTAGGCCGGGGATAAATTTTAAAATAGAGGCTTAACGAGCAAACCCGAAGCTAAGCGAGCGAACAAAATCCAACGAGATATCAATTTTTGACTCTTTCCTTCCGATGCCCATTTACCGTGACTTCCGTAACTTAAAAGGTAATGCCTTCGCGCGAGGCATATCATCGAGACTTACAAGCAAAGATGTAGTGTCTACACCTATATATTTGTTATTTTTTTTGTTTTCCTTTGTATTTTCTTTTGTGTCTTTATTTATTTAATTATTTAGTAAATCCACATTCAACCAACCAATCAGCAAATCATTCCCTTCTCATCTCAATTAGATATTTGTACATAAATAGTATTAGTAAATAATAACAACAATAGAAATTAAGCATCATAGGATTGATATCTTTATACTACTTGAACAATATTCACATTTGGGTTATACATGTGTGATCACACTGGTCGGTCTCATTCAGTGCATGTGCCACATTCTTAATCTTTGTCGCTCTAGTGGTTCCTGAAAATAAGGAAAAAAATCAAGAGGTCTCGTATGGTGCTTGATTTTGAATGGTTGTGCCATTTTGTCAAGCTTTTGAGGAGTTTCTTCAATTTGTTCTCCCAAAAATAGTGATGTTTCTCCTGAATTAATGAGATCTTCAGTATGGTCAGACAATTGGTCTTCCATTTTTTATGCTTCTTACTCCGTCATTTCTTCACATATGTATTTTAAAAATTTTGCATTCAGTTCTTCATCTATCATTTGTGAAATGCATGCTCCATAAGTGTCAACTTGAGGATGTAAAAATATATCTAAGTGTAGGCCTTTATCCTCTGCGGTTGGTATGATCTGCTCGGGCATCTCTGCTTCAAATATCTATGCAATGCATGCTCCAAGATCTTTATTTTGATGATGCAGAGTATCATCGTCATTTCTTGGCGTAGTTGGTACAGACAACTCTACTACTTGTTCCTCCTCAGAGGGTTAATCAGCGACTAGAAAATGATCTAGATCAAAATGAAACTCTGCTGATTTGGGTTCCAGAACTGATACCTCAGGTTCTTGATACTATTTAGCCTCTTCCTCTATTAAGGTGTCATTGTGAAATGCTTCTTACTCGAAGTCTTCGTCTGTGTCATCTGAAAATGTTTCATAAGGTATGTTGTTCTGATTTTCTATTTTTTGTCTCCCCCGATCTGTCATTCTAAAGCATGTCATCCAACTTTTCGTTAATTTTCTTGAGTTTGTCCACCATCGCTCTTATCATATGTTTTTCCTCTGACGAATATTTTTCTGGTTCTTGCTGAAGATTGTAAGTTCGTGCTGGATAAGATCGAGAATATGGTTTAGTGAAATTTGTTGGTTCATCATACCATGAAGGATTCTGATAGTTCTTCCATGCGGAATTGTAGTTGTACTCGGAATGATTACTAGGGTGGTTGTCATTACATATCTCACATCTCATCACTATGTTCTCAAATGGTTGAGCAAATGTTATATTAAATGGCTCTAAGATCCATGGATAGTTGTGTAACTTTGCTTTGAAAAGCTCGTTATTCTTCCATCACCCAATAACGTTCTATTTTCAACCACTTGAAAATAAAAGAAAAAATATTACAAATTAAAAATAAAAATAAAGAAAATTACATATAAGTAAAATAGATAGCTTCAAAATTAATTACAGAAGAAAAAAAAGTCTCTCGCAACGACACAAAAAACTTGAACGGTGGTAAACACACATGTAATGTATAGACACTTGTTTTCACCCGAGCTTCATAATCGAGATTTCGTAGGTTGGGGGCACTAGCGATCCCGTAAAACAAAGGCAGAGTATGTTAGGGATATGCCCTATACCCAACTTGTGGATGGGCTACATGTACATGTATTTATAATATTTTTTATTAATTAATAAAATTGCAATCTTTATTATACGTGCCTTACATAAATTATATGAATCATTAAACACTGTAATAAAGCCCTTGGAGTAATAAGATGATGGCTTCCATGCCTTTTGAGAATCATTACTCTCAAACGTTCCTAGTCATAGTTTTGTGAATATTCACGGTGTTCACAAAGCGGAGAGACTAGCATGATGATATGATCTGCCCTTAAGTGGGGTAGCCGATCTCATAGGCTACTAGCGGAGATCCGTCCACTTGGTGTATCATATGGCTGCATGAGTTGCTCGTTTCCATCGAATTGATCCTCGAAAGTTTTCACATGGAGTGTTTACCCCATTTTTCTATGAGAACTTTCATGTATCGACTATATGACTAATCCTTAGACTTGAGGTCTTTACAATCTTATATGTGGATCAAATAACTTTGTCATTTTCCTTCCCCGGTTCAAAAGATCAAATCATAAGTGTATGATTTGGTCATTTATTGAACACATGAAGTTTGTAAATTTACAACAGAGAATCGGCACTCTCTCGGATAATATTTTCTTATAAGAGTAGTATTTCAGTTCACTGGTTGATATGTGTGATCAGTGCTTGAGACTGTGGGCACAGTAGAAGAATCATGTGAGATACTTGGGTTAACATGATTCATGACACTATCAACATCATACCTTTGACCATATAGGTAGATACTTTTCGTACCCTTGGTCAAAAGGTGGGGACGCATTAAGGTGAGGGACTGTATCATATGTCAATCACTTACTGAATGGGTATTTATCGTTCCTTCTCATTTGGGGGCCTTGGCATGTTGCTAGATGTCAACATTGGTCATTGAAATCGAATGACCATCTGATCGGAGGATAATTTATGTTTGATTAAATTATCATGATTCATTTCATGTCCAACTTGAGGGGAACCCAAAAGGTCACACACAATAAAGTCAAAATCAACTGTTAACAGTGTAAAATATAAATTTAACAAAATATGTGATTGCTGTAGGAATTGTTCATAAATGGTTCAATGTGTTTAATGTTAGGTTTCTAAGGTGTTCCCAAGATCAATACAAGCATGAAATAATGTGAATATGCAAAGTAAGAATGGCGGAAACATCTTTTTAAAGATCGAATTTTGGATGTGTCAATAACAAAACTATTGCTTTTGAGAAGTTCCTCCAAGCTCTTATTTGAAGTTGAAATCCAAGCTCCAAGCATTGATGTTGATTCCAAGCTCAAGGGATGGTTTCCCTATCACCTTGTATGTTTCTTTAAGAGCTAGCTAAGGAAAATTTTGCAACAAAATCTTCCCTTTTGTTCCTGAATAATTCGTCCAAGAGAGATTGAGATGGAGATAGAGATTTTTCTATTTGTGTTTTTGTTTTTCGCAAAAACCTTTGCAAAAAGTCTCACACAATTTTGGTATATGCTTTTCAAAAATCATAATTAAAATTGGAGGGAAAATTGCATTAAGGTCTCTCAACTACTCCCATCACTCAAAATTACTAGATGTCAATCACCAAAAAGGTGACAAGACTTCCATCACTTAAAGTGACTAATAATGTGACTAGCAATGTGATTTGTGGGCCCCACTTGATTCAAAATTCTAGTTGGCCCGCAACACATCCCAGTCTCGGGTTTGTTAATTCCGAATTAATGAATTTTTGGTTGCGACTTAAGTAAATCAAATCTAATTAAATAATTATGCCTAGCAAAATTACCATTAAAATCACTCGCGAATTAATTCTAAATTAATTCATTCTTTCGAATTAAAATCCAATTTTAATTCCGCGTCGAAATCTAATTTCGTATAATATATCGAATATATTATTTTATCGATTAATTCCCAATTAATCGTTCTCTCTCTGCAAATAGTATTTTATCCCAGATAAAATCCCTCCGTAATTAATCCTAGATTAATTATGTTCGAATCATATGTCATTGTTGAATATTCGGGAAGCGATCAATGAGATCCTTGGATATGTTGGCAGTAAATCCAGTCGTCGGACTATCAAAACACGTACGTACCTAGTACTATATTTTTACCGATTTACGAGACATGGTTGGCTTCTAGCAAAGCACCGTTCCTACCTAATTCTCCATAAATATTCTTAAACGAATATATAATCTTTGTCAGGCATAGTGTTCATAGTATTGCGTATTTAGATCCAGTATCAGATGTCACATGCAAGGCATGGGGCTAGAATAGTGTCTGCCCCGTACGAAGCATAAATCGGATCACAAGCAACTAGTCTCTTTAATCGAATAATCATGACATTGTTATATTATCCCGATGGTTGCAACACAATAGAGTACCAGTTCTGTATCCCTACGTGATCATCATCTCTAAATGATTGAAGTGATACTTCTGTCTTGACATCACACCCAATACACTACGATTCTCAATAAACCCAAAAGAGGTGTACACATAACCTGTTAAAGTCATGGACGACCAATACCAAAGCATATTGATTGCGTAAGTACTAGCGAGGAAAGTCTCAGGTTATGACCAAATACACCTAACCTGATGCGGATTTCCATAGACACATAGTCATACTACCAATTGGATTCCGTGGGGTCTATCTAGAGCGAAGCTGTTTCTGTACCATCGGTAAACACAACCTCCTATCACACTTGCATAAGTATCTAATACTTAAATATATGAGAACTATGTTATCATGCTTCCACACTTGCATAGTTCTCATATATATAATACTTAAATATATGAGAACTATGTAAACACAACCTTTATATTTTGAATATAAACGAATCTCCTAAACGTAAAATAACAAACAAAAGGCTCAAAAGGAGTAATCTAAAAGATGAAGCTTATATGTGGCATTGTCGTCTAGGACACATTAACAAGACTCGCATATCCACACTTTCGAAGAGTGGGTACTTGGACGGATTTGATCCTAATTCATATGATTTCTGTGAATCTTGTCTTTTAGGCAAAATGCCTAAATCACCTTTTAGTGGTAAAGGTGAACGTGCCACAGAACTGTTAGCCCTCGTTCATAGCGACGTATGTGGGCCCATGTCTAGCCAGGCTAGAGGTGGATATCATTACTTCGTAACCTTTACGGATGATGCATCTCGTTATGGTTATGTGTATCTAATGAGACACAAGTCGGAAACTTTTGAGAAATTCAAAGAGTTTCGACACGAAGTAGAAAAACAAACAGGCAAGAGTATTAAAACATTGCGATCGGACCGTGGTGGCGAATACTTAAGTTATGAGTTTCAAGATTACTTGAAAGAATATGGTATTCTTTCACAGTGGACTCCTCCTGGAACACCGCAATTAAACGATGTGTCTGAACGGAGAAACCGTACCTTGTTAGACATGGTAAGGTCCATGATGAGTCGTACTGAGCTACCTATATCCTTCTGGGGATACGCATTAAACAGTGCGGTACTTATTTTGAATAAGGTTCCGTCAAAGTCTGTTGAACAGACTCCATATGAGATATGGACAGGGAGGAAACCAGGTTTCTCTTTCCTGAAGATTTGGGGATGCTGGGCATATGTTAAACGTTTGGAAGGTACCAAACTAGAACCCAAATCAGATAAATTCCTTTTCGTGGGATATCCTAAGGAAACCAAAGGATATTACTTCTATCACCCACAAGAGAACAAAGTATTTGTTGCTCTACATGCATTTTTCCTTGAGAAGGAATTCCTAGATGCAGTGGTAAGTGGGAGGAAAGTGGAGCTCGATGAAAATCGTAGTGATACTGTTCCTGGCAATGAATCAACGACGGAACATAAACAGACCATCCGGGATGAGTCTGTACCACAATCTTCATATACACAAGGACCACGTAGGTCGGAGAGAGTCAGGACGGTACTTGAGAGGTATGGGTTCCTGATCTCACCTCATGTAGATATTAATCTTATTGAGGATAATGAACCGGCTACGTATGAGGAAGCAATACAGAATATTGATTCCGCTTTATGGCAAGATGCCATGAAGTCCGAGATGGATTCCATGTACGCCAACCAAGTTTGGACACTGGTTGATGCACCAGAAGGCGTAAAGCCTATTGGATGCAGATGGATCTTCAAGAAGAAGACCGACATGGATGGCAACGTGCAAACGTACAAAGCTAGGCTTGTAGCAAAGGGGTATCGTCAACAATATGGTATTGATTATGACGAAACTTTCTCACCCGTTGCCATGATTAAATCCATTCGGATAATGCTTGCAATAGCTGCATATTTCGATTACGAGATATGGCAGATGGACGTTAAAACCGCTTTCCTTAACGAAAACCTTTTGGAGGATGTTTATATGCAACAACCTGACGGTTTTATCATACCTAGACTTGCAAACAAGGTTTGTAAGTTAAATCGATCCATTTATGGATTGAAGCAAGCATCACGGTCATGGAATCAGCGTTTTGATGAGATCATAAAAGAATATGATTTCGTACAAAACGATGATGACCCTTGTGTATACAAGAAGGTTAGTGGGAGAGCACTGACTTTTATTGTCCTTTATGTCGACGACGTATGGCTTATAGGCAATGACATTCCCTTAATAACGTCGGTGAAAGCTTGGCTTTCATTAAAATTCTCCATGAAAGATCTGGGAGAAGCAGCCTTTATTCTGGGAATAAAGATCTACCGGGATAGATCTAGAAAGCTGCTTGGACTCTCCCAGAGTACATATATTGAAAAAGTATTGAAGCGATTCAACATGGATCAATCCAAGAAGGGATTGATGCCAATGTCACGTGGTATCCTTATGTCTAAGGACATGTGTCCTAAGACTAAAGAAGAGAGATATAACATGAGTCGGATACCGTTCGCCTTGGCAGTCGGATCGATCATGTATGCCATGATATGTACGCGACCTGATGTGTCATATGCTTTGAGCATGTGCAGTCGCTTTCTGGCCGATCCAGGTGAAGGTCACTGGATGGCAGTTAAGAATATCCTTAAGTATCTTAGACGAACTAAGGATGCTTTCTTAATTTATGGAGGTGGAGAACTTGAGGTGTCTGGGTACACCGATGCAAGTTTCCAAACCGACAAGGATGACTTCAAGTCGCAATCGGGGTACATTTTTTGTTTGAATAACGGAGCAGTGAGCTGGAAATCTTCCAGGCAAGATACTGTTGCCGATTCAACAACAGAAGCAGAGTATATCGCTGCGTCGGAAGCAGCAAAGGAGGCAGTTTGGATCCGAAAATTCCTGATCGGATTAGGAGTAGTTCCGTTAGCAGCTGAGCCCGTGCCATTGTATTGTGACAATAACGGGGCTATAGCACAAGCTAAGGAACCAAGGTCTCACCAACGATCCAAGCATGTTCTTCGGCGTTACCATCTGATTCGGGAGATTATACATCGTGGCGATGTAAAAGTCGAGAAGGTCGCATCGGATGACAACATTGCAGATCCGCTGACGAAGGCTGTTCTTTAGGTTGTGTTTGAACGACATATACATAGTTCAGGTATTAGATGCTTGAGTAACTGGCTATAGGCCAAGTGGGAGATTGTTAGACATTATGACCCATAGCGTCACTGTTTTGTAAATGATATTGTATTATTGTACAAAATCAACTATGTGATAATGAAATTGCCTTTTGCCGTTTTGTAAAATTATTTACTTTGATATATTAATGGCAAAAGTCCATATGATTAGTTCCGTATTGAGATGATATGAGACAATATCAATATAAAAATGTTTAATCATTAAATATCCATAGTCGGAGTATTATCGAGATCGGACATCGATAATGCGGAATAGACTAGTGTTGCACTTGTGCGAGTTGTGATGGCACAACGACATAGTTCTCTTATATTTAAGTATTGGATACTTATGCAAGTGCGATATGAGGTTGTGTTTTACCGATGGTACGGAAAACAGCTTCGCTCTGGATAGACCCCGCGGAATCCTATTGGTAGTATGTCTGCGTGTCTATGGGAGGCCGCATCAGGGTAGGTGTATATGGTCTTAACCTGAGACTTGCATTGCTAGTACTTGCGACAATCAGTAAACTTTGGTTTTGGTGGTTCGGGGCTTTAACCGGTTCTGTGTACGCCTCTTCTGGGTTTATCGAGAATCGTAGTGTACTGGATGTGATGTCAAGATGGAAGTATCACTTCAGACATATGGAGATGATGATCACGCATGATACAAAACTAGTACTCTATAAAAGGTTGCAACCGTCGGGACAATATGACCAGGTCAGGATTGTCCGATTTAAAGAGACTAGTTGTTTGATGTCCGATATATGTTTCGTACGGGGCAGACACATTTCCAGCCCCAGGCCTAACATGTGATCGTCCGATACTGGATCGATGTACGCGATACTACGGTATACTACGCTTGATAAAGATCTAATATTCTAATAAGAATATTTCTGGAGAATTGGGTAGGCATGGCGCTTTGCTAGAAGCCAACCTTGTCTTGTAAATCGGTAAAAACGTAGTACGAGGTACGTACGTGTTCGGATTATCCAACGACCGTATTTACTGCCAACATATCCGGAGATCTCTTGGGTCGCTTCCTGAAGATTCACCTATGATGTTTGATTCGAACTTTATTAATCTTTGATTAATTACGGAGAAACTTTATCTTGGATAAAATGCCTAATTAGGAGAGAGAACGATTAATTTGGAATTAATCGATAAAATAATATATTCGATATATTAAACGAAATTAGATTTCGACGCGGAATTAAAATCGGATTTTAATTCGGGCAAACGAATTAATTAATTCGTTAGCGATGTGAATAGTAATTTCGCTAGGCATAATTATTTAATTTACGTCGCGACGGAAATTCGTTAATTCGGAATTAACGAAACCGAGCCCGAAAGTGTTTGCGGACACATTCATATTTTGAAATGAGTGGGACCCGCAAATCACATCGCGAAGTCTCATCACTTGACACGACTAGTTGATGGATGTATCTAGTCACCTTTATTGGATGATACATTGTCACTATTCTCAATGTAAGTAGGTGAGGCCATTTAATGGCTTTTTGGGAGGGAAAACTTTTTCACGTTTTTGGAGGGATATTTACCAAATATTTTTTGGTAATTGTTATCTCATCATTCACGGTTTTGGAAACAAGAAAGAGAAAAACAAAAGAAAACCAAAAGCCTCTCTCCCTCTTCTTCTTGCTCACGCTGTGAGCTTCAACAAGGCAAGAAAAATTGTTTTTCATCTTCTCCATTTTGCTAGCACAATGAAGGATCAAAGGAGGTGATAGGGAAACAACCTTGGAGCTTGGAATACTTGAAGACTTGAAGCTTCTCTCCCTTTTGCTCTTGGCCGAAAGTTTCCACCTTGAAGACTCAAGGATTTTCTTCATCATTTTTCATCACAAGCTTTGTAAGTATGATTCCGCCATGCTTCAAGCTTTGCATGTATAAATCGTGTGTTTCATTGGCTTATACTTTCTTTGGGACTAATAATAGAAACCTACAGACACTATTCCAACCCTAGACCTAGCATATGACATCCGATACTGAATCGTAATACGCAATACTACGTTTACTACGTCTGATAAAGATTATGTTTTCCATTAAGAATATTTATGGAGAATTGGGTAGGCACGGTGCTTTGCTAGAAGCCAACCATGTCTCGTAAATCGGTAAAAACGTAATACTAGGTACGTACGTGTTCGATAGTCTGACGACCGGATTTACTGCCAATATATCCAGGTATCTCATGGGTTGTTTCTTGAAGATTCACCGATGACGTGTGACTCTAACATAATTAATCTGGGATTAATTAGAAGAGAGAGAAAATAAATCTAGGATTAATTACGGAGAGATTTTATCTAGGATAAAATACTATTTGAAGAGAGAGAATGATTAATTCGGAATTAATCGATAAAATAATGTATTTGATATATTAAACGAAATTAGATTTCGACGCGGAATAAAAAATTGGATTTAATTCCGGCGAACGAATTAATTTAGAATTAATTCGCTAGCGATGTGAACAGTAATTTTCCTAGGCATAATTATTTAATTAAATTTGATTTAATTACGTCGCAACGGAAAATTCATTATTTTGGAATTAGCGAACCCGAGCCCGAGATGTGTTGCGGGCCCACTCGAATTTTGAATTAAACTGAGGCCCACACAAGTCACATCACCTAGTCACTTTAATCTACTTTTGGTTTATGGAAGTGGTTAGGTTATTGGAAACTTGTAAAACACACAATCTTAATTCATTGATGTGTGAAAGACCTTTGAATAATTTTTTAAATTTGGTATTAGGTTACTTGATTTTGGAAATCAACATAAAAAATACTAATCTCTCTTCTCTTCCTCACTCACGGCAATAGCCATTTTTCTCTCAAAGTTCTTGGCTTGGCCGAGACAAATACATGGAAAGGAAACAATTTGTTGTAAATTTTTCCAAGTGCTATCACATTAAAGAGATCATTCAAATGTGATAGGGAAACCCATATATGAGCCTGGAATCAACACTCAAAGCTTGGAGCTTGAAGATCAACAAAATGAGCACAACAAAGGGCTTGGCCGAAACTTCAAGGAAGAAATTTTTGTGTTCAACGCATCCAAAATCCGATCAAAGTGAGTATTTTCCGCCATCTTACTTTGTTGTATTCACATGTTTCATTGCTTAATTGATCTTGGTTTGAGCTAGAAAACCCAAAAATGGTATCAGATTGGTTATTAAGCATGAAATGAATTTAGGGTTCTTAATTTTAATTTGGGGCTTTTTTATTTGAGCATGTTTTTGGAAAATTGTTTGTTTGAGCATGCTTATAATATGTTAACTTTGAGTTGTGCATGATCAATTTGAAGAAAAATTAATTGGATTATTTTCCCCCTAATTTGGTACCTTGGCCGAATGGTATAGAGTCCTAAGCTCTTAGTGATTTTTGAATTTTAGACAATTGGATATGTTTAAAATGCTTGGGATATATTAGTTTGTGATTTAATTGGATTGAAATAAAATTGATATAAAAGGTCCCCAACTGTCGTGAGCTTCAAAGCATGAAATAGAATTGATTTTGCTTCAATTATATTGGACATGAATTGATAATAATAATAAAGCATGATTAATTTGTGTAATTGGTGTTTTGGAAATATTAATTTAACTAATTAATTATGACTAATACACTTTAATTAATTAAATTGTGAAATTTAGAAATTTAGAATTTAATTAGTTGGGCTTAATTTGGAATTGGGCTAAAAAATATTGTGTTTGGGCTTAATGGGCTTGGTTGGGCCAAGTTTGGTTTAGGATAATTGGTTGGATCCAATTGGTCCAAAAACCATATCCATAAAGTCCAAATATGAAAGCCCATTGGACTTTAATTGAATAGTATTGGATACTAATTGGGCGTTTGAGACCCGTTAAGATTAGATTTGGAATCTAAGTCGCAAAGGTACATTAAAGTGTAAATATTTAATTTGGAATTAAATATAGAATTAGTATTGAATACAAATTAAATTGGATTTAAAATTGTAGTTCGATATAATTCAAGCATACGCACTTGGAGTACTTATTCTTAAAATGAGTTGGACTCGCGCAAATCAAATCGTTGTTTGAACATTGGATGATCAGTAATCAAAGATTAATTAATTGGATTAGATTGATTGATAACATGCTTTGTGTGAATACATGGATGTGATGTATGAATAATGTATATCGGATGGATATTATATGGGTGAGGGTAATTTTGGAAATTATTGTAATAAATTTAGAATTTATTAAATTGGACCTGCATGTCTAGCCTATTACCTCTTGACTCTTTGTATTTAACTTCTCACCTATTCCCCTCAATGTAAATGAGGTTTCTTTAGAAGTGTTATGTAATTGGGTAGAAGTAAGAATAATGCTAGCGGGAGAGAGGAAAGGGAGAGATTTGTTCTAGGAACAAAATGTATTATATATCCATCCACATATCATTATTATTTTATTTATCGCGCCTTATTATGCTTTTAGAATGCATGCTTAAGGGTGTATGATGAGACCTAATCAAAGATAATTAATTAGTTGCCATTTACGCGAAAAACCCTCAACTGGTTTGTTGGCCAAAGTCAAGACCTTTGTCCATCGCGGATGTGTTTGAATCGTGAAGAATTTCTTGCATATCGTATGTCTTGTCCAAGTCGTGATTTGTTGGCCAAAGTCAAGATCACTTCTTGTCCATCGACATCGATCACGAAGCTTTCCAAAGTCATTGGGTCACGCTTAACTAGAATCATTAAGCTTGTTGTGCCAAAGCCAATGCTTAGTTGATTTAGAGGAAAAATGTTAGGCAATATATTGGATATATGTTTCGGACTTGGATGTCCACTAGTAAATCTAGGAATTGGATAAGATCCAATTGATCTTAGAGATCTACCTAGTTAAATATCATACAATTTGTTGGCCAAAGTCAAGATTGTGTGTTATTTAACGGGATCCTAGCCCACTAGGAAACTAGGTTTCCCGAGTACTCCACAGAGGGTTAGCGGCTCGCCGAAAAATAGTGGGAGGCAAGTATTAAATTTGCAATTTCGTTTAGATACTTGCCAATACGCGCTCATTTCATTTTTCATCCTAATTTATTCGAATATTAGTTGGACTAATATTCAAATGTTGTTTTAACTAAACAGTTGGACTGTATTCAAACTACTTCATTTATAGTTGATTATATAATTGAATTATAGTAATCAATATATTTGAATTTAACTGATCATTTATAATTGATTATATAATTGGATTAAATTAATCAATATATATATGAATTTTTATCAATCAAATTATAATTGATTATATAGTTAGACTATAGTAATCATTATATTCCAATGTACTCGAAATCGTTGATTAAATAGTTAGACTATTGGAATCAAGATAACTGAAAGATTAGCGTTTAAAACATAATCCTGGGGAATATGTCTTTAACGGCTCCAATTTTCAGATTGGTAATAAGACCTCAGGATAGTCCTGGGAACTGAGAAGTTATTCTATTTGATAGAGTTACATCTCGGGCCTAAGCCCACAGTTGAGCAAATAGTAGAGCATGATCTTTGCAAGATTCATGTGATGATAACTTTAGTGCTTAATCATTTATGCTTGCTACAATGACTCCTTAATTTCTTCGTCAGAATTAAGGATTAGATCCTTAAACCATGATGTTGAAATTGAAGGATCTTTATAGATCTATACTTAGATCATAGAAGCATTGATTACAAATGATAAATCTTGGAGAGTCAATGGCTATGCTCAAGAAGACAAAGCCAAAGTTTGCAAAAAGGGTAAGAAGCGCAAGACACATCTTACTTCGACATCCCAGAAGGCCTAGGTTTGGCCGAAGGCTTTTGGGGTGTGGAAAAGGGCAAAGGCAAAAATCATCACAATCTTCTAGGAAGACAAAGGACATATCCCAAAATATCAGCCTAAACTGTGGAAAACAGAGTCACTAGAAGCGTGACTGCCATATGGACAAGGCAAACATGAAGGAAAATAAGGCAGGGCAAGGCTCTGACTTTAAGAATGTTTGTCATAAACATGTACACTACTAGTTTGAAAGTTGGATCTTTTGATACTAGAAATGGTACATAAAAATATGTACTGATGTGCAGAATCTGCTAATTGGTAGGATACTGACTTCAGATGTGATGGACCTATAAGTCAGAAACGGGACGAGAGTCGCTGTTTCAACCGTAGAAACCTAAGCTTAGGTACTTCCTTTGGGCATGTACTTAAATTAGGAAAATGTTATAATGTACCTAGTTAGACTAGAAACATTATCTCTATATCTACGTTTAACCAGTTGCGGGTATACATTTATATTATAGAAAACTAAGTGTTTTATTTTATAAAGATGATATTGAGATAAACACAATCGGTATAGATAATAGTATTTATATTTTGAATATAAATAAATCTCAAACATATAACATGACAAACATATAGCTCAAACTGATTTAATCTGATGAGACTTATTTGTGGCATTGTTATATGAGACACATTAAACAAGACTCGTATATCCACACTTTTGAAGAGTGGATACTTTGACTGATTTGATTCTTATTTAAATGATGTCTACGAACCTAGTTTAATTTGGCATAGTGCCTAAAATACCTTTTACTTGGTAAAAGTGTAAGTGCCACCGATATGTTAGCCCTCGTTCATAGTGACGTAAGTGGGCCCATGTCTAGCTAGGCTAGAGGTGGATATGAATACTTCGTAACCTTTACGGATGTGGCATCTCGTTACGGTTATGTGTTTCTTTTGAAACATAAATCGGAAACTTTTGAGTAATTCAAAGAGTTTCGACACGAAGTATAAAAACAGATCGGTAAGAGTATCAAAACATAACGATTGGACTGTGATGGAAATACTTAGGAAATAAGTTTCTCGACTATTTGAAAGAGTATAGTATTCTTTCATAGTGGACACTTCCTAGAACACCTCAATCCTGATGGTGTGTCCGAACAGAGAAACCGAACTTTTTTGGACATAGTAAGGTTAATCATGAGTCGCTCTGAACTACCATTTTCCTTCAAGGAAAATGTGTTTAACAATGCAATACTTATTTTGAATAAGGTTCCATAAAAATCTGTTGGACAGATTTCATATTAGATATGAACAGGAAAGAAACTAGATTTCGCATTCCTGAGGATTTGGAAATGCTGGGCATATGTTTAGATGATACCAAACTAAAACCCAAATCGGATAAGTGTCTATCTGTAATTGGTTATCCTAGGGAAACTAAAGTATAGTACTTATACAACTCACAAGAGAATAATTTAATTGTAGCTCTCCATGCGGTTTTCCTAAGAGGAATTCCTATATGCAGTTGTAAGTGGGAGGAAAGTAAAACTCGATGAAGATCGGAGTAATACTGTTCCAGGCACCGATTCCTTAATGGAACACAAACAGTTCATCAAGGATGATATTGTACCAATAATCTTCGAATACACAAGAACCACGTAGTTCGGAGAGAGTCAGAAGATAACCTAGGAGGTATGGGTTCCTGATCGCACCTCATTAAGATGTCAATCTTATTGAGGAAATTGACTACGTACAAGGAAGTGATACAAGGTATCGACTACCTATCATGGCAAAGTGCCATGAAGTACAAAATGGATTGCATGTATACCAACCATGTTTGAAAACTGGTTGATGTACCGAAAGGCATTAAGCCTATTGGTACTAAATAGGTCTTCAAGGAAGACATACATGAAATATGGCAACAAACAAACGTACAATGCTAGGCTTGTACATAAAGGGTATCTTCATCAATAAGGTGTCGATTACGACGAAGCCTTTTATCTGTTGCCATGATTAAATCTATTTGGATAATGCTTGCTAGAACTGCATGTTTCATTTATGAAATATGGCAGTTGTATGTCAAAACTGCTTTCCTTAACGGAAGCCTTTTGGAGGATGTTTATCAATATCCTGATGGTTTTTTGTACCAAAACATGAAAACAAGGTTTGCAAGATAAATCGATCCATTTATGGATTGAAGCAAGCATTGCGTTATTGGAACCATCATTTTGATGTAATCATAATAGTATATGACTTAATTCAAAACGAGTATGAATTCTTGTGTATATAAGAAGGTTAGTGGGAGTGCACTGACAATGAATGTCCTATATATATGATGATATATCATTTCTTGGAAATGACATTCCCATAATACAATCGGTGAAAGCTTGGCTTTCAGGAAAAAATCTCCATAGAATACTTGGGAGAAACAACCTTTATTCTAGGAAAAATAATCTACTAGGATAGATCTAAAAGTTATTGGCACTCTCCGAGAACTCATACAATGAAAGATATGTACGTGACCTGGTGTCTCATATGCTTTGAGCATAAAGAGTCACAATCAGGCCAATCCAGGTGATAGTCACTGGATTGATGTTAAAAACATCATTTAGTATCTTAGACGAACTAATGATGCTTTCTTATACCATGGAGAAGGAGAACTTGAGGTGACTGGGTTCACTACTGCAAGTTTCCAAACCGATAAAAATGACTATAAGTCGTAATAAGGGTACTGTATAGTTTGAATAACGGAACAATGAGCTGGAAATCTTCCAAGTAAGATATTATTGCTGAATCAACAACAAAAGTGGAATATTGCTGCAGCAGAGGCAGTAAATGAAGCATTTTAGATATATATAATCCTAATTAAATTAGGAAAAGTTCTGTTAGCAGCTGAGCTAGGCTACAACACAGGCTAGAGAACTAACGGTCTCATCAACGATCCAAATATGTACTTCAACCATTTCATCTGATTTGTCGGATCATAAATCATGGTGATGTGATGATCGAATAAATCGCATCCGATGATAACCTTTTAAATCCGCTGACGAAAGCTGTTTCTCAGCAGAAATGTGAGCGACCTGTATATAATTCAAGTATTGGATATTTGAGTGATTGGCTATAGGCCAAGTGGGATATTGTTGGACAATTATGACCCATAGCATCACTATTTGTATAGAACATGGTGTTGTTGTACAAATTAACTATGTGACAAAGGAAATTGCTCTTTTATCATTTGTAATTGGATTACCGGGATATATAAATGATAAAAGTCTATATGATTAGTTCCGGATTAATAAGATATGAGACAGTATTAATCTACTAAGGTTTAATCATTAAATAATCCATAGTCATAGTATTATCGAGACTGGACATCGATAATACGGAATAGACTAATATTGCACTTGTGCGCGTTGTGTGAGCATAACGACATAGTTCTCATATATTTAAGTATTGGATACTTATGCAAGTGTGATGTCAGTTTTTTTTACCGATGGTATGGAAACAGCTTGGCTCTGGATAGGCCCCTCGGAATCCCATTAGAAGTATGACTATGTGTCTATGGGAGTCCGAATCAGGGTAGGTGTTTTTGGTCTTAACCTGAGACTTA
The DNA here is from genome assembly GCA_019454045.1 of Zanthoxylum bungeanum. Taxonomy (NCBI): domain Eukaryota; kingdom Viridiplantae; phylum Streptophyta; class Magnoliopsida; order Sapindales; family Rutaceae; genus Zanthoxylum; species Zanthoxylum bungeanum. The sequence continues at coordinate 73,546 of SKCR01040268.1, read as the reverse complement.
CACCGCTAATACTTACGACAATCAATATATTTTGGTTTTGGTCGTCCGGGGCTTTAACAGGTTCTGTGTACGCCTCTTCTGGGTATACTGAGAATCGTAGTGTATTTGGTGTGATGTCAAGATGGAAGTATCACTTCAGTCATATGGAGATGATGATCACGTAGGATACAGAATTATTACTCTTAAGTACTGCAGTCATTGGGATAATACGACAGGGTCATAGTTATCCGATCAAAGAGACTAGTTACCAAAGATCCGATATGTTTTTCGTACGGGGCAGACACAATTCGAACCCCATACCTAGCATGTGACATCTGATACTGGATCGTAATACGCAATACTACATATACTACGCATGATAAAGATTATATACTCCATTAAAATATTTTTGGAGAATTGGGTAGGCACGGTATTTTGCTAGAAGCCGACCATGTCTCGTAAATCGGTAAAAATATAGAACTAGGTATGTATGTGTTCGGATAGTCTGACGACCAGATTTACTGCCAACATATCTAGGGATCTCATGGGTCGCTTCTCGAAGATTCATCGATGTCGTATAAGTCGAACATAATTAATCTGGGATTAATTAGAAGAGAGAGAAAATTAATCTTGGATTAATTACGGAGGGTTTTTATCTAGGATAAATTACTTTTTGAAGACAGAGAACGATTAATTCGGAATTAATCGATAAAATAATATATTTGATATATTAAACGAAATCAGATTTCGACATGGAATTAAAAATTGGATTTTAATTCGGGCAAACGAATAATTCGCTAGCGACATGAATAATAATTTTGCTAGGCATAATTATTTAATTAAACTAGATTTAATTACGTTGCAACCGAAAATTCATTTTTTTGGAATTATGAAACTCGAGCACGGGATATATTGCGGGCCCACTCGAATTTTTAATTAAAGTGGGGCCCACACAAGTCACATCACCTAGTAACTTTAATCTACTTTTGGTTGATGGAAGTGGTTGGGTTGTTGGAAACTTGTAAAACACACAAGCTTAATTCATTGATGTGTGAAAGACCTTTGACTAAATTTTGAAATTTGGTATTAGGTTACTTGATTTTGGAAATCAACATACTCATCTCTCTTATCTCCCTCACTCACGGCAATAGCCATTTTTCTCTCAAAGTTCTTGGCTTGGCCGAGACAAATACATGGAAAGGAAACAATTTGTTGCAAAATTTTCCAAGTGCTAGCATACTAAAAAGACCATTCAAAGGAGATAGGGAAACCCATTTATGTGATTGGAATCGACACTCAAATCTTGGAGCTTGAAGATCAACACAAGGAGCACAACAAAGGGCTTGGCCAAAACTTCAAGGAAGAAATTTTTGTGTTCAAAGGATTTAAAATTTGATCAAAGTGAGTATTTTCCGCCATCTTACTTTGTTGTATTCACATGTTTCATTGCTTAATTGATCTTGGTTTGGCCTAGAAAACCCAACACCTTATTCAAAATAAGTATTGCCCTATTCAATGTATATTCCCAGAAGGAAATAGGTAGCTCTGTGCGACTCATCGTAGACCTTACTATGTCCAACAAACTTCTGTTTCTCCATTCGAACAAACAGTTTAATTGCGGTGTTCCGGGAGTAGTCTACTGTGAAAGAATACCATATTCATTCAAGTAATCAAGAAACTCATCTCTTAAATATTCGCCACCACGGTCCGATCGTAATGTCTTAATACTTTTGTCGGTCTTTTTTTCTACTTCATGTTGAAACTCTTTGAATTTCTCAAAGGTTTCCGACTTATGTCTCATAAGATACACATAACCATAACGCGATGCATCATCCATAAAGGTTACGAAGTATTCATATCCACCTCTAGTCTGGCTAGACATGGGCCCACATACATCACTATGAACAAGGGCTAACAGTTTGGTGGCACGTGCACCTTTACCGTTAAAAGGTGTTTTAGGCATTTTGCCTAATAAACAAGATTCACATACATCATATGAATTAGGATCAAATCGTCCAAGTACCCACTCTTCGAAAGTGTGGATATACGTGTCTTGTTTATGTGTCACAGACGACAATGCCACATATAAGTTTCATCTTTGTTACTTACTTTAAGCCTTTTGTTTGTTACATTATATGTTTGAGATTGATTTATATTTAAAATATAAAGACCATTATTTACATCAGCAGTACAAATTTCCATATCATTTTTATACATAAAACACCCAGTGTTTCTAAATACAAAAGTATACCCGCATTGGGCTAACATAGATATAGAAATAATATTCCTAGTCAAACTAGGTACATAATAACAGTCTATAAGTTCAAGTACTTGCCCGAGACCATTTCCAAAACATAAGTGTCAACGGCCAAAATGGCGACTCGTGTCCCATTTTCAACGCGCAGATTAATCTCCCTTGAGGCTGATCTCTTGCTAATCTGTAGATCCTGCACATCAGTACATATGTGAGTACCACAACCATAATAAAAAATCCCATTTTTAAAACTATTAATAGACATGTTTATTTCTATAACAAACATACCTGAAGTCGGTGTCTTGCCATCTTTGATTTCCTTCATGTGTGCCTTGTACTCGCGACAGTCACGCTTCCAGTGACCCCGCTTCCCGCATTGTAGACATATATCTTGGGATTTTTCCTTAGGCTTCCTAGAATCCTTTGACGATTAAGCCTTGCCCTTCTTCTTCTTCTTCTTTACACCTCCAGTCGCCATGGGCCAAGCCCTCGGAGTCTGAGATGTTGAAGCGAAGAGCACCTCACGCTTCTTGCCCTTTAGAAGTTCCTTTTATGCTTCGCACAGTGTGGACATTAACTCTCCAAGAGTATCGTCTTGGTTCATCATATTGTAGTTCATGATGAACCCACTCCAAGTGTCGGGGAGAGACTGAAAGATCAAATCTATGGAATTCTCAGCCTCGAAGACAATGCCCATTTGTGCCAGCAGTTCGATATCAGCAATCATTTGTGACACATGGTGCTCAATAGATGTACCCTCTGACATTTGAGCGCGAAAGAGCTTCTTATGTAACTTATATCTATGCGATCTAAGATTAGATCGATGAAGATCATGCAACTTCGTCAACATGTTATAGGGATCCAATCCCTTGTTCTGTCGATGGAATTATTGAGTCATAGCAGTAAATATAACAAACTGTGCAGTCGAGTTGTCATCGCTATGAGTCTTCAAAAGCTCTAGCTCAACCAACTGATCAGATCCAGGCTTAGGCCCAAGAGGTCTCTCTATAGTATAGAGCAACTTCTCGGATCCCAGGACAATCCTGAGATTCATTTCCCAATCAGAAAAGGTCATGCCATTAAAGACATTATCGCCGATGATGATGTCTCTGACACCGTTCTTTCCCATCATCTTAATTGCCATAGTCAAACTATCCAATCAACGATGCATGGGTACAGTCTAACTGTTATAAGGAAAATAATAAAATATTAGTCTAAATAATAAGTATAATTCACGAAATAATTTGAAAGCGCGTAAAGCTAAGTATTTGAAAGAAATTACAAATTCAATACTAGTCTCCCACTATTTTTCAGCGAGCCTCTAACCCTCTCTTGAGTACTCGGGAAACAAAGATTCCTAGTGGGCTAGGATCCCGTTAAATAACACACAACCTTAACTTTCGCCAACAAGCTGTATGATATTTAACTAGGTAGATCTATAAGATCAATTGGATCTCAACTAATTCCTAGATCCGGTAGACGGAACTCCAAGTCCGAAACAAATATACAATATATATGCCAATATATCCAATATATTTTCCTAATCTTTTCCTCTAAATCAACTAAGCTTTGGCATTGGCACAACAGGATTAATGATTCCAAGTAAGCGGGACCCATTGACTTTGTAAAGCTTAGTAATCGATGTCGATGGACAAGAAGTGATCTTGACTTTGGCCAAAAAATCACAACTTGGACAAGACATACGATATGCAAAAAAGCTTTCATGATTCAAACACATCCACAATGGACAAAGGTCTTGACTTTGGCCTACAAACCAATGCCAATCTTGGATCTTGAGAATGAATCACTCAATTGAAGGAAAACGCTTAATATTTGTTGAGGGATTTTCGCGTAAATTGGCAACTAATTTATTATCATTGATTAGGTTTCATCATACACCCTTAAGCATGCATTCTAAAATCATAATGAGGCGGTGAAAATAATTAATAATGATATGTGGATGGATATCTCACAAATTGTTCCTAGAACAAATCACTCACTTTCGTCTCCCCGGCTAGCACTATTCTAACTTCTACCCAATTACATAATAAAATTAAAGAAACCTCATTTACATTGAGGGGAATTTGGTGAGAAGAGAATTACAAAGAATCGAGAGATAAGGCTGGACACGCAGGTCCAATTTAATAAATTCTAAATTTACAACAATTTCGGAAATTGTCATTTCCCTTCTAATATCCATCCGATATACATTATTCATTCAACACATCCATGTATTCACACAAAGCATGTTATTCAATCAATCTAATCCAATTAATTAATCTTTGAATAAAGTGATCATCCAATGTTCAAACAATGATTTGATTTGCGGGAGTCTAACTCGTTTAAGAATAAGTACTCGAAGTACGAATTCTTGAATTATATCGAACTAAAATTTAAATCTAATTTAATTTTTATTCAAAACTAATTCTATATTAATTCCAAATTAAATAACTATAGTTTTTAATGCGCCTATATGACTTAGATTTCAAATCTAATCTTAGTGGGTCTCAAAGCCCAATTAACATCCAATGTTAATTTTAATTAAAGTCCAATGGGCTTTTAATTAATTTCTTAAGGCATGGACTTTGGTCAATATGGGTTAAACCCAAATACCAAATCCCAATTGAGGAATCACCCTACTTGCCAAGAAACCAATTTAGGCCCAATCAAACATTAAAATGCCCATTTGTTATATTTGGACTTAATGTATTGGTTTAGGACCAATTTGGATCCAATCCAATTGTCCTAAACAAACTTGGCCCAACCAAGCCCATTTGGCCCAAATACAACATTTTAAGCCTAATTCTAAATTAAGACCAATTAATTAAATTCTAATTTTCCAAATTTCAAAATTTAATTAATTAAAGTGTATTGCACTAATTAATTGTCTAAAATAATATTTCCAAAATAAAAATTTAATCAATTAATCATGTTAATTCATCATAAATACATGTCCAACAATATTGAAAAAAAATTCATCTCATTACATGCTATAAAGCTCACGATATTTGAAGGGATTTTATATCTAATTCCGATTTCAATCCGATTGAATTTCAAACCAATATACCCATGTCTTTAAACTCATCCAATTATCAAAAAACAAAAAATACCATGACTTTAGGGCATATATAGTATTTGGCCAAGCCAAGAATATTTGGGAAAATTAATCCAATTAATTTGTCTTGAAATTGATCATGAATAACTCTAAGTTATCAACATTCAAGCATACTCAAAGCAACAATTTGATTAAAACATGCTCAAATAAAAATACCCAAATTTTAGTATATAAACCCTAATCAAATTTCATACTCAAATAGGCTCCATGATACCATTGTTAGGTTTTTAAGGTGTTCCAAAGTTCAATACAAGCATGAAATAATGTGAATACATAAAGTAAGAATGGCAGAAACATACTTACAAAGATCGGATTTTGGATATGTTGATAACAATACCTTTTCTTTTGAGAAGTTCCTCCAAGATCCTCTTTGTAGTTGAAATCCAAGCTCCAAGCTTTGATGTTGATTCCAAGCTCAAGAGATGGTTTCCCTATCACCTTTGTATGTTTCTTTAACTACTAGCTAAGGAAAATTTTGAAAGAAAATCTCCCATTTTGTTCTTGAAGAATTTAGCCAAGAGAGATGGAGAGGGAGAGAGAGCTTTTTCTATTTGTGTTTTTGCTTTTCTCAAAAACTTACGCAAAAAGTCTCACACAATTTTGGTATATGCTTTTCAAAAAGCTTAAATAAAATTGGTGGGAAAATTGCATTAAAGTCTCTCAAATGCTCCCATCACTCAAAATGACTAGATGTCAGTCACCAAAAGGGTGACAAGACTTCTATCACTTAAAGTGACTAGCGATGTGACTTGTGGGCCCCACTTGATTCAAAATCCGAGTGGGCCCGCAACACATCCCGGGCTCGGGTTCGTTAATTCTGAATTAATGAATTTTCGGTTGCGACTTAATTAAATCAAATTTAATTAGATAATTATGGCTAGCAAAATTACCGTTAAAGTCACTCGCGAATTAATTCTAAATTAATTCATTCGCCCGAATTAAAATCCCATTTTAATTCAGCATCGAAATTTAATTTTGTTTAATAAATCGAATATATTATTTTATCGATTAATTCCAAATTAATCATTCTCTCTCTTCAAATAGTATTTTATCCTAGATAAAATAATCCTAGATTAATTACGTTCGAATCATACGTCATCGGTGAATCGTCGGGAAACGACCCATGAGATCCATGGATATGTTTGCAGTAAATCTGGTCGTCGGACTATCTGAACACGTACGTACCTAGTACTACGTTTTTACCAATTTACGAGATATGTTTGGCTTCTAGCAAAGCACAGTGCCTACCGAATTCTTCAGAAATATTCTTAAAGGAATATAATCTTTGTCAGGCGTAGTATACACAGTATTGTGTATTTCGATCTAGTATCGGATGTCACGTGCAAGGCCTAGGGCTGGAATAGTGTCTGCCCCGTACGAAGCATATATCAGATCACAAGCAACTAGTCTCTTTAATAGGATAATCATGACATTGTCATAATATCTTGATGGTTGCAACACAATAGAGTACCTATTATGTATCCATGCATGATCATCATCTCCAAATGACTGAAGTGATACTTTCGTCTTGACATCACACCCAATACACTACGATTCTCAATAAACCAATAAGTGTCGTACACATAACCTGTTAAAGTGTTGGACGACCAAAACCAAAGCGCATTGATTGTCGCAAGTACTAGCGATGCAAGTCTCCGGTTAAGACCAAATACACCTACCTTGATGCAGATTCCCATAGACACATAGTTATACTACCAATGGGACTCCGCGGGGTCTATCCAGAGCAAATATGTTTTCGTACCATCGGTAAACACAACCTCATATCACACTTGCATAAGCATCCAATACTTAAATATATGAGAACTATGCTGTTACGCTTCCATAACACGCACAAGTGCAATACTAGTCTATTCCGCATTATCGATGTCCAGTCTCGATAATACTATGACTAGGGATATTTAATGATTAAATCGTTATGGATTGATATTGTCTCATATCTTAACAATCCGGAACTATTCATAAGGACTTTTATCTTTTATATATCCAAGTAATAAATTTACAAAATGATAAAATATAATTTCCATTGTCACATAGTGACGCTATATGTTGGGGGTTGGGGGATCCACATTTGCCATTCCTAACTTAGAAATCTCCTTTACTATAGTAAAAAAATTATCAATGTTATTACCAACCGACCATATAGGTGGTGTTGGACAGTTATGACCCATAGCATCACTATTTGTACAGATCATGGTGTTGTTGTACAAATTAGCTATGTGACAAAGGAGATTGAGCTCTTATTATTTGTGATTAGATCACCAAGATGTATAAATGATAGAAGGTCCTTATGATTTTTTCCTGGATTGAGATGATATGAGACAGTATCAATCCACGAAGGATAAATCTTTAAATATCCCTAGTCAGAGTATTATCGAGATTAGACATCGATAATACGTAAAAGACTAGTATTACACTTGTGCGTGTTTGTGAGGGCACAATGTCATAGTTCCCATATATTTGGGTATATGATACTCATGCAAGTGTAATAGGAGGTTGTGTTTATCGATGGTACGGGAAACAGCTTCGCTCTGGATATACCCCATTCGGAATTCCATTGGTAGTATGACTATGTGTCTATGTAAGTCCGAAATCAGGGTAGGTGTATTTGGTCTTAACCAGAGACTTGCACCGCTAATACTTGTGATAATCAATATACTTTGGTTTTGGTCGTCTAGGGCTTTAACAGGTTCTGTGTATGCCTCTGCTGGGTATATTGAGAATCGTAGTGTGTTGGGTGTGATGTCAAGATGGAAGTATCACTCCAGTCATATGGAGATGATGATCGCGCAGGGATACAGAACTGGTTCTCTAAAGGGTTGCAACCATCGAGATAATATGACTTGGTCATGATTATCCGATAATAAAAAGACTAGTTGCTTGTGATCCGATATATGCTCCGTACGGGGCAGACACTGAACCAGCCCCAGGCCTTGCATGTGATCATCTGATACTGGATCGAAATACGTAATACCACATATACTATGCCTGATATAGATCGCTTATTAATGTAAGCATGTTTCTAGAAGCCAACCTTGTCTTGTAAATCGGTAAAAATGTAGTACTAGGTACGAACGTAGTCGGATAGTCCGATAACCAGATTTACTGCGAACATATCCGGGGATCTCATAGGTCGCTTCCCGAAGATTCACCGATGACATATGACTCACACTTTGATTAATCTGGGATTAATAAGGTGAGAGAGAAAATTAATCTGGGATTAATTATGGAGATATTTTATCTGGGATAAAATATCATTAAAAGAGAGATAACGATTAATTTGGAATTAATCGATTAAAATAATATATTCGATATATTATACGAAATTGGATTTCGATGTAGAATTGAAATTACATTTTAATTCGGGCGAGCGAGTTAATTTAGAATTAATTCGTTAGCGACATGAATAGTGATTTCGCTAGGCATAATCATTTAATTACGTCGCAACGGAAAATTCGTTAATTTGGAATTAGCGAACCCGAGCCCGGTATTGTTTGCGAGCGCATTCGCATTTCAAATTCGAGTGCGACACGCAAGTCAAATAAAGCATCAAATCGCTAGTCATATCAAGCATCAAATCACATGTCACTTTGAGTGATGTGACATTTGATTGATTGATGTGATTGATTATAGTTGATGGAAGTTGTTGAAAAGCTTTTTGAAAGCTTGATTGACATTTAATATATTTTATATATTTGGTATATGTTATTGATTTTGGAAATCAATTAAAACAACAACACTTTTACAATCTCTCTCTCACATTTCTCTTTGTCTCTCTCACTCCCAAAGTGGGCTGCTCCTCTTCTATTTTTTTCTGGTCAAAACCAAGAGCCATTGGAGAGGAAAAGAATGATTTTTGTGGCAAAAATCTAGAGTGCTAGCACACAAAAGGGTCTTGCGAAGGTGATAGGGAAACCCACCCGTGAGCTTGAGATCATTTGACAAAGCTTGGAGCTTGACAAAGGACCACCATGGCCGAATCCAAGGGGAACCAGAAAGCTCACTGCTGAGAGGATCAAAGGGCAGAAAAGAATTTTTGTTGTCCACCGCGTCGCTCAACCGATCGATGTAAGTATTCCGCGACTTCCTTGATTGTATTCATATGTGTTTCTATGCTTGTTATTCAATCCTCGGGACCGTAGAACTCCAAAAATTGGTATCAGAGCTGAGTAAAAGCATGAAATTTTACTTAGGGTTAAAATTGGGTAAAATGATTTTGAGCATGATTTAATGAAATTGGATGATTTAGTATGCTTAAATGTTGTTGAATTGAAGATTGATTGGATCAATTTCAAGAAATTTTGTTTGGAACAATTTCCCCAAATTTGTGAGGCTTGGCCGAGAGTTGAGAAGCCCTAATGTCTTGGATTTTTTGATTTTTGATTCATTCGATGAGTTAGAATCATTCAGGAAATGTCGTTTGTGGATTTAATTGGATTGAAACCGAATCGATTTTGAAAATCCCCTTTGGCCGAGACTTGAATAGCATGGTTTGGGTTTGATTTTTGTTAAATTGTGTTGGACATGATTTAATGTTGATAAGCATGATTAATTAGGCTAATTTGGTTTTTGGAAATATTGATTTGGGTAATTAATTATGCTATACACTTTATGTAATTAAATTGTGAAATTGGATTTTTGTAATTTAATTATATTGGGCTAATTTTGGAAATTGGGCTTGAAATGTTGTAAATGGGCTTACTGGGCTTGGTTGTACCAAGTTAGGTTGAGGCTAAATTGGTAGGATCCAATTGGGCCCAAAACCGCTTCCATAAAGCCCAAATGCGACTGATGGACCTTAATTGTTTAATTGGGCCTAATGGGCCTAAATTGATTACTAGGCTTATGGGGTTACTCCTTGATTGGGCTTTGGTTATTGGGTTTGACTCGAGTTGACCAAAAGTCTACGCCTTAAAGAAATTAATTGAAAGCCCATTGGACTTTAATTAAATTAATGTTGGACGTTAATCGGGCTTTGAGACCCGTTAAATTTAGAATTTAAGTCGTAAAAGGTTTATTAATAAAGTGTGAATATTTATTCGGAATTAAATAATGAATTAGTATTAAATACATATTAAATTGGATTTAATGTTGTAGTTTAGTAGGATTCTAGAATTCATACTTTGAGTACTTATTCGCAAAACGAGTTTGACTCGCGTAAAATCAAATCGTTGTTTGAACATTGGATGGTCATTAATTATCAGATTAATTAATTTGATTAGATTGATAACATGCTTGTGTGAATACATGGTTACGATGCGTGAATAATGTATATCGGATGTATATTAGATGGGTGTGGCAATTTTAGAAATTATTGTAATAAATTTAGAATTTATTAATTAGACTTGCGTGTCCAGCCTATTACCTTCATACTCTTTGTACTTCTCTTCTCACCTATTCCCCTCAATGTAAATGAGGTTTCTTTAGAAGTGTAGTGTAACGGGTAAAAGTAAATACTTGTGCTAGCGGGAGAGAGGAAATGGCGAGATTTGATCTAGGATCAATGTGTTAAGTATCTATCCGTATATCATTATTATTTATGTATACGCGCTTTATTATGTGTTTAGAATGCATGTTTAAGGGTGTATGATAATGAGACCTTAACAAAGATAATAAATTGGTTGCCAATTTGCACGCGAAAAACCCTCACAAAATATTAAGCGTTTTTCCTTCCATTGAGTGATTCTTACTCAAGATCCAAGACTGGCATTGGTTTGTTGGCCAAAGTCAAAACCTTTGTCCGTCGAGGATGTGTTTGAATCACGAAGGCTTTGTTACATATTAGTGTCTTGTCCAAGTTGTGGTTTGTTGGCCAAAGTCAAGACCACTTCTTGTCCATCGACATTGATTACGAAGCTTTCCATGGTCAATGGGTCGCGCTTACTGGGATCACTAAGTTTGTTGTGCCAAATCCAAGGCTTAGTTGATTCAGAGGAAAAAAGGTTAGGTAATATATTGGATATATAAGCATATATAAGATATATGTTTCGGACTTGGATGTCCCCCGACTGGATCTAGGAATTGGATGAGATCCAATTGATCTTAGAGATCTACCTAGTTAATTATCATACAATTTGTTGGCCAAAATCAAGATTGTGTGACATTTAACGGGATCCTAGCCCGCTAGGAAACACAGTTTCCCGAGTACTCGATAGAGGGTTAGAGGCTCGCCGAAAAATAGTGGGAGGCAAGAATTAAATTTGCAATATTCATTTAATTACTTGCCATACGTGCTCAATCACAATTTAAAATGTTATTTGGACTAATATTTAATCGTTGTTTAAATCAGTTGGACTGTATTCAAACTATTCATTTATAGTTGATTTTATAATTGGATTATAGTAATCAATATAATTGAATTTATCTATTAAAATTATAGTTGATTAGTAGTTGAAATATTGTAATCATTATAATAAACAGTACCTAAAATCGTTGATTAAATAGTTGGACTATTAGAATCAAGATAAAATTGAAAGATTGACATTTAAAACATAATCCTAGGGAAAATGTATTTAAATGGTTTAATTTTCAAATTGGGAATAATTTCAGGATGGTCCTGGAAACTAATAAGTTACTTTATTTGATAAAATAACATATTAGGCCTAAGCCCGGAGTTAAGCAAATAGTAGAGCATGATCTTTGGAAGATTCATGTGATGATAACTTTAGTGCTTAATCCATTATACTTGTCAAAAATGACTCCTTAATTTCTTAATCATAACTAAGGATTAGATCCTTAAAGTATGATAATGAAATTGAATGATCTTCATAGGTCTATACTTAGATCTTAGAAGTATTAATTGCCAATGATAACTCTTGGAGAGTTAAAGGCTATGCTCAAGGAGCCAAAGCCAAAGTTTTTAATAGGGCAAGAAGCGCAAGGCGCAACTTATTTCGATATTCTAGAAGGCCAAGTCTTGGCCAAAGGCTTCTGGGATATTGAAAAGGGCAAAGGCAAAATCATTATAATCTTCTAGGAAGTTAAAAGACATATCCCAAAATGTCTACCTAAACTGTGGCAAACGGGGTCATTGAAGTGTGACTGGCGTATGGACAGGGCAGACATGAAGGAATGAAAAATGGGCATGGCTCTGACTTCATATATATTTGTCATTATTATGTTCGCTACTAATATTGAAATTGGATTTTAAATACTTAGTGTGGTACATAATGACGATGCTGTTCCGTGTTTTGAGCAGGATACCGACTTCAGTTGAGATTTATCTATGAATCGGAAACGGGACAACTGTCGCAGTTTTAACCGTAGATACCTAAGTTTAGGAACTACCATTCAGATGTGTACTTAAATTAGGAAACTGTAGGACATAGAAAATGATGATGATGTTCCGGGCTCGGGCCTCGGTTGGGAGTACGGAGTAGCCCGCGGGGGACTAAACCGGATAATTAAATGGAGTCACCACCCGGTATGAACTGGGAAAATGATTTAAGGCTGCCCTCACCCCTCGCAAGGAAAGACCTCAAACTGTTGGGTTTGGAATGGTCCCTTACTTATGCCACTTGTAATGAACGGATTTGTTTAATAATTTAACTAAGTCTACACAACATACATATCCAAGAATAACCTAAATCTAGTTCGCATTCATAAAAATAAATCAGATGTCTAAGTCATCATGCTTTAAAACTAAGTATCACAACGGCAAACATACAATATCACACAATGAGCATGTTCGATCATCAAATACAAAGAATAAATAACATCCTAAACATAAACGCAATTTAAATTCCTATTGTGAAAGAAAATAACTAAATCATGCATAAAAAATAAATAACACACTAAACTAAATCATGCTTAAGAAATAGATAACATACTAACGACTTAAATAAATAACATGCTAACGACTAATCATGCTCAAACACAAGATTGGACGAAACGAAACATTTGTGTCTTTCAAGTGGTACGTGGCATTATATCCTGAGTGCAAACCACAATACCGTCCATTCGGATTCGGCTACGGAATTTATGTCTCGGTTTCCATCCGATATACCGCAAGAGAGAACACATATTATGTTCACCCAAAAATCACATCATGCACCAATTCACAATACTTATGCGAAATAAAGTAATAAAATAACTAAAAATAAAGGATGATAAATAAAAGGGTGCCCTCAGGTCTAACCTTTTAAGTCGCTTTCCGGGAGTGCGTTTCACGGTGCCGGAAGGGTTTTCGTTTCCACTCTTTTCACTGGTCCGCTATTTCTACTGTTTTGTCTGTTTTCACTTGCGGTTTCCGCTCGTTGTTTTCTCTATTTTTACAGCAGTTTTTAGTCTATTCTTTTCGGTCGATTTTTGGGGCAGTTTTACGGTTGTTTATAGTGCGATTTTGCTGTCGATTTGTAAGGGTTTCGGTGGCAGTTTGTAGGGTCAGTTTCATGTGTGCATTGCTTGCATGCAATGGCAGTTTATGGCCTGTTTGCGGGAAGACTGTGAGCTCGGTAATGAGTCAGCTTGAGTGAGTGAGATGCGTACAGGCTATGAGCTCGGTGAAGGGGAGTTTGGCATGCTCTTAAGGGATGTTCTGTGGTAGTGAGTGGCTTTGCTGGTTGTGTTATTACAGGCAGAATGGGGGTGACGTTGAGGGCTTAGACGTGAGTTGGGGCTGACATTTTACGTGTGCATGGTAGTGTGGCTGAAAGCCTCTTGTTTGGTCGTGAGGTTAGGGGCAGTTTGTGAGTGAAGGGACTATTGATGACAGTTTTGCGTTGAAGGTTGATTAGGCAGGTGGCTGGAGGTTACGTGATCAGGGAGGCATTTGGTGGCGTGAGCAGAGGCTTGCTAAGGGGAAAGCAGTGAGTTTTTGAAGTCTTGTGTTGTTCGTGGACAATGGTAAGGCCGTGAAGTTGTAGGCGTTGAGGTGGGTGTGAGTCTTGGCTAGGGGTGTTGTGGCGTGAGCAGATGGAGCAGTGTTATGCATGAAGGGGTAAACTCAGCGTGAGGCAAAGGGGCAGGTGTCATGGCGTTTGATGAATCTATGGCTGTGGTACGTGTGGTAAGTGCGCTTAAGGGGCTGGTCAGTGGCGTGAAGTGGGGTTGAGGTCGTGGCTGTTGAAGGCTTGTTGAAGGGAGGCTAATTCTGGGGTGTTTTATGCGTGAACAAGGGTTGGCAAGGGAGGGGTTTCAGGCGTGAGTTCGTGGCTACTTCTGGGGGTTTAGGCGTGAGTGTAGCTAGGGTTTTTGGCTTCTGTTGTGGGCTTGGCAGTTGGCTACTATTGCATGAAGGGTGGCAAATGGCGTGTAGTGTGAAGTTGTGGCGTGATGAGGCAGTTTGGTGCGAATAGATGGAGGAGAGCCACACGAGTGAGAGAGAGGCTAAGGGTTTTTGGCTTCTATTGTGGGCTTGGCAGTTGGCTGCTATTGCATGAAGGGTGGCAAGGGCGTGTAGTGTGAAGTTATGGCGTGATGAGGCAATTTGGTGCGAATATATGGAGGAGAGCCACACGAGTGAGAGAGAGGCTAAGGGTTTATTTATTGTTTTGAAGTGAGAGATAGACGTATAGGATATGGCATGAAGGGTGGTTATAATGAATAGGGTATGGGTGTTGCATGAGTAGTGGTTGCATGGGTTTGTTTGAGTTGGTTTGTGTTTGTTTGCTAGTGTTTGGTCTTTGTTTGGTAGGTGAATGGGTTGTTCACGTGGGGTGATGGGTAGTTGTTAGGGCTTTTGTGATTTTTTATGAATGGTGTTTGTGATTGTTTGGTGAGAGAGAGAGAGTCTATTATTCTTGTTATTCACGTGGGGGTAGGGGATTGGCTATGTTATTTTATTTTGTGAATGGGATATATGGGCGTGAGGGGTGGTTTAGTGAGAGAGAGGCGAGGCCGAGAATTTGTTTAAGATTTAGGCCGGGAATAAATTTTAAAACTGAGACCGAACGAGTGAACCCGAAGCTTAGCGAGCGAACCAAATCCAATAAAATGTCAATTCTTGACCCTTCCCTTCCGACATTCGTTTCCCATGACTTCCGCAACTTAAAAGGTAGTGCCTCCGTTCGAGGCTCATCATCGTTTTGAATTGAAGCAAGCATAGGTTCTTGGAATTATCGTTTTGATGTAATCATAATGGTTTATGATTTAATTAAAAACGAAATGATTCTTGTGTATATAAGAGGGTTAATGGGAGCGCACTGACAGTGCCAGTCCTATAAATAATAATAATATGTCATTTCTTGGAAATAATATTCCCATAAATACAATCGGTGAAAGCTTGGCTTTCATGAAAATTCTCCGTAGAATTCTTAGGAGAAATAACTGTTGGACAATTATGACCCATAGCGTCACTATTTGTACATATCACGGTGTTGTTGTACAAATTAACTATGTGACAAAGGAGATTGCACTCTTATCATTTGGGATTAGATCACCTAGATGTATAAATGATAAGAGGTCCTTATGATTAGTGCCTGGATTGAGAATGATATGAGACAGTATCAATCCACGAAGGATAAATCTTTAAATATCCCTAGTCAGAGTATTATTGAGATTGGACATCGATAAATGCGTAAAAGACTAGTATTACACTTGTGCGTGTTTGTGAGGGCACAACGGCATAGTTCCCATATATTTGGGTATATGATACTCATGCAAGTGTAATAGGAGGTTGTTTTTATCGATGGTACGGGAAACAGCTTCGCTCTGGATATACCCCATTCGGAATTCCATTGGTAGTATGACTATGTGTCTATGTAAGTCCGAAATCAGGGTAGGTGTATTTGGTCTTAACCAGAGACTTGCACCGTATATTTGTGTATAGGATACTCTTGCAAGTGTAATAGGAGGTTGTGTTTCACCGATGGTACGAGAAAGAGCTTCGCTCAGGATAGACCCCCTCGAAATTCCATTGGTAGTATGACTACATGTCTATGGAAGTCCGAAATCAGGGTAGGTGTATTTGGTCTTAACCTGAGACTTGCACCGCTAATACATACGACAATCTATATACTTTGGTTGAGGTCGTCCAGGGCTTTAACCGGTTCCTGTGTACGCCAATTCTGGGTATATCGAGAATCATAGTGTGTTGGGTGTGATGTCAAGATGGAAGTGTCACTCCAGTCATATGAAGTTGATGATCGCGCAGGGATACATAACTGGGTCTCTTATAAGGTTGCAACCATCGGGATAATATGACTTGGTCATGATTATCCGATTCTAAAGAGACTAGTTGCTCGTTATCCGATATATGCATCGTACGGGGCAGACACTGTAGCTGCCCCAGGACTTGCATGTGATCATCTGATACTGGACAGAAATACGCAATACTACGGTATACTACGCTTGATATAGATCCTTATTCCTGTAAGGATATTTCCGGAGAATTGGGTAGGCATGGTGCTTTGCTAGAAGCCAACCTTGTCTTGTAAATCGGTACAAACGTGGTACTTGGTACTTACGTGTTCGGATAGTCCGACGACCGATTTGACTGCCAATATATCCGGGGATCTCATGGGTCGCTTCCCAAAGATTCGCCGATGACGTATGACTAGCACTTTTAATTAATCTGGGATTAATTAGATGAGAGAGAAAATTAATCTGGGATTAATTGCGGAGATATTTTATCTGGGATAAAATATCGATTAAAGAGAGAGAACGATTAATTTGGAATTAATCGAAGAATTAATATATTCGATATATTAAATGAAATTGGATTTCGACACGGAATTAAAATTAGATTTTAATTCGGGCGAAAAAATTATTTAGAATTAATTCGTTAGCGACGTGAATAGTGATTTCGCTAGGCGTAATCATTTAATTACGACGCAAAGGAAAATTCGTTAATTTGGAATTAACGAACCCAAGCCTGAGATTATTTTCGAGCGCATTCGCATTTCGAATTCGAGTGCGGCACGTCAAATCAAGCGTCAAATTGCTAGTCGTATCAAGCGTCAAATCACTTGTCACTTTGAGTGATGTGACTTGATTGATTGATGTGATGAGTGATGTGTGTGGTTGGCAATTAAAGCCAAATGTGTTGGAAATGAATTTGAATTTCTTTTCATGTGTATTAGATACACAAAATCACAAAAATCGTTTAACATATTTTTCCCTCCTCTCTCCTCTTCTTCTTCTTCTTCCTCTCTTTCACGCCATTTCTGGTTTTGTTGGGCAGTGACCGAAAATGGAGGGAACCCAAGTGCGTTTTTGATGCAAAAACAAGAGTGCTAGCACACTCCGGGATCATGCGAAGGTGATAGGGAAGTCCACCCATGAGTCGAGAATCAAATGAAGAAGCTTGGAGCTTTGTTTCCTGTTGATTGAAGGCCGAAAATCAGAAGCAACAGCAGTCCACTACCGCCTCTACCAGTGAGCAGAATTTCAGTTTTCGTTGCCTCTCCGCGTTGATCAACCGCTCGATGTAAGTATTCTGCAACTTCCGTCGTTGTATTCACACGATTCATGCTTGTTTAATTCGATCTTGGAGACTTAGAATCACTAACAATGGTATCAAAGCGAGTAAAAGCATGAAATTTGACATAGGGCTAAAATTTGGGTAAAAATGTGTTTGAGCATGATTTGTGAAATTGGATGAATGAGTATGTTTGAATATGTTTTTATTGAGGATTGATTTGATCAATTTGAAGAAATCTTATTTGGAACAAATTTCCCCAATTTTTTGAGCTTGGCCGAAAATTGTGCCCTTTGTGTTCTTGGTGAATTTTGATTTTTTGATTCGTTGGATGAGTTAGAATCATTAGGGAATGTGATTTAATGTCGATTGTGGATTTAATCGGATTGAAACTGAATCGGACATAATTTCCCTCCCATTGCCGAGAACAACGTAAGCATGTATGGGTTTGATTTTTGTTAAAATGTGTTGGACATGTTTTAATATTAATGAGCATGATTATTAGACTAATTTATGTTTTGGAAATAATGATTTGGGTAATTAATTATGTTAATGCACTTTAGTTAATTAAAGCATGAAATTTGGAATTTTGTGTTTAATTAAATTGGGCTTAAAATTGGATTTGGGCTTGTTGTGTTGTTGTTGGGCTAAATGGGCTTTGTTGTACAAAGTTGGTTTAGGCAAATTGGATTGGATCCAATTGGGCCCAAAACCGCTTCCATAAAGCCCAAATGCGACTTAATGGACCTTTGTAATTTAATTGGGCCTAATGGGCCAAAATTGATTTAAAGGCTTATGGGGTAATTCCCGGATTGGACTTTGGTTATCGGTTTGACCCGAATTGACCAAAAGTCCATGCCTTAAGAAATTAATTAAAAGCCCATTGGACTTTAATTAAATTGACGTTGGACGTTAAACGGGCTTTGAGACCCGAAACGATTAAATTTGGAATTTAAGTCGTAAAAGTTCATAAATAAAGTGTGTTATTTAATTTAGAATTAAATAGTGAATTAGAATTAAATGCATGTTAAATTAGATTTAATGTTGTAGTTTAATTTAATTCGAGAATTCATACTTTGAGTACTTATTCGAAAAAACAAGTTTGACTTGAACAAAATCAAATCGTTGTTTGAACATTGGATGATCATTAATTATCAGATTAATTAATTTGATTAGATTTATTGATAACATGCTTGTGTGAATACATGGTTGCGATGCATGAATAATGTATATCAGATGGATATTAGATGGGTGGGGCAATTTTAGAAATTGTGTAATAAATTTGATTTATTAATTGGACCTGCGTGTCCAGCCTTATTACCTCTCATTTCTTTGTATTCTCTTCTCACCTATTCCCCTCAATGTAAATGAGGTTTCTTTAGAAGTGTAGTGTAACGGGTAGAAGTGATATTTGTGCTAGCTGGAGAGAGAAAGTGAGAGATTTGATCTAGGATCATTTGTGTAAAGTATCCATCCGCATGTCATTATTAATTTTCATATACGCTTTATTATGTATTTAGAATGCATGCTTAAGGGTGTATGATGATGAGACCTTAACAAAGATAATAAATTGGTTGCCAATTTGCACGCGAAAAACACTCGCTAAATATTAAGCGCTTTTCCTTCCATTTAGTGATTCTCGCTCAAGATCTAAGACGGCATTGGTTTGTTGGCCAAAGTCAAGGCCTTTGTCTGTCGATGATGTGTTTGAATCACGAGAGCTTTGTTCCATATTAGTGTTTTGTCCAAGTTGTGGTTTGTTGGCCAAAGTCAAGACCACTTCTTGTCCATCGACATTGATTACGAAGCTTTCCATGGTCGATGGGTCACGCTTGACTGAGATCACTAAGTTTGTTGTGCCAAAGCCAAGGCTTAGTTGATTCAGAGGAAAAGTTAGGAAATACATTGGATGTATTGGCATATATAAGATATATGTTTCGGACTTGGATGTCCTCCTACCGGATCTAGGAATTAGATTGGATCCAATCGATCTTAGAGATCTACCTAGTTAATTATCATACAATTTGTTGGCCAAAATCAAGATTGTGTGATATTTAACGGGATCTTAGCCCATTAAGAAACAAGGTTTCCCAAGTACTCGACAGAGGGTTAGAGGCTCGCCGAAAAAGAGTGGGAGGCAAGAATTGAATTTTCAATATTCGTTCAATTACTCGCCATACGCGCTCAAACAATATCATTCGTCAAACGTATTAAATGTTAGTTGGACTAATATTTAAATTGTTGTTTTAATAAATAGTTGGACTATATATTCAAACTATTCATTTATGTTGATTATATGATTGGATTATAATAATCAACACATTTGATATAATTAAAAAGTATAGTTGATTAATATAGTTGGACTATAATAATCATTATATTTAAATAGTACCTTAATCATTGGTTAAATAGTTGGACTATTAAAATCAAGATACAAATTGAAAGATTGACATTTAATACATAATCTTAGGGAAAATATTTTAAATGGTTTAATTTTCAAATTGGAAATTAATAAGTTATTTTATTTGATAAAATAATATATTAAGCCCGGAGTTAAGCAAATAGTCGAGCATAATATTTGGAAGATTTATGTAATGATAACTTAAATGCTTAATCCATTAAGCTTGTAGCGCAAGGCACACCCTATTTCGATATTCTAGAAACCTGAGGCTTGGCCAAAGGCTTCTGGAGTGTTGAAATGGGAAAGGCAAAATCATTATAATCTTTTGGGAAGATAAAAGACATATCCCAAAATGTCTGCCTAAATGTGGCAAACGGGATCGCGGAAGCGTAACTGCCGTTTGGACAAAGCAGACATGAAGGAATTGAAGACAAACAAGGCTCTGACTTCAAATATGTTTGCCAACATTATGTTCACTACTAGTATTAAAATTAGATTTTAAATACTTAGTGTGGTACATAAAATATATGTATTGATGTTCAGAATCTGTTTTGAACAGGATACTGACTTCAATAGAGATTTTATCTGCGAATCAAAAACGAGACGAAAGTCACTGTTTTGACCGTAGATACCTAAGTTTAGGAACTACCCTCGGGTGTGTACTTTGTAGATTTCTATTATTAGTCCCAAAGAAAGTATAAGCCAATGAAACACACGATTTATACATGCAAAGCTTGAAGCATGGCGGAATCATACTTGCAAAGCTTGTGATGAAAAATGATGAAGAAAATCCTTGAGTCTTCAAGGTGGAAACTTTCAACCAAGAGCAAAAGGGAGAGAAGCTTCAAGTCTTCAAGTATTCCAAGCTCCAAGGTTGTTTCCCTATCACCTCCTTTGATCCTTCATTGTGCTAGCAAAATGGAGAAGATGAAAAACAATTTTTCTTGCCTTGTTGAAGCTCACGGCGTGAGCAAGCAGAAGAGGGAGAGAGGCTTTTGGTTTTCTTTTGATTTTCTCTTTCTTGTTTCCAAAACCGTGAATGATGAGATAACAATTACCAAAAAATATTTGGTAAATATCCCTCCAAAAACGTGAAAAAATTTTCCCTCCCAAAAAGCCATTAAATGGCCTCACATACTTACATTGAGAATAGTGACAATGTATCATCCAATAAAGGTGACTAGATACATCCATAAACTAGTCGTGTCAAGTGATGAGACTTCGCGATGTGATTTGCGTGTCCCACTCGTTTCAAATTACGAATGTGTCCGCAAACACTTTCGGGCTCGGTTCGCTAATTCTAAATTAACGAATTTCCGTCGCGACGTAAATTAAATAATTATGCCTAGCGAAATTACTATTCACATCGCTAACGAAATAATTCTAAATTAATTCGTTTGCCCGAATTAAAATCCGATTTAATTCGCGTCGAAATCTAATTTCGTTTAAATATCGAATATATTATTTTATCGATTAATTCCAAATTAATCGTTCTCTCTCCTAATTAGGCATTTTATCCAATATAAAGTTTCTCCGTAATTAATCCAAGATTAATAAAGTTCGAATCAAACATCATAGGTGAATCTTCAGGAAGCGACCCAAGAGATCTCCGGATATGTTGGCAGCAAATACGGTAGTTGGATAATCCGAACACGTACGTACCTCGTACTACGTTTTTACCGATTTACAAGACAAGGTTGGCTTCTAGCAAAACGCCATGCCTACCCAATTCTCCAGAAATATTCTTATTGGAATATTAGATCTTTATCAAGCGTAGTATACTGTAGTATCGCGTACATCGATCCAGTATCGGACGATCACATGTTAGGCCTGGGGCTGTAAATGTGTCTGCCCCGTACGAAACATATATCGGACATCAAACAACTAGTCTCTTTAAATCGGACAATCATGACCTGGTCATATTGTCCAGACGGTTGCAACCTTTTATAGAGTACTAGTTCTGTATCCTGCGTGATCATCATCTCCATATGTCTGAAGTGATACTTCCATCTTGACATCACATCCAGTACACTACGATTCTCGATAAACCCAGAAGAGGCGTACACAGAACCGATTAAAGCCCCGAACCACCAAAACAAAGTTTACCGATTGTCGCAAGTACTAGCGATGCAAGTCTCAGGTTAAGACCATATACACCTACCCTGATGCGGCCTCCCATAGACACGCAGACATACTACCAATGGGATTCCGCGGGGTCTATCCAGAGCGAAGCTGTTTTTCGTACCATCGGTAAAACACAACTCCTATCGCACTTGCATAAGTATCCAATACTTAAAATATGAGAACTATGTCGTTGTGCCATCACAACTCGCACAAGTGCAATACTAGTCTATTCCGCATTATCGATGTCCGATCTCGATAATACTCCGACTAGGGATATTTAATGATTAAAATTTTATATTGATACTGTCTCATATCATCTCAATACGGAACTAATCATATGGACTTTTGCCATTAATATATCAAAGTAAATAATTTTACAAAACGGCAAAAGGCAATTTCATTATCACATAGTTGACTTTGTACAATAATACAATATTATTTACAAAACAGTGATGCTATGGGTCATAATGTCTAACAATCTCCCACTTGGCCTATAGCCAGTCACTCAAGCATCTAATACCTGAACTATGTATATGTCGTTCAAACACATCCTGAAGAACAGCCTTCATCAGCGGATCTGCAATGTTTTCATCCGATGCGACCTTCTCGACTTTTACATCGCCACGATGTATAATCTCCCGAATCAGATGGTAACGCCGAAGAACATGCTTGGATCTTTGATGAGACCTTGGTTCCTTAGCTTGGGCTATAGCCCCGTTATTGTCCCAATACAATGGCACGGGCTCAGCTGATAACGGAACTACTCCTAATCCGATTAGGAATTTTCGGATCCAAACTGCCTCATTTGCTGCTTCCGAGGCAGCGATATGCTCCGCTTCTGTTGTTAATCGGCAACAATATCTTGCTTGGAAGATTTCCAGCTCACTGCTCCGTTATTCAAACAAAAAATGTACCCCGATTGCGACTTGAAGTCGTCCTTGTCGGTTTGGAAACTTGCATCGGTGTACCCAGACACCTCAAGTTCTCCACCTCCATAAATTAAGAAAGCATCCTTAGTTCGTCTAAGATACTTAAGGATATTCTTAACTGCCATCCAGTGACCTTCACCTGGATCGGCCTGAAAGTGACTGCACATGCTCAAAGCATATGACACATCAGGTCGCGTACATATCATGGCATACATGATCGATCCGACTGCCGAGGCGAACGGTATTCGACTCATGTTATCTCTCTCTTTTTTAGTCTTAGGACACATGTCCTTAGACAGAAGGATACCACGTGACATTGGCATCAATCCCTTCTTGGATTGATCCATGTTGAATCGCTTCAATACTTTGTCAATATATGTACTCTGGGAGAGTCCAAGCAGCTTTCTAGATCTATCCCGGTAGATCTTTATTCCCAGAATAAAGGCTGCTTCTCCCAGATCTTTCATGGAGAATTTTAATGAAAGCCAAGCTTTCACCGACGTTAGCATGGGAATGTCATTGCCTATAAGCAATACGATCGTCGACATAAAGGACAATAAAAGTCAGTGCTCTCCCACTAACCTTCTTGTATACACAAGGGTCATCAGCGTTTTGTACCAAATCATATTCTTTTATGATCTCATCAAAACGCTGATTCCATGACCATTATGCTTGCTTCAATCCATAAATGGATCGATTTAACTTACAAACCTTATTTGCAAGTTAGGTACGATAAAACCGTCAGGTTGTTGCATATAAACATCCTCCAAAAGGTTTCCGTTAAGGAAAGCGGTTTTAACGTCCATCTTCCATATCTCGTAATCGAAATATGCAGCTATTGCAAGCATTATCCGAATGGATTTAATCATGGCAATGGGTGAGAAAGTTTCGTCATAATCAATACCATATTGTTGACGATACCCCTTTGGTACAAGCCTAGCTTTGTACGTTTGCATGTTGCCATCCATGTCGGTCTTCTTCTTGAAGATCCATCTGCATCCAATAGGCTTTACGCCTTCTGGTGCATCAACCAGTGTCCAAACTTGGTTGGCGTACATGGAATCCATCTCGGACTTCATGGCTTCTTGCCATAAAGCGGAATCAATATTCTGTATTGCTTCCTCATACGTAGCCAGTTCATTATCCTCAATAAGATTAATATCTACATGAGGTGAGATCAGGAACCCATACCTCTCAGGTACCGTCCTGACTCTCTCCGACCTACGCGGTCCTTGTGTATATGAAGATTGTGGTACAGACTCATCCCGGATGGTCTGTTTATGTTCCGTCGTTGATTTATTGCCAGGAACAGTATCACTACGATTTTCATCGAGCTCCACTTTCCTCCCACTTACCACTGAATCTAGGAATTCCTTCTCAAGGAAAAATGCATGTAAAGCAACAAATACTTTGTTCTCTTGTGGGTGATAGAAGTAATATCCTTTGGTTTCCTTAGGATATCCCACGAAAAGGCATTTATCTGATTTGGGTTCTAGTTTGGTACCTTCCAAACGTTTAACATATGCCCAGCATCCCCAAATCTTCAGGAAAGAGAAACCTGGTTTCCTCCCTGTCCATATCTCATATGGAGTCTGTTCAACAGACTTTGATGGAACCTTATTCAAAATAAGTACCGCACTGTTTAATGCGTATCCCCAGAAGGATATAGGTAGCTCAGTGCGTCTCATCATGGACCTTACCATGTCTAACAAGGTACGGTTTCTCCGTTCAGACACACCGTTTAATTGCGGTGTTCCAGGAGGAGTCCACTGTGAAAGAATACCATATTCTTTCAAGTAATCTTGAAACTCATAACTTAAGTATTCGCCACCACGGTCCGACCGCAATGTTTTAATACTCTTGCCTGTTTGTTTTTCTACTTCGTGTCGAAACTCTTTGAATTTCTCAAAAGTTTCCGACTTGTATCTCATTAGATACACATAACCATAACGAGATGCATCATCCGTAAAGGTTACGAAGTAATGATATCCACCTCTAGCCTGGCTAGACATGGGCCCACATACGTCGCTATGAACGAGGGCTAACAGTTCTGTGGCACGTTCACCTTTACCACTAAAAGGTGATTTAGGCATTTTGCCTAAAAGACAAGATTCGCAGACATCATATGAATTAGGATCAAATCCGTCCAAGTACCCACTCTTCGAAAGTGTGGATATACGAGTCTTGTTAATGTGTCCTAGACGACAATGCCACATATAAGCTTCATCTTTTAGATTACTCCTTTTGAGCCTTTTGTTTGTTATTTTATGTTTAGGAGATTCATTTATATTCAAAATATAAAGGCCATTATTTGCAACAGCAGTGCAAATTTCTGCATCATCTTTATATAAATAACACCCAGTGTTTCTAAATACAAAAGTGTACCCATGCTGGGTTAACAAAGATACAGATATGATATTCCTAGTCAAACTAGGTATATAAAAAAAGTTCAAAAGTTTAAGCACATGCCCCGAGGGCAATTCCAAAATAAAAGTCCCTACAGCCAAAACAGCAACTGGAGTTCCATTTCCGACTCGTAGATCAACCTCCCCTGAAGCCAGTATCCTGCTATTCTGCAGATCCTGCAAATCAGTACATATATGAGCAGCACAACCATAATCAAAAATCAAAATTTTAAAACTAGAAGTAGTCATATTTATCTCAATAACAAACATACCAGAGGCTAGTGCCTTGCCTGCCTTGATATCCTCCATGTGTCCCTTGCCCATTCGGCAGTCATGTTTCCAGTGACCCTTCTTGCCGCAGTTGAGGCAGACATCTTGAGACTTGTCCCTTGGCTTCCCAGAAGCTTTTGTCAACTTGCCTTTACCCTTTTTCTTATGTTTCTTCTTCCTCACCCCTCCAGTAGCTTTGGGCCCAGCCCTTGGCCTCTGAGAGGTCGATGCATAGTGCACCTCGCGCTTGCCCCCCTTTTGGAGTTATTTTCAGACTCCTTCAAGATGGATAACAGCTCTCCAAGAGAGTCATCCGTGTCCATCAACTTATAGTTGATTATGATTTGTTTCCAAGAATCAGGAAGTGACTGTAAGATCAAATCTACGGTCAGCTCAGCCTCCAAGACTATTCCCATATTGGCCAACTCATAAATATCGGCGATCATTTGAGCCCCGTGGGCCTCAACTGATGCGCCTTCAGTCATTCGGGCGCGGAAGAGTTTCTTCACCAACTCGTACCTCTCCATCCGCTTGTTGGTGCGGTGGAGATCTCTCAGTCTAGCCATCATATTATAAGGATCCAAATCCTTATTCTGGCGACGAAAGTGCTGAGTCATCGAAGCTAACATAATAGCCTAAGCAGTGTCACAATCATCGCTGTGAGTTTCCATAACTCCAGCTCAAGTGGGTCAGTGGGCTTAGGCGGGAGAGGTATCTGTATAGTGTACAACATCCTCTCAGCCCCAAGGACTATCCTTAGGTTCATTTCCCAATCAGCGAAGTTTGTGCCCTTAAAGACATTGTCACCCATGATGATGTCTCAGACATTTCCCTTGCTTGCCATCTCAACTACGATAGTCCAACTATTTAGTTAACGATAAAATGGGTACAGTCAAACTGTTACAAAAAAATAACAATGTATTAGTCCAACTAATTTTAATAAATAGACGAAATAATATTGAAAGACGCGTAAGGCTAAGTATCTGAACGAAATTGCAAATTCAATACTAGCCTCCCATTATTTTCATCAAGTCTCTAACCCTCTGTCGAGAACTCAGGAAATCCTATTTCCTAGTGGGCTAGGATCCCGTTAAATAACACACAACCTTGACTTTGGCCAACAAATTGTATGCTATTCAACTAGGTAGATCTCAAAGATCAATTGGATCCCATCCAATTCCTAGATCCGGTTAGGTGGACATCCAAATCCAAAACATATGTATATTACTTATGCCAATGTATCTAATACATTTTCCTAACCATATCCTCCGAATCATCTAGGCCTTGGCTTTGGCACAACAAACCTAATGATTCCAGTTAAGCGGGACCCATTGACAAGGAAAGTTTCGTAATCAATGTCGTTTGGACAAGAAGTGATCTTGACTTTGGCCAACAAATCACAACTTGGACAAGACACCGATGTGGAACAAAACTCTCATGATTCAAGTACATCCTCAATTGACAAAGGTCTTGACTTTGGCCAACAAACAATGCCAATTTTGGATCTTGAACAAGAATCATTCAATGGAAGGATAATCGCTTAATATAAATTGTGGAATTAGGTGAGAAGAGAATACAAAGAGATAAAAGAGATAAGGCTGGACACGCAGGTCCAATTTATAAATCTAAATTTACAATAATTTCTAAAATTAACCCTTTCCCTTCTAATATCCATCCGATATACACTATTCATTCATCACATACATATATATTCAATCAAGACATGCTATACAACCAATCAAATCCAATTAATTAGTCTTTGTTTAAGTGATCATCCAATGTTCAAACAACGGTTTGATTTTGCGCGAGTCTAACTCGTTTGAGAATAAGTACATTAGGTACGAATTCACGAATTATATCGAACTACCCGTTAAATCCAATTTAAGTCGTATTCAATACTAATTCAATTTATTTAATTCCAAATTAAATGTTTACACTTTTAATGTGCTTTTAAAGACTTAGATTCTAAATCTAATCTAATTGGGTCTCCAAGCCCAACTAACATCCAATGTTTGTTTAATTAAAGTCCGATGGGCTTTCAATTGATTTATTAAGGCTTGGACTTTGGTCAATGTGGGTCAAACCCAATTACCAAGCTCAAATAAGGAATCACCCTTAAATGCCATAAAATCAATTTCAAGCCCATAAGGCCCAATTAAACATTAAAGCCATTTTACTATATTTGGACTTAATGGAGTGATTTAAGCCCAAATTGGATCCAATCCTTTTGGCCCAAATCTACTTGGCCCAACCAAGCCCATTATGCCCAATATAATAATACAAGCCCAATTATACAATTAAGCCCATTAATTAAATTTCAATATTCCAAATTTTAAAATTCAATTAATTAAAGTGTAAATCCATGATTAATTCATTAAACCAAATATTTCAAAAAACACCAATTTAATTTATTAATCATCACTTGTTCAAAACAAATGTCCAACATTTATTTGAACAAAAAATCAAGTCCTTTAACATGCCATATTGCATTCGGCCAAGAGGGATTTTTTGGTTCGATTTGTTTTTCAATCCGATTGAATCACTAATCTAAGTCCCGTATATATTTTAAGTCATCTAATGAACTTGTAAACAAAAAATCACAATCCAGTACAAGAACATTCATATTCGGCCAAAGCAACAATTTAGGGGAAAAATCATCCAATGCATTTTTCTCAAAATTGATCATGTATAATATCATATTACATACATATAAGCATACTTTATCATCAAATTTCACAAGAACATGCTTCAGAGCAAGGACCTCCATATTCGGCCAAAGCAACAATTTTGGGGAAAAATCATCCAATGCATTTTTCTCAAAATTGATCATGTATAATATCATATTACATACATATAAGCATACTTTATCATCAATTTCACAAGAACATGCTTCAATCAATTTTACCCAAATAAACCCTAATGTATTTCATGCTTAAACATGGCTCCATGATACCATTGTAGATTTCTATTATTAGTCCCAAAGAAAGTATAAGCCAATGAAACACACGATTTACATGCAAAGCTTGAAGCATGGCGGAATCATACTTACAAAGCTTGTGATGAAAAATGATGAAGAAAATCCTTGAGTCTTCAAGGTGGAAACTTTCGGCGAAGAGCAAAAGGGAGAGAAGCTTCAAGTCTTCAAGTATTCCAAGCTCCAAGGTTGTTTCCCTATCACCTCCTTTGATCCTTCATTGTGCTAGCAAAATGGAGAAGATGAAAAACAATTTTTCTTGCCTTGTTGAAGCTCACGGCGTGAGCAAGAAGAAGAGGGAGAGAGGCTTTTGGTTTTCTTTTGATTTTCTCTTTCTTGTTTCCAAAACCGTGAATGATGAGATAACAATTACCAAAAAATATTTGGTAAATATCCCTCCAAAAACGTGAAAAAATTTTCCCTCCCAAAAGCCATTAAATGGCCTCACCTACTTACATTGAGAATAGTGACAATGTATCATCCAATAAATGTGACTAGATACATCCATCAACTAGTCGTGTCAAGTGATGAGACTTCGCGATGTGATTGCGGGTCCCACTCATTTCAAAATACGAATGTGTCCGCAAACACTTTCGGGCTCGATTTCGCTAATTCCGAATTAACGAATTTCCGTCGCGACGTAAATTAAATAATTATGCCTAGCGAAATTACTATTCATATCGCTAACGAATTAATTCTAAATTAATTCGTTTGCCCGAATTAAAATCCGATTTTAATTCCGCGTCGAAATCTAATTTCGTTTAATATATCGAATATATTATTTTATCGATTAATTCCAAATTAATCGTTCTCTCTCCTAATTAGGCATTTTATCCAAGATAAAGTTTCTCCGTAATTAATCCAAGATTAATAAAGTTCGATTCAAATATCATAGGTGAATCTTCAGGAAGCGACCCAAGAGATCTCCGGATATGTTGGCAGCAAATACGGTCGTTGGATAATCCGAACACGTACGTACCTCGTACTACGTTTTTACCAATTTACAAGACAAGGTTGGCTTCTAGCAAAGCGCCATGCATACCCAATTCTCCAGAAATATTCTTATTGGAATATTAGATCTTTATCAAGCGTAGTATACCGTAGTATCGCGTACATCGATCCAGTATCGGACGATCACATGTTAGGCCTGGGGCTGGAAATGTGTCTGCCCCGTACGAAACATATATCGGACATCAAACAACTAGTCTCTTTAAATCAGACAATCCTGACCTGGTCATATTGTCCCGGCGGTTGCAACCTTTTATAGAGTACTAGTTCTGTATCCTGCGTGATCATCATCTCCATATGTCTGAAGTGATACTTCCATCTTGACATCACATCCAGTACACTACGATTCTCGATAAACCCAGAAGAGGTGTACACAGAACCGGTTAAAGCCCCGAACCACCAAAACCAAAGTTTACCGATTGTCGCAAGTACTAGCGATGCAAGTCTCAGGTTAAGACCATATACACCTACCCTGATACGGCCTCCCATAGACATGCAGACATACTACCAATGGGATTCCGCGGGGTCTATCCAGAGCGAAGCTGTTTTTCGTACCATCGGTAAAACACAACCTCCTATCGCACTTGCATAAGTATCCAATACTTAAATATATGAGAACTATGTCGTTGTGCCATCACAACTCGCACAAGTGCAATACTAGTCTATTCCGCATTATGGATGTCCGATCTTGATAATACTCCGACTAGGGATATTTAATGATTAAACCTTTTTATATTGATACTGTCTCATTTCATCTCAATACGGAACTAATCATATGGACTTTTGCCATTAATATATCAAAGTAAATAATTTTACAGAACGGCAAAAGGCAATTTCATTATCACATAGTTGACTTTGTACAATAATACAATATCATTTACAAAACAGTGACGCTATGGGTCATAATGTCTAACATACTTAAAATGGGAAAATGTTATAATGTAACTAGTTTGACTAGATACATTATCTTTATATCAGTGTTTAACCCGCTGCGGGTAAACCCTTATATTCTAGAACACTAAAATGTTTTATTATATAAAGTTGATATTGAGATAAACACATTGGATGTGAATAATAGGATTTATATTTTGAATATAAATAAAATCTCAAATATAAAATGACAAATAAATAGCTCAACTGATTTGATCAGGAGAAACTAATTATGGCATTGTTGTCTGAAACACAATCAAACAAGACTCGTATATCCGCACTTTTGAAGAGCGGGTACCAGGACTAATTTGATTCCAATTAAATAAAGTCTACGAATCTAGTTTATTGGGCAAAGTTCCTAAAACACATTTACTTGGTAAAAGTGTAAATGCCACCGATCTGCTAGCCCTAATTCATAGTGAAGCAAGTGGGCCCATATCTATCTAGGCTAGAGGTGGATATGAATATTTCGTGACCTTTACGGATGTGGCATCTCGTTATGGTTATGTGTTTCTTTCGAAGAACAGAAATCGGAAACTTTTACAGTTTCGATACGAAATAAACATACAGATCGTCTATAGTATTATACCGTCACAGTAAGACCGTAATGGAAAATACTTAAGCAATAAGTTTCTAACATACTTGAAAGAGTATAGTATTCTTTCAATGAGGACTCCTCTCGGAACACGTCATTTTGACGATGTGTCCGAACTGAGTAACCGAATTTTGTTGGACATGATAAGGTTAATCATGAGTCGCTCTGAGCTACCATTTCCTTCAACGGATAAGCATTAACAGTGCAGAACTTATTTAGAATAAGGTTCCATAATAATCTGTTTGACAGATTTCATATTAGATATGACAGGATAGAAACTGGGTTTCACATTCCTAATAATTTGGGTATGCTAGGCATATTTTTTGGATGATACCAAACCAGAACCCAAATTGGATAAGTGCCAATTGTAGGTTTTCATAGGGATACCATAAGGATTGTACTTATACATCTCACGAGAGAACAATTAGATTGTTGCTCGCCATGTGGTTTTTCCTAAAAGGAATACCGATATACAGTGGTAAGTGAGAGGATAGTAAAACTCGATGAAAATCGAAGTGATACTATTCATGGCACTGATTCCTAATGGAACACAAATAGTTCATCAAGGATGAAACTATTACCATTAATCTTCGTATACACAAGAACCGCGTATGTCGGAGAGAGTTAGAAAACAAACCTGAGGTATGAGTTTCTGATCTCACCTCGTAAAGATGTCAATCTTTTGAGGCATACCAACTGACTACATATGAGGAAATGATACAAGGTATCGACTCCCTATCATGAAAAAGTGTCATGAATCCGAAATGGATTCCATGTATATCAACAAGTTTGGATACTAGTTGATGTACCACAAGGCATTATGCCTAATGGTACTTATAAGTCTTCAAGGAAGACATACATGGATGGCAACATACCAACGTATAAAGCTAGGCTTTTAACGGAAAGGTATCGTTATCAACATTGTGTTGATTACGATTCAACCTTTTAACTGTTGCCACGGTAAATCCATTTGGATAATGCTTGCTAAAGCTACATGTTTCATTTATAAAATATGTCAGCAGAACGGGAAATTCGCTTTCCTGGAAAGGAAACCTTTTGGAGGATGTTTACAACATCCTGTCGATTTTGTCGTACCAAAACTAGCAAACAAGGTTTACGGGTTATTGGATCCATGTTTGGATTGAAACAAGCATATGTTCTTGGAATTGTCGTTTTGATGTAATCATAATGGTTATGATTTAATTCAAAAACGAAATGATTCTTGTGTTTAAGGAGGTTAGTAGGAGCGCACTGACAGTGGCTGTCCTAAATAAATAATGATAAAATATGTCATTTCTTGGAAATGATATTCCCATAAAACAATCGGCAAAAGCTTGGCTTTCGAGAAACCGATAAAGATAACTGAAAGTCACAAACGGTACTATACAGTTTGAATAGCGGTACATTGAGCTGGAAATCTTCCAAGCAAGATACTGTTACCGAATAAGCAAAAAATACGGGTTATTGCAGCAGCTGTGGCAGCAATAGAAACCTTCTGGGTCGAAATAAATATCTAATTAGATTAGATATAATTATGTTAGCAGCTGAGCTAGGCTTGAGCACAGGCTAAAGAATTAACGGTCTCATCAACGATCCAGATAATTCGACATTCATCTGATTCGTTCGGATCATACATCATGGCGATGTGATGATCGAATAAATCGCATCAGATGATAATCATGAAAATCCGCTAACGAAAGTCTTTCTCAGCAATTTGAGCGAACCGTACATAGTTCGGGTGTTAGACACTCGAGTGACTGACTATAGGCCAAGTGGGAGATTGTTGGACAATTATGACCCATAACATCACTATTTGTACAGCTCATGTGTTGTTGTACAAATTAACTATGTGACAAAGGAGATTGCACTCTTATCATTTGTGATTAGATCACCTAGATGTATAAATGATTAGAGGTCCTTATGATTAGTGACAAAACTCACTTGGGTTGGAACCAAGCAAACCCCAAGCATCTTTCTCAAAACCCCAAGAACTTTGAATACTGATTTTGTAGGAACAAAACCCAACCAAGATCAGCCCCTAACCACCATGAAAATCACGTCCATGATAACCACAAGCATGAAATCAGATTGTATTTTGCTAGCAATGGAGACGCCACTAAGTTGCCAAGCTTAGATAAGTCAATTTGAACTTGAAAAGGGGAATCCCTCCCTTACAAGAAATTTAGCCATAGCCAAAGCTTAAAAGCTTCAAAGTTTGATGAAAATGTCGTGAATGTTATTCCAAAGAAGAAGAAAACAAAGTTTAAATAGGTTACAAAGAGAAACCCTAAAGGTGTGAATGGACAAAAATGTCCCTAAAGTGAAATTACCAAAAGACTTGAAAACTACCCAAACCATTCACTCAAGCACGTCCCCAAAAGTCTTTTCCCACCTAAAGTAGCTTAAAACAATGATTAGAAACTAATCTAACTTAAGCTAATTTGAGGTGCTTACATCAAATAGTAAATTGACGTGCTTACTCAATAAGCAAGGTTCTAAGCATAATTAAGCCTAATGGCATAGTCAACCATGCTAATTACATCATAAATAAAGTCAAAATGTCGAGCACAAATGACAAAAATGCCCCCATTTGGCCGAATTCAACATGGTCCCAAAATGGGTGAAATCGGGTCAAAAGGATGCTGGTGCTGAAGCTACTCTGCTATGCTTCAGTCTGAGCTGATCTGGGTCAAATGAAATAGCTTGGGGACCTCTCTGGTTATGCCCATATATGTCTCTGGTGTGCACTTGACTCGGTTGCTGCAACTGGTCACATAGCTCTGAGCTAGTCCCGCAAAGGCCTCTCTGATCTTCTTTGCTCTTTGGCGAGTGATTGGACCTGTTGGAAACTGCATGGGTTCTTCCAAGTTGTTAGCTGCATGCTGTAATGTCTCTGGTGTGGTTGGACTCATGTCATTCCCTCCTTGTTGAAAAGGATTCGACCTCGAATCTGAACCTGCATCAAAATGAGTTAAGTCAGAAACATTAAAAGTAGCAGAGACGTTGTACTTACCTTGCAAATCCAGCTTATATGCATTGTCATTGATCCTTTCCAAGACTTGAAAAGGTCCATCTCCTCTCGATTGTAGCTTAGATTTACGTTGTTCGGGAATCTCTCTTTACGCATGTGTACCCAAACCCAATCACCAGGTTGAAAGACTACACGTTTTCTTCCCTTATTTGCATGAGAAGCGTATTGCTCGTTCTTTCGTTGAATGTGCTCTTTTACCTTCTCATGGATATGCTTCACCAAATCAGCCTTCCTTTTGCCATCTAACCCTGTATGCTCATCAATAGGTAATGGTAACAAATCCAATGGAGTTAGTGGCTGAAAACCATAAACAATCTCAAAAGGTGAAAATGATGTAGAAGAATGAATGCTACGATTATATGCAAACTCAATAAATGGCAAACAATCTTCCCAACTCTTCAAATTCTTACCAACTATAGTGCGCAATAATTGAGATAAAGTCCTATTAACTACCTCCGTTTGTCCATCAGTCTGTGGGTGACATGTGGTAGAATACAATAGTTTGGTGCCTAGTTTAGCCCACAAAACCTTCCAAAAATGGCTAAGGAACTTAACATCTCTATCAGATACAATACTCCTAGGTATACCATGGAGTCGCACTATGTCTCTGAAAAATAAATCTGCAATGTTTGTAGCATCATCGGTTTTATGACATGCAACGAAATGAGCCATTTTACTAAATCTATCAACTACAACAAAGATTGAATCTCTACCCCTATTTGTCCTTGGCAACCCTAATACAAAATCCATCGATATATCAACCCAAGGTTCGCTAGGTACAGGCAAAGGAGTATACAATGTGGCATTAATTTAGATTTAGCATGCTTACATGTTAGACACTGATCACAATACGCTCAACATCACGTTTCATTTTAGGCCAATAAAAGTGCTCATGTAAAATAGCTAAAGTCTTAGTAATCCCAAAATGCCCCATCAAACCTCCCCCATGCACTTCTTTCACAAGCAACTCACGCATACTACAAGTAGGAACACACAACCTGTTCGCTTTAAATAAGAAACCGTCATGAATGTAAAACTTTCCAAAGAGATGACTTTGCACAAGCAACAATAATCTCACCAAAATCAGAATCACACTCATATAGTTCCTTAATCAAATCAAATCCCAACATCCGTGCATGCATTGAAGTAATTAAAACATACCTGCGAGATAATGCATCGGCCACGATGTTTTCTTTACCTTGCTTGTAGCGTATAATATATGGAAATGACTCAACGAATTCCATCCATTTTGCGTGTCGCTTATTCAGCTTACCTTGACCCTTCATGTGTTTTAATGATTCATGGTCGGTGTGGATCACAACTCTTTAGGCCACAAGTAGTGCTGCCACGTCTGAAGTGCTCTCACAAGCGCATATAACTCTTTATCGTACGTGGGGTACCTCAAAGCTGCTCCATTCAGCTTCTCACTAAAATAGGCTATTGGCCGCTTTTCTTGCATAAGAACTGCTCCAACCCTAACCCTGATGCGTCGCACTCAATTTCAAATGTCTTCTCGAAGTTGGGTAGTGCCAAAATGGGCGCACTGCATAACTTCGCTTTAAGATCCTGGAATGCTCGCTCTTGCGCCTCGCCCCATGAAAACCAACTGTCTTCTTTACTACCTCGGTCAATGGCGCGGCAATGCTACTGAAGTCCTTGACAAATCTCCTATAAAGCTCGCTAAGCCATGAAAGCTTCGGACTTCTGTCACTGTAGTTGGTGTAGGCCATTCCTGAATTGCCTTCACCTTCTCCACATCTACCTCGATGCCATCTGCACTCACAACAAATCCAAGAAAAACAAGTCTATCCATGCAAAATGTGCATTTTTCAGAGTTAGCATACATTGTTCTTTTCGTAAAACATCAAGTACATGTCTCAAATGTAATTCATGCTCCTCAATCGATGTACTGTAAACTAAGATGTCATCAAAGTATACCACAACAAACTTACCTATAAATGCACGCATAACATGATTCATTAATCTCATAAATGTGCTAGGTGCGTTTGTAAGACCAAATGGCATAACTAACCATTCATATAATCCATATTTGGTCTTAAATGCGGTTTTCCACTCATCTCCCTCTCTCATGCGAATTTGATGGTATCCACTTTTCAAATCAATCTTACTAAATATCTTGGAACCATGCAATTCATCTAACATGTCATCTAGCCTAGGAATAGGATGGCGATACTTTACCGTTATATTATTGATGGCTCGACAATCAACACACATCCGCCATGTCCCATCTTTCTTAGGAACTAGAAGCACTGGTACTGCACAAGGACTCTGCTTTCCCTTACATACCCCTTGTCCATCAAATCCCGCACTTGCCGTTGAAGTTCCTTTGTCTCCTCAGGATTGCTTCTATAGGATGGCCTGTTGGGAATGACTGCTCCAGGTACGAAGTCTATCTGGTGCTCAATGCCTCTAATGGGTGGAAGCCCACAAGGAATGTCCTCAGTCAGTACATCGTTGTAGTCCTGCAAAAGAGATGAAATAGACATAGGAAGCAAAGAGTCAGTGTTAGAAAAATAAACATGGGGCTCCTTGTAAACTAACAATAGCATCAGGCTGCTAGTCTTGAAAGCTCTCCTCGCTTCACTCACCCTCACCCATGTAAAACTTCTTTTCACTCTCCCTTTGGTATCCCCCTTACTTTCACTCTCACTTCCCTTGGGTAAACTCTCGGCCTTGGCCTTATTTTTCACACTCTCACTAGTTTCCCCCAAGTTAGTGTTTGCACTCGCCCTCTCTTTATCCCTCTCAAGTTGCAACTTAACCTGATCTTCATGGACTTGCTTTGGTGTAAGTGGGTATAGTGTAATGGGTTTCCCTTTATGTTGAAATGAATACTTATTCTTGAACCCATCATGAATCACCTTCTTATCAAACTGCCACGGCCTCCCCAAAAGTATATGACCCGCATGCATCGGAATCACATCACATAGAACATCATCTGTGTAAGGCCCAATGGTAAAGCTCAATAATACCTGCTTCGTTACCTTCACTTCACCACAATCATTTAACCACTGCAACTTGTAAGGCTTGGGGTGCTTCAAGCAACTCAACCCCAATCTCTCAATCAAAGTCGTGCTAGCCACATTGGTACAACTGCCTCCATCTATAATCATACTACAACCTTACCATTCACACGGCATCTGGTGTGGAATATGTTCTCCCTCTGCTGATCACTCTCATCCTCAACAACTTGTGCTGTCAAAGCACGCTTAACAACTAGGGATAAGTTATCTAAAGGGTATGCAGCTCCCTCATGGTCACTAGCATCTTCTAACTCCGGCATCTCATCCTCAACCTCATCATCTGTAGAGTACACATCTCCGCTCTTGTCAATCACTAAGGAGCGCCTATTGGGACATTGTGAAGCATAGTGTCCCATGCCCAAACACTTGAAACACTTGACATCCTTAGTTCTCGTAGTTGTACCCTCAGGTTTAGGTCTAGGTTTACTCGATTCTGCAACCTCTTTACCCTTGAAACTAGGTTCGGCTCTAGGCTTGTTAAAGCCTCCACTGAAATCACCTCTAGGCTTGTTAAAGCCTCCATCTCGCTTCTCATTCGGAACCCATTTCCCCTTCCAAGTAGAAGTAGTCTGAGTACCAAATCTGGATGTGGCCTTCTTCTTGAGTTGCCTCTCTACCTTGATAGCCATGTGAAGCATGTCCTCCAAATCAACATAATGATGTAACTCCACCATGTTGGCAATCTCCCTATTTAAGCCTCCAAGAAACCGTGCCATAGTAGCCTCTGCATCCTCAACTACATTCGCCCTGATCATGGCAACTTCCATCTCTGTGTAGTAATCCTCAACACTCTTGGTACTTTGATACAGATGTTGTAGCTTCTGATACAACTCACGGTAGTAATGGCTCGGAATGAACCTCTTCCTCATAAGACCTCTGAGTTCTTCCCAAGTCTGAACTGGTCTCTCATAGTTTCTTCTCCGAGTAGTAACAAGCTGATCCCACCATATCATGGCATAATCAGTAAACTCAATAGCTGCCAGACTGATTTTCTTCTCATCTGAGTAGTGATGGCAATTGAATATCAGCTC
Source organism: Zanthoxylum bungeanum (assembly GCA_019454045.1). Taxonomy (NCBI): domain Eukaryota; kingdom Viridiplantae; phylum Streptophyta; class Magnoliopsida; order Sapindales; family Rutaceae; genus Zanthoxylum; species Zanthoxylum bungeanum. The sequence goes on along the minus strand of SKCR01040268.1, from coordinate 35,080 downwards.
AATCTTCTTCTCCCATTCCAAATAAGCCTCGGGATCATTCTTCCCCTGAAAGGTTGGTATCTTGATTTTAATGCTACCTAGATCTCCATCTAAGTCCCCCCGTCTACCAAAACCCCTTCGATCATAATCCCCTCGCCTATCATCAAATGCACCTCTATCATCAAATCGTCTATCCCTCCTATTATGTCTCCCATCAAACCTCCTATCACACCCTCATCACACCCACCAACCCCCTACCATGCCTCCTATCTTGTCTAGGCTGAAACCTCTCCTCAACATCATCAAGATCATCAAAATCATCAAAGTCATTCTCGGCTTCTTCTTCTTCATGATGGTATATGTTGCGGTGGTACTCGACGTGGTGGCACATTATGAGGTGGTGGTACATTATGAGGTGGTAGTACATTATGAGGTGGTGGTACATTCTGAGGTGGTGGTGCTCTGGGAACACTGCCCGACTGAATACTCTCTACACTCTTGGACAACCTTTCCAATGCAGCATTCATATTCTCCATCATATCTGTAAACTTTCTATCCATAGCTGCAAGCTTCTCATCGACGGTTAAACTAACACCTGCCATTTCAAAGCTCAACAAACAAATTAGTAATAACAAGAAAGTAATACGATATGTAAAATCCTCTCAAGCTCACAATCTCACGTGTTTACACTCAATTATATCACTCCACTCGTGTTTGTACTCTATTGGCTTTTACCCGATACTGTGCTCACACTCACTGCCTTTTACCACTATTGAGTTCTTCCTCAATCCAATTACAAATCAACTCAATTCCCAGAATGGTCAACTAAGATGTAGTCCACAAGCTAGCAGAAACACAATGTATATATAGAGCAGGTGGAATAAAGAAAATAAGATAAGTAATCACGGAGACTCAATCGAAAGAAACCTATAGCTAGAGTGCTCAGAATAAGAAAGAATGACGAGTTAGCTAAATGCAATAAATAAGCAAGCAAGCAATCAACGTGTCACTGAAGTAATCTTGTGGTCACTCACTATAGTGTTTGAGCTCACCATTTTCTTTTCTTCTCACACACACTCACAAGTGTTTACACTCCAATGAAACACAATGAAGCACAAAGGATTTCAATTCGGCAATAACACAAAATAGTCTTTCAAGCTCAAACCAATACAAACCAAATCAAATCAATGTAACTCATGTAAAGCAATCCAATCAACTTGCAAATGGTCTAATCAAGCTAAGCACAATGCGACCAATTCTCTTTCTTCTTTTTTTTTCACTTTTTTTTTTTTCAAAACAAGTAGGTGACTCAGCTGCTTACGTAAGTAGCTTACAAGTAGGTCAAGTAAGCATGTCAATTCGGAATGGTAAGTTACAAACCAACTAAACACTTTTCCAACTAGCTTGGTGATGCAGCAACTTGCCTCTTCAAGCACCTCTCAAATGCAATGATGGCTACTCAAGTTTCCATGTCAAGCTCATGAGTGCTTCCATTTTCAATGTCATGCTAATGATTTCAACACAAATCCAATGTCAAACTAATGATGCTCACGCAAATCAGCAAGCACACTTGTTAATTCATGCTTCAACATAAGCACATCAAGCATCTTACTCACGACAATATGAGTAACAAAGCAACCAGACTTGTCTAACAAAGTTAACAACACACAAGCTTAAGTAAACTTCAGGAGTAAGTCACGGCCTCATCAATCCATAAGCATTTCATTTTGTTTCAACACTCATTCACTCAAATGCCTCACAAATCACTCAAACAAACTTGTTTTCCACACACTTCACAAGATTGCAACAACTTCACAAGATTGCAAACAAGCTAGTTCAAGCAATGCTAGGAGTAATGAAGTGCAATCTGATTTTCTCAAAGTAGATATGAACAATACCTATTGAAAACAAGCTAAGTGACATGTATATGGCAAGAACAAAGCAAGGGTGGTGATGGTACTTCCTTGGCCGAATCTGACCTGATGCATTTTTTTTTTGATTTTTTTTGATTTTTGAAACTAATAACTTAATAACAATGTTAAACACGTCCTAGTAACTTACAATTAACAACTAAACACTTGATTCAAGCAAAGAACACAAAAGCCCCAATTTTGACCTAAGTAGCCAAAGCTTAACTCAAAGAAATACTCAAAATTAGCACAAACTACTAAAGGACAGATTGTTATTCATGCAACAAGGATTACAAATCTGCAAGAAACAACAAGAAACACAACAAAGAACAACCAATGGCCGAAACTTGAGGACAAATTCCTTAATGGCGAAATCAACAACAACACAAAAACAAAGATGAATACAAGATTAAACAACACAAAGGATAGGAAATCAGACCTCAGAACCCTAAGCTCTGATACCAAATGACAAGAACTCACTTGGGTTGGAAACCAAGCAAACCCCAAGCATCTTTCTCAAAACCCCAAGAACTTTGAATACTGATTTTGTAGGAACAAAACCCAACCAAGATCAGCCCCTAACCACCATGAAAATCACGTCCATGATAACCACAAGCATGAAATCAGATTGTATTTTGCTAGCAATGGAGACGCCACTAAGTTGCCAAGCTTAGATAAGTCAATTTGAACTTGAAAAGGGGAATCCCTCCCTTACAAGAATTTAGCCATAGCCAAAGCTTAAAAGCTTCAAAGTTGATGAAAATGTCGTGAATGTTATTCCAAAGAAGAAGAAAACAAAGTTTAAAAAGGTTACAAAGAGAAACCCTAAAGGTGTGAATGGACAAAAATGTCCCTAAAGTGAAATTACCAAAAGACCTGAAAACTACCCAAACCATTCACTCAAGCACGTCCCCAAAAGTCTTTTCCCACCTAAAGTAGCTTAAAACAATGATTAGAAACTAATCTAACTTAAGCTAATTTGAGGTGCTTACATCAAATAGTAAATTGACGTGCTTACTCAATAAGCAAGGTTCTAAGCATAATTAAGCCTAATGGCATAGTCAACCATGCTAATTACATCATAAATAAAGTCAAAATGTCGAGCACAAATGACAAAAATGCCCCCATTTGGCCGAATTCAACATGGTCCCAAAATGGGTGAAATCGGGTCAAAAGATGCTGGTGCTGAAGCTACTCTGCTATGCTTCAGTCTGAGCTGATCTGGGTCAAATGAAATAGCTTGGGGACCTCTCTGGTTATGCCCATATATGTCTCTGGTGTGCACTTGACTCGGTTGCTGCAACTGGTCACATAGCTCTGAGCTAGTCCCGCAAAGGCTCTCTGATCTTCTTTGCTCTTTGGCGAGTGATTGGACCTGTTGGAAACTGCATGGGTTCTTCCAAGTTGTTAGCTGCATGCTGTAATGTCTCTGGTGTGGTTGGACTCATGTCAATTAGTGACTGGATTGAGAATGATATGAGATAGTATCAATCCACGAAGGCAGAATCATTAATTATCCCTAGTCAGAGCATTGTCGAGATTGGACATCGATAAATGCGTAAAAGACTAGTATTACACTTGTGCGCGTTGTGAGGGCACAACGGTATAGTTCTCGTATATTTGGGTATTGATACTCATGCAAGTGTAATAGGAGGTTGTGTTTCACCGATGGTACGGGAAACAGCTTCGCTCTGGATAGACCCCCTCAGAATTCCATTGGTAGTATGACTACGTGTCTATGGAAGTCCGAAATCAGGGTAGGTGTATTTGGTCTTAACTTGAGACTTGCACCGATAATACATACGACAATCTATATACTTTGGTGAGGTCATCCAGGGCTTTAACTGGTTCCTGTGTACGCCAATTCTGGGTATATCGAGAATCGTAGTGTGTTGGGTGTGATGTCAAGATGGAAATGTCACTCCAGTCATATGGAGTTGATGATCACGCAGGGATATGGAACTGGCTCTTTTATAAGGTTGCAACCGTCGGGATTATATGACTTGGTCATGATTATCCAATTCTAAAGAGACTAGTTGCTCGTTATCCGATATATGCATCGTACGGGGCAGACATTGTACCAGCCCCAGGCCTTGCATGTGATCATCTGATACTGGACAGAAATACGTAATACTACGGTATACTACGTTAATATATATCATTATTCCTGTAAGGATATTTCCGAGAATTGGGTAGGCATGGTGCTTTGCTCGAAGCCAACCTTGTCTTGTAAATCGGTACAAACGTGGTACTTGGTACTTACGTGTTCGGATAGTCCGACGACCGATTTGACTGCCAACATATCCGGGGATCTCATGGGTCGCTTCCCAAAGATTCACCGATAACGTATGACTCGCACCTTTAATTATTATGGGATTAATTAGATGAGAGAGAAAATTAATCTGGGATTAATTGCGGAGATATTTTATCTAGGATAAAATATCGATTAAAGAGAGAGAACGATTAATTTGGAATTAATCGAAGAATTAATATATTCGATATATTAAATGAAATTGGATTTCGACGCGGAATTAAAATTAGATTTTAATTCAGGCGAACGAATTAATTTAGAATTAATTCGTTAGCGACGTGAATAGTGATTTCACTAGGCGTAATCATTTAATTACGACGCAAAGGAAATTTCGTTAATTTGGAATTAGCGAACCCGAGCCCGAGATTATTTACGAGCGCATTCGCATTTCGAATTCGAGTGTGGCACATCAAATCAAGCGTCAAATTGGTAGTCGCATCAAGCGTCAAATCACTTGTCACTTTGAGTGATGTGACTTGATTGATTGATGTGACTTGATTGATGTGATGAGTGATGTGTGTGGTTGGCAATTAAAGCCAAATTTGTTGGAAATGAATTTGAATTTCATTTCATGTGTATTAGATACACAAAATCACAAAAACCGTATAACACATTTTTCCCTCCTTTCTCATCTTCTTCTTCTTCTTCCTCTCTTTCACGCCATTTCTGGTTTTGCTGGGCAGTGACCGAAAATGGAGGGAAGCCAAGTGCTTTTTTGATGCAAAAACAAGAGTGCTAGCACACTCCGGGATCATACGAAGGTGATAGGGAAGTCCACCCATGAGCCGGGAATCAAATGACGAAGCTTGGAGCTTTGTTTCATGTTGATTGAAGGCCGAAAATTAGAAGCAAAGTGGCCCACTGCCGCCTCTACCAGTGAGCAGAATTTCAGTTTTCGTTGCCTCTCCGCGTCGCTCAACCGCTCGATGTAAGTATTCCGTAACTTCTGTCGTTGTATTCACACGATTCATGCTTGTTTAATTCGATCTTGGAGACCTAGAATCACTAACAACAACCTTTATTCTAGGAATAAAGATCTACTGGGATAGATTTAAAGTTGTTAACACTCTCCGAGAACTCGTACAATGAAAAATGTATGTGACCTGGTGTCTCATACGCTTTGAGCTTATGGAGTCACAAATAGGCCAATCCAAGTGATAGTCACTGGATTGATATTAAGAACATCCGTTAGTATCTTAGAGAACTAATGATGTTTCTTAATCTGTGGAGATGGAGAACTTGAAGTGACTGGGATCACTTAGCAAGTTTCATAACCGATAAAAATGACTTTAAGTCGCTAAACGGTACAATACAGTTTGAATATCGGAACAGTGAGCTGGAAATCATCCAAGCAAGATACTGTTACAGAATAAACAACAAATGCGGGTTATTGCTGCAGCTGAGGCAGAAATAGAATCCATCTGGGTCAACAATAAATCTAATTAGATTAGATATGGTTATGTCAGAAGCTGAGCTAGGCTTCAGCACAAGCTAAAGAATTAATGGTCTCATATACGATCCAGATATATAATTCAATATTCATCTGATTCGTTCGGATCATACATCGTGGCGATGTGATGATCGAAAAAATCGTATCAGATGATAATCATGCAAATCCACTGACGAAAGCCTTTCCTCGGCAGTTTGAGCAAACCGTACATAGTTCGGGTGTCAGACCCTCGAGTGACTGGCTATAGGCCAAGTGGGAGATTGTTGGACAGTTATGAACCATATCGTCACTATTTGTACAGATCATGGTGTTATTGTAACAAATTAACTATGTGACAAAGGAGATTGCGCTCTTATCATTTGTGATTAGATCACCAAGATATATAAATGATAGGAGGTTCTTATGATTTTTTCCTGGATTGAGATGATATGAGACAGTATCAATCCACGAAGGATAAGTCATTAAATATCCCTAGTCAGAGTATTATCGAGATTGGACATCGATAAATGCGTAAAAGACTAGTATTACACTTGTGCGCGTTTGTGAGGGCACAACGGTATAGTTCTCATATATTTGGGTATAGGATACTCATGCAAGTGTAATAGGAGGTTGTGCTTACTGATGGTACGGGAAACAGCTTTGCTCTGTATAGACCCCCTCAGAATTCCATTGGTAGTATGACTATGTGTCTATGGAAGTCCGAAATCAGGGTAGGTGTATTTGGTCTTAACTAGAGACTTGTACCGCTAATACTTGCGAACATCAATATACTTTGGTTTTGGTCGTCTAGGGCTTTAATATGTTATGTGTACGCCTAAGCTGGGTATATTGAGAATCGTAGTGTGTTGGGTGTGATGTCAAGACGAAAGTATCACTCTAGTCATATGGAGATGATGATCGCGCAGGGATACAGAACTGGTTATCTGAAGGGTTGCAACCATCGGTATAATATGACTTGGTCATGATTATCCGATAATAAAGAGACTAGTTGCTTGTGATCCGATATATGCTTCGTACGATGCAGACACTTAACCAGCCCCAAGCCTTGCATGTGATCATCCAATACTGGATCGAAATACGCAATACCACGTATACTACGCCTGATATAGATCGCTTATTCCTGTAAGCATGTTTCTGGAGAATTGGGTAGGCATGGCGCTTTGATAGAAACCAACCTTGTCTTGTAAATCGGTAAAAACGTAGTACTAGGTACGTACGTATGCGGATAGTCCAATAACCGGATTTACTGCCAACATATCTGGGGATCTCATGGGTCACTTCCCGAAGATTCACCGATGACGTATGACTCGTACTTTGATTAATCTGGGATTAATAAGAAGAGAGAGAAAATTAATTTGGTATTAATTATGGATATATTTTATCTTGGATAAAATATCATTAAAAGAGAGATAACGATTAATTTGGAATTAATCAATTAAAATAATATATTCGATATATTATACGAAATTGGATTTCGACACAGAATTGAAATTATATTTTAATTCGGGCGAATGATTTATTTAGAATTAATTCGTTAGCGATGTGAATAGTGATTTCGCTAGGCATAATCATTTAATTACGTCGCAACTGAAAATTCGTTAATTTGGAATTAGCGAACCCGAACCCGAGCTCGGGATTGTTTGCGAGTGCATTCACATTTCGAATTCGAGTGCGACACGCAAGTCAAATCAAGCATCAAATCTCTAGTCACATAAAGCGTCAAATCACATGTCACTTTGAGTGATGTGACATTTGATTGATTGATGTGATTGATTGTAGTTGATGGAAGTTTTTGAAAAGCTTTTTGAAAGCTTGATTGACATTTAATATATTTTATATATTTGGTATATGTTATTAATTTTGGAAATCAATTAAAACAACAATTTTTCAATTTCTCTCTCACTTTTCTCTTTGTCTCTCTCACGCCCAAAGTGGGCTGCTCCTCTTCTATTTTTTTCTAGTCAAAACCGAGAGCCATTGGAGAGGAAAAGAATGATTTTTGTTGCAAAAATGAAGAGTGCTAGCACACAAAAGGGTCTTGCGAAGTGTTAGTGTTCCTAGAACATGCCAAGGATCTAATAAGCAAGAAAAGGTGTTCATAAATTCATTATAAGTTGCGGAATTACTTACATTGAATGGATTTGAGCTTTTTAAAATTTTGAGAAGAAGATCTCCAAGATCCTTCCTTTGTTGATTACAAGCTTTGAGTTGGTTTCCAAGATCCTTCATTTGATGATTCCAAGCTTTGAGTTGTTTGAATGAGATCTCCAAGATCCTTCATTAGATGATTCCAGCTTTGAGTTGGTTTCCCTATCACCTTAGTTGATTCCATTAAGTGCTAGCTTTGTTGATTTTGCAACAAAATCGAAGAGAAAGAGAGCAAGAAGCTCACGCCCATTGAGAGGATTTTTAGGGTTTCCATTTTGTTCCAAGTGTTGTGTTGGAAGTGAAGAGAGAGAGAAGGCTTTTGGTAAAATCCCTTTTACCCTTTTCACCTAAACTAGGTGGTTGGGTAAATGGTTTTACCAAAACCATTACAAGGTGGTTGGATGGTTGGTGGCTTGGCATAAATGTCAACTACCCTCCCAACTACCACATGTGAAGTGGGCCTACATTTGAATTCAAAATTCAAATGGATTCTATGAATGTTTGTTGCAGCTCGGATCCGTTTAATCCGATTAAATGAACTTTCGTCGTTAAATAATTAAATCTAATTTAATTAAATAACGATGCCTCGCAAATATATTACGAACGTCGTTTACGAATTAATTGTAAATTAATTCGTTCATTCGTATTAAAGTCCGACTTTAATTTCGTAATGAAATCCAATTCATATTAATATATCCGATATATTAATTTTAGCCCATACGAATAAATTATATAGAAAAATCAAATTTAACTATTAAATTTATTCTACCGATTAATTCCAAATTAATCGCATTCTCTCTCTTCCGAACACATTTAATCCCAGATTAAATAATACCTCAATTAATCCCAGATTAATTTTCTCCATCTTAATTAATCCCAGATTAATCTCTCTCTCTTATTAATCCCAGATTAATTCTAATTAGAATCAACTGTCATCGGTGAATCTTTGGGAAGCGACCCAAGAGATCCATGGATATGTTGGCAGTAAATACGGTCATCGGATTATCTGAATACGTGCGTACCTCGTACCACGTGCTTACCGATTTACAAGACATGGTTGGCTTCTAGCAAAGCACCGTGCCTACCCAATTCTCTAGAAATATTCTTACTGGAATATATAATATATCTCAGGCGTAGTATACATAGTATTGCGTATTACGATCCAGTATCGAATGTCACGTGCTAGGCCTGGGGCTGGAACTGTGTCTGCCCCGTACGAAGCACATGTCGGATGTCTGGTAACTAGTCTCTATAATCGGATATACATGACCTAGTCATAATATCCGATGACTGCAGTACTTAAGAGCACTAGTACCGTATCCTACGTGACATCATCTCCACTATGACTAGAGTGATACTTCCGTCTTGACATAATCATACCGATTGTCGCAAGTATTAGCGATGGAAGTCTCAGGTTAAGACCAAATACACCTACCCTGATATCGGACTTCCATAGACACATAGTCATACTACCAATGGAATTCCGAGGGGTCTATCCAGAGCGAAGCTGTTTTCCGTACCATCGGTAAAACACAACCTCCTATTACACTTGCATGAGTATCCTATACCCAAATATATGAGAACTATGCCATTACGCTTCCATAATACGCACAAGTGTAATACTAGTCTATTCGCATTATCGATGTCCAGTCTCGATAACACTATGACTAGGGATATTTAATGATTAATCCTTCATGGACTGATACTGTCTCATATCATCTCAATCCAGGAACTAATCATAAGGACCTCCTATCATTTATACATCAAGGTGATCTAATCACAAATGATAAGAGTGCAATCTCCTTTGTCACATAGTTAATTTGTACAACAACACCATGATCTGTACAAATAGTGACGCTATGGGTCATAACTGTCGAATAATTTCCCACTTGGCCTATAGCCAGTCACTCGAGTGTTTTACACCCGAACTATGTACGGTTCGCTCAATCTGCTGAGGAAAGGCTTTTGTCAGCGGATTTGTATGATTATCGTCTGATGTAATTTATTCGATCATCACATCGCCACGATGTATGATCCGAACGAATCAGATGAATAGTCGAAGTATATATTTGGATCGTTGATGAGACCATTAATTCTTTAGTCTGTGCTGTAGCCTAGCTCAGCTGCTAACAGAACTATATCTAATCTAATTAGATTTATCATTGACCCAAATGGCTTCTATTGCTGCCTCAGCCGCAGCAGTAACCCGCATTTGTTGTTTATTCGGTAACAGTATCTTGCTTGGAAGATTTCCAGCTCACTGTACCGTTATTCAAATTGTATAGTACCATTGTTACGACTTTTAGTCGCTAAATTGTTTAGGAAACTTGCAACAGTGATCCCAGTCACTCTAAGTTCTCCATCTCCATAGTTTAAGACATCATCCTTAGTTCTCTAAGATACTAACGGATGTTCTTATTATCAATCTAGTGACTATCACTTGGATTGACCTGTTTGTGACTCCATATGCTCAAAGCGTATGAGACACCAGGTCACGTACATTTTTCAATGTACGAGTTCTCAGAGAGTGTTAACAACTTTAAATCTATCCCAGTAGATCTTTATTCCTAGAATAAAGGTTGTTTCTCCGAAGAATTCTACGGAGAATTTTTCATGAAAGCCAAGCTTTCACCGATTATAATATGGGAATATCATTTCCAAGAAATGACATATCATCATTATTTAGGACATCATTGTCAGTGCGCTCCCACTAACCTCCTTATATACACAAGAATCATTTGCGTTTTGAATCAAATCATACACCATTAAGATTACATCAAAACGATAGTTCCAAGAACCTAATGCTTGCTTCATTCCAAACATGGATCGAATAACCTGCAAACCTTGTTTGCTAGTTTTGGTACGACAAAAATCGTCAGGATGTTATAAACATCCTCCAAGAGGTTTTCGTTTAAGCAAAGTGATTTTGACGTTCAGCTGCCATATTTTATGAATGAAACATGCAACATCAGCAAGCATTATCCCAATGGATTTAACGTGGCAAAAAGTAAAAGATTTCGTTATAATCAACACAATGTTGATAACGATACCTTTCCGCTACAAGCCTAGCTTAGTACGTTGGTATGTTTCCTTCCATGTATGTCTTCCTTGAAGACTTATATAGTACCGATAGACATAATGCCTTGCGGTACAATAACCAGTGTCCAAACATAGTTGATATACATGGAATCCATTTCAGACTCATGGCACTTTGCCATAATAAGGAGTCGATACCTTGTATCACTTCCTCACACGTAGTCAGTTCGTATTCCTCAATAAGATTGACATCTTTATTAGGTGAGATCAGAAACCCATACCCCAGGTTGTTTTCTGACTCTCTCCGACCTACGCAGTTCTTGTGTATTAGAAGATTACTGGTACAGTTTCATCCTTGATGAACTGTTTGTGTTCCATTAAGGACTTGGTGCCATGAACAGTATAACTCCGATTTTCATCGAGTTTTACTATCCTCCCACTTGCCACTACATGTCGGTATTCCTTTTAGAAAACCGCATAGTGAGCAACAATTACATTGTTCTCAAGTGAGTTGTATAAGTACTATACTTTGGTTTCCCTAGGATAACCTACAATTTGCACTTATCCAATTTGGGTTCTTGTTTGGTATCATCCAAACATATGCTTAGCATTCCCAAATCAACAGGAATGAGAAAACCCGGTCTCTTTCCTGTTCATATCTAATATGAAGTCTGTCAAACAGATTTTCATGGAACCTTATTCAAAACAAGTATTGCACTGTTAATGCTTATCCCTTTTGAAGGAAAATGGTAGCTCAGAGCGACCCATGATTAACCTTATCATGTCCAACAAAATTTGGTTTCTCCGTTCGGACACACCGCCAAATTGACATGTTTCGGGAGGAGTCCTCGTTGAAAGAATACTATACTCTTTTAAGTATATGAGAAACTTATTGTTAAGTATTTTCATCATGGTCAAACCGTGATGTTTTAATACTTTAGCCGATCTGTTTGTTTACTTCGTGTCGAAACTCTAAAAGTTTCCGATTCGTGTTTCATGAGAAACACATAACCATAACGAGATGCACATCCGTAAAGGCCACGAAACATTCATTTCCACATTAGCCTAGCTAGACATGGGCCCAATTACGTCACTATGAAAAAGGGCTAACAGATCGATGGCACTTACACTTTTACCAAGTAAAAGGTATTTTAGGTACTTTACCTAATAACTAGATTCGTAGACTTCATTTGAATGGAATCAATTCGTCCTAGTATCCACTCTTCAAAAGTATGGATATACGAGTCTTGTTTAATGTGTCCCAGACACACTGCCACAAATAAGTCTTATCTGATCAAATCAGTTTGAGCTATTTGTTCGTCATATTATATGTTTGAGATTTATTTATATTCAAAATATAAATATTGTTACTTCACAACTAATGTGTTTATCTCATTATCATCTTTATAAAATAAAACACTTTAGTGTTTAGAATATAAAGGTATACTCGCAACGAGTTATACTCGATATAGAGATAATATTTCTAGTCAAACTAGTTACATTATAACAGTTTCCTAATTTAAGTACACACCCAAAGGGTAGTTCCTAAACTTAGGTATCTACGGTTTAAACAGCCACTGTCGTCCCATTTCCGATTCGCAGATTAATCTCATCTGAAGTCAGTATCCTGCTCACAGCAGATTCTGCACATCAATGCATATTTATGTATCACACTAAGTATTTAAAATCCAATTTAAATACTAGTAGTGAACATATTTATGACAAACATATTTGAAGTCAGAGCCTTGCTCGTCTTCAATTCCTTCATATCTACTTTGTCCATACGACAGTCACGCTTCAATGACCTTGTTTGCCAAAATTTAGGCATACATCTTGGGATATGTCTTTTATCTTCCTAGAAGATTATAATTATTTTGCCTTTGCCATTTTCACATTCCAGAAGTGTTTGGCCAAGCCTTGGCCTTCTAGAATATCGAAGTAAGGTGCGCCTTGCGCTTCTTGCCTTATTGCAAACTTTGACTTTGGTCTCCTTGAGAATAGTCATTAATTATCCAAGAGTTGTTTATTGCAATTTAATACTTCTAAGATCTAAGAATAGATCTATGAAGATCCTTCAATTTCATTATCATACTTTAAGGATCTAATCCTTAGTTCTGATTAAGAAATTAAGGAGTCATTATGACAAGTATAATAAATTAAGCACTAAAGTTATCATCACATGAATCTTCCAAAGATCATGCTCTACTATTTGCTTAACTCTGGGCTTAGGCCTAATATGTTATTTTATCAAATAAAGCAACATATTAGTTTCCAGGACCATCCTGAAATTTTATTCCCAATTTGAAAATTAAAGTCGTTTAAACACATTTTCACCCAGGATTATGTTTTAAACACTAGTCTTTCAGTTTATCTTGATTCTAATAGTCCAACTATTTAATCAACGATTTCAGGTACTATTTAATATAATGATTACTATAGTCCAACTATATAATCAAGTATACTTTTATTGGTTAACATCAAATATACATTGATTACTATAATCCAATGATATAATCAACTATAAATGATCAGTACTATTTATTATAATGATTACTATAGTCCAACCATTTAATCAATTAAATTAAATTTGTTAATTCAATTATATTGATTACTACAATCCAATTATAAAATCAACCATTAATTGAATAGTTTGAATTACAGTCCAACTGTTTATTAAAACAACAATTAAATATTAGTCCAACTAATAAATAATATATATTTGACGAATGATATTTGATTGAGCGCGTATGGCAAGTAATTAAACGAATATTGCAAATTTAATTCTTGCCTCCCACTATTTTTCGGCGAGCCTCTAACCCTCTATCGAGTACTCGGGAAACCCAGTTTCCTAATGGGCTAGGATCCCGTTAAATAACACACAACCTTGACTATGGCCAACAAGCTGCATGATTTTTAACTAGGTAGATCTCTAAGATCAATTGGATCTCATCCAATTCCTAGATCCAGTAGGTGGACTTCCAAGTCCGAAACATATATCTAATATATGCCAATATATCCGATATATTACCTAATCTTTTTCCTCTGAATCAACTAAGCCTTGGCTTTGGCACAACAAACTTAATGATCCCAATTAAGCGGAACCCATTGACATGAAAGCTTCGTAATCAATGTCGATGGACAGAAGTGATCTTGACTTTGGCCAACAAATCACGACTTGGACAAGACACCGATATGGAACAAAACTTTCATGATTCAAACACATCCGCAATTGACAAAGGTCTTGACTTTGGCCAACAAACCAATGCCAACTTTGGATCTTGAGTAAGAATCACTCAACGGAAGGAAAAACGCTTAATATGTTTTGAGGTTTTTTCGCGTGCAAATTGGCAACCAATTTATTATCTTTGTTAAGGTCTCATCATCATACACCCTTAACATGCATTCTAAATACATAATAAAGCGCGTATAAATAAATAAATTAATAATGATATACGGATGGATATGTCACAAATTGTTCCTAGAACAATCACTCACTCACTCTTTCCTCTCCCCGCTAGAACTATTCTAACTTCTACCCAATTACATAATACAATAAAGAAACCTCATTTATATTGAGGGGAATAGGTGAGAAGAGAAATACAAATGAGAAATGAGATAAGGCTGGACACGAGGTCCAATTTAAATAAATTCTAATTTATTACAATTTCCAAAATTGCCCTCGCCCTTCTAATATCCATCCGATATACATTATTCATACAACACATTCATGTATTCATACAGATCATGTTATTCAATCAATCTAATCCAATTAATTAATCTTTGAATTAATGACCATCCAATGTTCAAACAACGATTTGATTTACAACGAGTCCAACTCGTTTAAGATAAATACTTAAAGTACGTGTTCTTGAATTATATCGAACTACAACTTTAAATCAAATTTATTTGTATTCAATACTAATTCCAATTAAATATTTACACTTACTTATAAGCCTAAAGACTTGGATTCCAAATCCAATCTTAATGGGTCTCAAAGGCCCAATAACATCCAATGTCATTTCAATTAAAGCCCAATGGGCTTTTTAATTGATTCTTAAGGCATGGGCTTTGGCCATAATGGATCAAACCCAAATGCCAAGGCCCAATAGGAATCACCCTATTGCCAACAAATCAATTTAGACCCATTAGGCCCAATTAAATTCTTTAAAGGGCCAAGTGATGTATTTGGACTTTATGGAATTGTTTTTGGGCCCAATTGGATCCAATCCAAAAGTCCAAAACCAACTTAGTAAAAACCAAGCCCATTAAGCCCAAATACACACTTTAGCCCAATTCTTAATTAAAAGCTTATTAACATAATTATGATATTCCAAATCACAATTACTTTAATTAAAGTGTATTAGCCATGATTAATTAATTAAACTCAATATTTCCAAAAAACCAATTAAGTTAATAATAATGCTTAATCCATCATTTCATGCTCAACACAATTAATCCTAAATTTATCATTTCATGCTTAACATGCTCTTTGATTTTAACATGAACTTTATTGACTTTGATTCTAATCCAATCAAACCAACAATCAACAATTAAACATGCATTTAAACACATTATTTCATGTTATAAAAAATCAAAAACTGCAGTCCCATGCACAGCAACTTTCGGCCATGCTAACAAATTTTAATTTTTGATTCATTTGATTTGTTTCAAATCTAATAATGCATAACTTTAAGTTATCATATTCTAAGCATGCTCAAAGCATCAATTTGAAAGAATCATGTTCAAAACATAAAAGCCCCAAATTTTAGTCTCATGAACCCTAAAATTTTCATGCTTAGAATTGGCTCTCTTATACCATTGTTAGTGTTCCTAGAACATGCCAAGGGTCTAATAAGCAAGAAAAGGTGTTCATAAATTCATTATAAGTTGCGGAATTACTTACATTGAATGGATTTCAGCTTTTAAAATTTTTGAGAAGAAGATCTCCAAGATCCTTCCTTTGTTGATTCCAAGCTTTGAGTTGGTTTCCAAGATCCTTCATTTGATGATTCCAAGCTTTGAGTTGTTTGAATGAAGATCTCCAAGATCCTTCATTAGATGATTCCAAGCTTTGAGTTGGTTTCCCTATCACCTTAGTTGATTCTATGAAGTGCTAGCTTTGTTGATTTTACAACAAAATCAAAGAGAAAGAGAGCAAGAAGCTCACACCCATTGAGAGGATTTTTAGGGTTTCCATTTTGTTCCAAGTGTTGTGTTGGAAGTGAAGAGAGAGAGAAGGCTTTTGGTAAAATCCCTTTTACCCTTTTTACCTAAACTAGGTGGTTGGGTAAATGGTTTTACTAAAACCATTACAAGGTGGTTGGATGGTTGGTGGCTTTGGCCATAAATGCCAACTACCACATGTGAAGTGGGCCCCACATTTGAATTCAAAATTCAAATGGATTCTACGAATGTTTGTCGCGGCTCAGATTCGTTTAATCCGATTAAACAAATTTCCGTCACTAAATAATTAAATCTAATTTAATTAAATGACGACGCCTCGTAAATATATTACGAATGTCATTTACGAATTAATTCTAAATTAATTTGTTCGCTCGTATTAAAGTCCAACTTTAATTTCATAATGAAATCTAATTCATATTAATATATCTGATATATTAATTTTAGCCCATACGAATAAATTAAATAGAAAAATCAAATTTAACTATTAAATTTATTCTACCGATTAATTCCAAATTAATCGCGTTCTCTCTCTTCCCAACACATTTAATCCCAGATTAAATAATACCTCAATTAATCTCAGATTAATTTTCTCCATCTTAATTAATCCCAGATTAATTCTCTATCTTAATTAATCCCAGATTAATTCTAATTCGAATCAACTGTCATCGGTGAATCTTTGGGAAGCGACCCAAGGGATCCCTGGATATGTTGACAGTAAATATGGTCATCGGATTATCTGAATACGTGCGTACTGTTGGTTTCTATTTAGGTCCCAAGATCATAACAAGCATGATAAACAAGTGTGAATACATCAAAGGAGATAGTGGAATACTCACATCGATCGGTTGAGACGATTCGGCAACAAACAAAATGACTTTTGCCCTCCATTTTGGCGTCACTGCAGTGCAGATTTTTCTGCCCACTGTTTCAGTTTTGAGCCACCATTTTTAGCTTCGAATCTTCGTCGTTTGATTCCCGGCTCGTGGGTGGGTTTCCCTAACACCTTCGTATGTCTCCTAGGAGTATGCTAGCACTTAGATCTCGCCACAAAACCCTCAAAGATGCTCCATCATTCACGCCATTATTGGACAGTGAACAGCCCCTTGGGCGTGAGCTTGAACAAGAGAGAGGGAGATGAGAGAGTTGTCTAGGGTTTCAAAATTCATCTAATGAATAAATGAATACCAAAGTGTAGAGAGAGATTTTTGTTTATATACTTTAGGTAAAACCATTTCACCTTTTACCCTAAACTTGGTAGGTGTGGGTAAATGGTTTTTCCAAAGTAAAACAAGGTAGTTGGTGGTAGGTACACCAACCATACATGGGCCCCACATGTTTGGATTCAAAATTAAATATCTCTACGAATATTTGCCGCGGCTCGGTTTCGTTTAATCCGATTAAACGAACTTCAGTCGTTAAATAATTAAATCTAATTTAATTAAATATTGATGCCTCGCAAATATATTACGAACGTCGTTTACGAATTAATTCTAAATTAATTCGTTCGTTCGCATTAAAGTTCGACTTTAATTTCGTAATGAATCCAATTCATATTAATATATCCGATATATTAATTTTAGCCCATTCGAATAAATTAAATAGAAAAATCAAATTTAACTATTAAATTTATTTTACCGATTAATTCCAAATTAATCACGTTCTCTCTCTTTAGACGATACTTTATCCCAGATAAAATATCTCCGTAATTAATCCCAGATTAATTTTCTCTCTCATCAAAATAATCCCAGATTAATTAAAGTGCGAGTCATACATCATCGGTGAATCATTGGGAAGCGACCCATGAGATCCCCGGATATGTTGGCAGTAAATACGGTCGTCGGACTATGCGAACACGTAAGTACCAAGTACTACGTTTTACCGATTCACAATACAAGGTTGGCTTCTAGCAAAACACCATGCCTACCCAATTCTCCGGAAATATCCTTAGAGGAATGAAGGATCTGTATCAGGCGTAGTATACATCGTATAGTGCATATCGATCTAGTATCGGATAGTCACGTGCTAGCCCTGGGGCTGGAGTTGTGTCTGCCCCGTACGAAGCACATGTCGGATGTCTGGTAACTAGTCTCTATAATCGGATATACATGACCTAGTCATAATATCCCAATGGCCGCGCAGCACTTAAGAGCACTAATACCGTATCTTACGTGACATCATCCCCACTTTGACTGGAGTGATACTTCCGTCTTGACATCACACCCAATACTCTACGATTCTCAACATACCCCATATTGGCGTACACAGAACCAGTTAAAGCCCTGAACGACCTCAACCAAATTATATTGATTGTCGTAAGTATTAGCGGTGCAAGTCTCAGGTTAAGATCAAATACACCTACCCTGATTTCGGACTCTCATAGACACACAGTCATACTACCAATGTGATTCTGAGGGGGTCTATCCAGAGCGAAGCTGTTTCCCGTACCATCGGTGAATGAAAACAAACCTCCTATTACACTTGCATGAGTATCCAATACCCAAATATATGAGAACTATGTCGTTGTGCCCTCATAACGTGCACAAGTGCAATACTAGTCATTTACGTATTCATCGATGTCCAATCTCGATAATACTCTGACTAGGGATATTTAATGATTTATCCTACGTGGACTGATACTGTCTCATATCATTCTCCGTCCAGGAACAAATCATAGGGACCTCTCATTTATACATCTAAGGTGATATAATCACAAATGATAAGAGAGCAATCTCCTTTGTCACATAGTTAATTTGTACAACAACACCATGATCTGTACAAATAGTGACGCTATGGGTCATAATTGTCCAACACGTACCTCATACCACATGCTTACCAATTTACAAGACATGGTTGTCTTCTAGCAAAGCACCGTGCCTACCCAATTCTCCAGAAATATTCTTACTGGAATATGTAATCTATGTCAGGCGTAGTATACATAGTATTGCGAATTGCGATCCAGTATCGAATGTCACGTGATAGGCCTGGGGCTGGAACTGTGTCTGCCCCGTACGAAGCACATGTCGAATGTCTGGTAACTAGTCTCTATAATCGGATATACATGACCTAGTCATAATATCCCGATGACTGTAGTACTTAAGAGCACTAGTACCGTATCCTACGTGACATCATCTCCACTATGACTGGAGTGATACTTCTGTCTTGACATCACACCCAATACACTACGATTCTCAATATACCCAGTAGAGGCGTACACAGGACCGGTTAAAGCCCTGGACGACCAAAACTAAAACATACCGATTGTCGCAAGTATTAGCGATGCAAGTCTCAGGTTAAGACCAAATACACCTACCCTGATATCGGACTTCCATAGACACATAATCATACTACCAATGGAATTCTGAGGGGTCTATCCAGAGCAAAGCTGTTTTCCGTACCATTGGTAAAACACAACCTCCTATTACACTTGCATGAGTATCCTATACCCAAATATATGAGAACTATGCCATTACGCTTCCATAATACGCACAAATGTAATACTAGTCTATTCCGCATTATCGATGTCCAGTCTCGATAATATTACGACTAGGGATATTTAATGATTAATCCTTCGTGGACTGATACAGTCTCATATCATCTCAATCCAGAGGAACTAATCATAAGGACCTCCTATCATTTATACATCAAGGTGATCTAATCACAAATGATAAGAGTGCAATCTCCTTTGTCACATAGTTAATTTGTACAACAACACCATGATCTGTACAAATAGTGACACTATGGGTAATAACTGTCCAACACGAAGGTGATAGGGAAACCCACCCGTGAGCTTGGGATCATTTGACAAAGCTTGGAGCTTGACGAATGACAACCATAGCCGAATCCAAGGGGAACCAGAAAGCTCACTGCCGAGAGGACCAAAGGGTAGAAAAGAATTTTTGTTGTCCACCGCGTCGCTCAACCGATCGATGTAAGTATTCCACGACTTCCTCAATTGTATTCACATGTGTTTTTATGTTTGTTATTCGATCCTCGAGACCGTAGAACTCCAACAATTGGTATCCTTATTAAATCAGATTTTAATTAAGTCTAACCAGCCATAAAGGCGGTATCATTATTTGTCCATAAACCATCCATTTATGGGGTAATTATCTGTCACCTAAAGACCAGCCATATAGGCGGTTTGACTTTATGTCAAATAAATAAAACCAGCCATTAAGGCGGTAAACCTTTTAGTTTGAATTATAATTTCCATATTATAATTAAGGGAGATTAATCTAAACTAAAATAATAAAAGCTTCACCCTTTCGCCAACGGAAATCTAACTACTAAACATAAAAGAAAATAGAAGAAAAAGAAACTACTACTATTACTGAAAATAAAAATACAGAAATTAAATTACTAAAAATAAACACACAAGATGCAATCCTTAAATTCCTTACAAAAACCTAAGGAAAGCATGAGAATTACAAATGAAATGGCTTGGTATTTATAGGAAAATCTAAAGCCTTCCACCAATTTCTCCACCGATTGCTCCACATGGCACCAAACATGGCATCAAACATGGCACCAAACATGGCATCAAACATGCCCCAACATGGAAGCATGTTTGGTGGAAGTTTGACAATTTTTATTTTTTATTTTATATTTTGAAAATGACTATATTAATTACTCAAAATATACTAGATTGTTCATCAATTTCGGCCTTCCAAAACATTAGAATTCGAAAATATTTAAATCTTCAAAGTTGTAGATCTTTAAGTCTTCTTTAATATGCAACTTGAATCAGCTCAATCGGATATCGGATGAAAAGTTATGGCTAAAATATAAAACATACTCAAAATTGGAATTTAGGACTGCACTTCGTGACGCGTATAGTAAAATTTCATTTTTGACCTTTTTCCTCCGGATTTCATCATTTTAGCCCCAATTTGATTCCATTGAGTCCCAATATTATTTTTATCTGTAAAATAAATAAAAACACATCAAAACGTTCATAAACTCAAGAAACTATACAAAATATGAGGTTAAATGAGTGGGAAATAGTGATATAATTACCACTCATCACACCCCCAAACCTAACATTTTGCTAGTCCTCGAGCAAAAAAACAAAATAAAATAACATAAACATCTTTAAAATAAAATTAAGCTAAGCCACTTTCATAGGGATCACAGTTGCATTTATCCTATGCAACAAGCCTTTAAACCCCTAGGTGTCCCTAGTGGACGAGTTATAGTCTCATGAGGGTTTACAGCGACGATACGCACAAGCGTCTTATAAAAGTAAAAAGATAGTAAAACTAATGAACACAAAAGCAAATAGACGAGAGAAAAATAAAAAAGTTATTGACTAAACAAGTGAAACGTCTTATAGCAGTTGTTTTGTTTCTTTCTAAATAACCGAAATGGTAAATTCTCCGATTGTATTTACCATTCTTCATATACATAACCAACAAAATATTAATCAACTCATTTTTTCCCACAATAGTCACAAGTGCAGTTGATAAGAGAGTAATATTTTTGTCCTAAAGTTCTATCAGATTTCACACTTTTTTTTGTAGCAATGGAATGATTTTTCTAAATTTTTTTTCTTTCTTTTTCTGATTTTATTTTTATTTATATACAATATCTTCCATCTATGTAGCGAGCGTTGGGTCAGTGACTCCAAAACCAGTTGGCTTTAGGGTACTAGGTGTTAAGACACCCCTATGGACTTAATAAAGGACACAGAAATTAACAAAGCTATTCTAGGCTCGCGACCTAGTCGAGATTACGGAATAGCCCACGGGGGACTAAACCGGAGAATAAAGGAGTCGCCACCCGATGTGAATCGCAAAAATGATTTAAGGTCGCACTCACCCTTCACAAGGAAAGACCTCAAACTGTTGGGTTCGGAATGGTCCCTTACTTTTGCCATTGGTAATGAAATGATTTGTAAAATAACTTAACCAAATCTACAAAACATATATATTCAAGAATAACCTAGATCTAGTTCGCATTGATAAAAGTAAATCCTATATCTAAGTTTGCATGCTTTAAAAGTAAGTCATCATAACCCAGAATAATCTAATGAGCATATTGAATTATTAACACGAAAAATAAATAACAACCTAAACATAAATGTAAATTAAATTCCTAATACGAATGTAAATAACTAAATCATGCATAAAGAAATAACATACTAACGACTAAATCGTGCTCAAACAAAAGTTTGGATGAAACGAAATATGTGTGTCTCTCGAGTGGTACGTGGAGTTGTTTCCCAAGTATAGACAGTACTACCATCCATTGGGATTCGACTATGAAATTTATGTCTTGGTTTCCATCTGATATACCTCAAGAGAGAACACATATTTCGTTCATCCGAAAGTCATATCATACACCAAACCACAATACTCATGCGAAGTACAATAAGAAAATAAATAAAAATAAAAGAGAGTAAACAAAAAGGGGTGCCCTCGGGTCTAACCTCTTAAGTCCTCTCTAAGAAGTGCGCTTCGCGGTTGTCGGAAGGGTTGATGCTTCGCAACTCCTCCGGTTCACTGATTTTCTATTTTCCTTCGTCCCCTCACTGTTTCGGGTGCTGTTTTCTCCTTTTTTGTTGTATTTTGTAATCGTTATTTTAGGTGATTATTTACAATTTTGTGTATTTTTTGGGGGTGTTTCGTGCGGTTTCTGGTGCAGCTTTTTAGTGGTCTGGTTCGCGGGTTTAAAGGTGCAGTTTGTGGGGTTTAAAGGTGCAGTTTAAGGGGTTTAAAGGTGATATTTTATGGGTGTAGTTTGTGAATTATGGGTGCAGTTTTAGTGGTAAAAAGGTTGTTTTCGGGGCTGTTACTGCACTGTTTTCTAGGCAGTTTGCTGGACAGTTTCGGTGAAGGGTTAATGGGATTTTTGATACTGATTTTGTGTCGGTTAAGAAGACTGTTTTGTTGGTGTTTCTATGTCAGCAAATGGGATGTTGTTTGTGCATTATATTGTTGCTTTTGGGTTTTGTTTATTATCGGTGGATGGGTTTTTTTTCAGTGTTTGACATGAGTATGGCTTATATGTTTGGCATGAGTATTGGGGGAACGTTAACGTGGCTGTGTGTGGCGTTTAAGGGCTGGCAGTGTCGGTTTTGTGTCTTCACGTGGGGGGTAGCAAGAGAGTGGCAGTAAGTGACTTTGGTGAACTATTTTATGTATGTAGGTTATGCTTGTGGAGGTTAGGCTGCTGGAGGTCGTTGGTTTATGGGTATGTTTGTGGCGTTAGTGGAGAGGCTGAGGGGCTTAGCTTTTGGTCGGTTTGTGTGGTTTAATGAGAGAGAAAGGTGTTGCGTGGTCAGTAGGGTTTATTTGGTGTTTGTGCTGAGTGAGGAGAGAGATGAGAGAGAAGAAGCTTATGTTATTTTTGTTGTTAGAAGCCCAGAGAGTTTAGGGTTTTTTCCTTATTTTATAGTAGTGCATGCTTGGGTTAGAGTTGTGCATGGATTTTAAAAAGGAAAGAAATCAAGTAAATATGTGTATATCTTAATTAATTTTAAAAGGGAAATAAATTATGTAATTTTGGTGGGGAATATCTTTAAATTTGGTGAGTGAATTATTTAATTGAATTTAAATCTTTGGTAATTACGAAGGAGATTTATTTAATTTTGGAATGAGATTTAATTTGATTTAATTTCTTCTCTTTTGATTAGGGATATGAATTAATTAAATTAGGAAGGTGTTTGATGAGATTTGATTTGAATCTTTTAATTTGGGAAGCTGGTTTGTCTAGATTTTAGCATGTGTTTAATGTGTGATTTTATTATTTCGGAAGGTGATGGGCGTGGCTTTGGTCCATTTGGGCGTGGCTTTGGTCCATTTTGGTGGGCTTAGTGTGGGTTACGGGGGTTTTGGCCAATGATAAGTTTAAAACAGAGATCTAACAAGAAAACCTGAAGCTAAGCAGACGAATTAAATCCAACAAGGTGTCAATTTCTGACTATTTCCTTCCGAATTCCGTTTCCCGTGACTTCCACAACTTAAAAGGTAGTGTCTCCATACGAGACTCCTCATCGGGACTTATATACAAAAATGCATTGCCTATAGTCGCCCCCACTTTGATAGGACTTGTGCAATGAGTGACATTGACAATCCTATCAAAGTTGTGCAATGCATTTTTACTTACCTGGCTCACCAGTTGTTGCTTGACTTTCCGGTTGCTTTGAACTCAGTTGATATGGCGGTGAGGTGCTTCAACCAATGGTTCATTCCCAAACCGTTATTGCGAGGTGGTCTATTCCCGAACCGTTGCTGTGATTTAGTCCATTCCCGAACCGTTATCGTGAGGTGGTCCATTCCCAAACCGTTACTGTGATATGGTCCATTCCCGAACCGTTACTGCAAGGTGGTCCATTCACGAACCGTTACTGTGAGGTGGTCCATTCCCGAACCGTGCTCCATTCTCGGAGTGCCATTCTTGGCTTGTTCATTCCCGAACCTTGCTCCATTCTCCGAGTTCCATTCCGACCTGTTCATTACCGAACCTTGCTCCATTCTCGGAGTGTCATTCCCACCTTTGTTCATTCCCGAACCGTTCTCCATTCTCGTAGTACCATTATCGGCTTGTTCATTCTCGAACCTTGTTCCATTCTCAGAGTGTCATTCCCGACTTGTTCATTCCCGAACCATGCTCCATTCTCAGAGTGACATTCCCGGCTTATTCATTTCCGAAACGTGCTTCATTCTTGGAGTGTCATTCCCGCTTATTCATTCCCGAATCTTGCTCCATTCTCATAGTGCCACTCTGCTTTGTTCATTCCCGAACCGTGCTCCATTCTCGAAGTGCCATTCTCGGCTTTGTTCATTCTGAATCGTGCTCCATTTTCGGAATTCCATTCTCGGCTTGTTCATTCCCGAACCTTGCTCTATTCTCAGAGTACCATTCATGGCTTGTTCATTCCCGAACCTTGCTCTATTCTCGGAGTGACATTCCCGTCTTGTTCATTCCTGAACCTTGCTCCATTTTTGGAGTGTTGCTGATGTGATGGTTCATTCTCGAACCTTACTGTATGAGAAAAGGATATACGGGTCGCTCCCAGGCTCGATTCACTTTACTATTCTTTGCTACTTTCATTAGGTCAAAGTAGATCTATTGATGTGACGTTACATATCATTATACTGTATCACCTTTCACGAGATAATCCTGATAGCTATACATATTTTTGTCCTCAACGGATGCTTCGTGTCGTAACCAGAGAACCTTCAAAGTACTTAATACACTCAAATCTGATCTTTTGAATGAGTGTTCTGAACTAGACTCCCAGTGTGTGTGTGTGCGCTAAGGCTCTTTCGCAGCTTAATCTTTGAGTAAACCAACTCGATGATTTTTTTTCTCGGAGATTTGGATCAGTGGGTCTAACCAATCTAGATTTCTTGATCATACTCTATGATTACTTCCTCTTACTCAACATGATATAGTTTTCTTTTCTTTTTTTTCTTTTGTCTCTTTCTTTTCTTTCTTTCCATTTTTAACTTTCTTTTTCTTTTTCATTTTTTTTTCGTTTTCTAATTTCTTTCTTTCTCTTTTTTCGACACACCTATCATTTAAGGTAGCATTTCTCCTCTTGGTGGTCCTAATACTCGCCCATGGGTAGCTTCACGCTTATCGGTTATAGATGGTCCATTTTTTCTTTTTATTTTGAGAGACTTTTTCTTTGTTTCCAACCATATCATATATCCTAGCATAAGAAAACCAGGATGGACACCTAGGAAAACGGTCATTCACTGATCCGCCATCTCTTCAACTAGTCATCTCGCCGATCACTCAGGCTTCTACTGCTAAAATCCTATAATCAAGTGCTCATTAGTCCAACCGAGATCAACCACTTATAATACCGGATGAGAGAACATCTCGCACTTATCGTTTCTAAGGTTTCTCCCTACAGTAAAAAATGTCATCACCAGACATATGCTTAACCATTAAAGACTTCTCTCTTTTTTTTCACTCACTTACTATTGGGTTTCTATGATTAGTCCCAAGATCAAATAAGCATAAAATCATGAATGAATAACCAAGAAGAGTGGCGGAAACACAATTACATTGAACGGAATTTGGATGCGTCAAAAGCCCACAATTTCCTTCAAGATTCGGCCAATGAGTGCTTCAAGAAATGGTGTCCAAGCTCCAATCTTTTGATCGTTTCCAAGCTCTTGAATAGGCTTCCACTCTCTCACATTTCCGTGACATTCATCTAGTCTTCCTCTCTCGTTTTCTTTCAATTGGGTGTGAGTTCCATTGATGGTGATACAAAGGATAAAGGCCGAATTCTTGGAGACTCTTGGAGCAAAAAATTTTGTTGATCAACGCATCCATTAGTCGATCTTTGCAAGTATGATTCCGCTATACTTCTTTGTTATTCATTAATGATTTTATGCTTATTTGATCTTGGGATTAAACCTAGAAACCCAACACTCACTCTATGGAATTCTTCCTTTTAACTGCTGATAATCTGGGCTTCGCCCCCTGGGATTATTTCTGAAACTAATATTGATATAGGCCTCGAGCCCGGTATTCCTTCCCGAAACTAACACTGGTATGGGCCTCAACCCTGGGATTCCTACCCAAAACTGATAATGTACTGTTGCTACTTCTGATTGGCTTGCCTTTCCCGCTTTCTCTTTCTCTCTGTGAATACAAAACAAAACAACCAAAAATAGAGAATGCAAATATGTTACGTTTATGTATGCATGTATGAATGAGTTTCCTATCCCGTCGGGTTAGGTCTTCCGCCAATTCCCTTGGTGACCGCTCGGTTTTCTCTTCCTCAGGCAAGTACTGCTTCATTCTATCCAAGTTGGTTGGCTCAGTGAGCTCGTTTCCTTCTAAGTTTGACACCTTCACTGCCATGTTTCCCAATTTATGAATGGCTATCTTGTCTTTTCTCATTGCTTCTTCCGAGGATTCCCCGTGTTCTAAACATCACTGAGTATCATAGTACCAGAGTTGAATGCTTTTGTCAAATATACTCATGTTGCAGGTTGAAAGGAAGAGACTCAGGCAAGCAAGCGAAATGAACATCTTTATTATCATTAAGAAAGGGTTCGAACAAGTAGACAAAATCAATTTCTTTATTAAAAATGCAAGATCAAATAAACTAGGAGGAACAACTTCGAACAATAATTCATTGGCCTATGGTTCTCCACTGATGTCATTCCATATCCCCATGAAAGAAACTGGGTGGCTGAGAGTTTAGAGAACAAAGCTTTCGGGCAGGCCGGAGTTGATCATGTAGGTGGGTGGTGAAACAGACTGGTAGTTTGGTAGAGGATTTCTATCTGTGTTGGGTTGTTCTTTTTCTGGGTTGGGTATTTTGTGGGAATCTATGAGGTCTTGGATTTCATACCTGAGGCAGGTACAGTTATCGGTGTCATGGCCATGCTGCTGGTGGAAGTGACAATAAAGGTTCACATTGAGGTGTGGCGGTGGAGGGTGTGGGAGTGGTTTAACTTCTAATGATTTTAGGAGTCCTTGTCCCTTCAACTTCTCAAGAACCTTAGATAAAGGCTTCCCCAATTAGAGAAATGCCGGTTCCTGATGACAGCAACCTCGATAATAGTGGGTTTGGTCTCATAATGCCCCCCAAAAGTCCTTCTATTCTGGCCATAGAACTTTCTGTTCTCAATTTCTTCCTTCTCAATATCCATAACAGTCTCCCTCAACTGTCAAAAATCAGCAATCAATCGAAGTCATACTCCTCAACTTACCATAAATAGAGGGCTTGTTACCTTTGATGATCATTTTGATCTGGTCCTTCTCCGAAGGCTGAGTCTACATCTTCAGAAGTTGGCTCCTCTAGTGATCTACATACTCTTTTTGAAACTTTCCTCCGGTTTCTGCTTGGTATTCTCCAAGTCACGAAGAGAAAAGTCGATCTCCAAATCTGTGACATACTGTTTTAGAAAGGCGTCTGCTAATGCCCTCCAATCACCCTTGAACATTCTCTCCTGGCCATGATACCATGCCACGGGTGCCCCCTTAAGCGACATTCCGAACATCTTCTAAACTTGATGCTTTGACAGACCCACTGAACTCATCACAGAAAAATACTGTCGGAGATGGACCCTCAGATTCTCGTTCCGTTGAACTTGGCTTTGTCAGGTATCCTGAACTGAGCTGGTAGATTTTCCTCAAAAGTCATTGCCTCATAGTCTAGCAAGTCTTCAAGTTTACCCTTCATCTTGTGAGTAACCGACTGTACCTGATCCCGGAGTTCTGTAATTCGGCTTGGGACCTAGCTATCCTTCACGCATCATATTCCACCATGTCATCATTAAAACCAAGGATGTCATCCCCAACCTATTCGGAGGCTCCTCATGCCTCATATTTTCAGAGTTCCCCCAGCACGGGACACAACCATATTAGCCATAGCAGTAGTCAAGGCTTTCAACTGCTAAGTAAACTTAGTGAGACTGGTCTCCAACTGATCCATACGTGATACCTCATTCTCTGATTCGCTCAAGTTTACTAACGGCCTTTTGACAAGTCTTCCCTCTTTCCTAACCCAACGGGAATCTATGATGTCTTTCAAAACCGCATGTTAGCATATATGCGTGTAATACATGTAATATACAAGACCATCAATACTTTTATGCTAGTTGGCCCATTATCATTTTAAAGCGTTCAATCACGCTATTGCGTGGTGCAAACTTGTCCCAGTTGAAAAAGCCCAACAGGTTTACACTTGAGCGATAACATGGCTAAACGACTTAAAATGATAAGAGGCCCAAACACAAAATGGCCCATCGATATTTTTGAAGCTTTTGGCCCAATTTTCAAAGGACACGAACTCGTCCCAATTTAAAAGGCCCAACAAGTTCATATCTCTTGACAATAAGTCCAACTGAATCCAAATGAGGATGATCCCAAACTTAAAGAATATTTTCTATTGGTCCTATGACTATGGTTCACATGTGGGTTTACGGGAGTGTAAACTAAGAATATCGCTGATGAAGGATTGCCCACAACTAGGACTCCCCACTTAAGGGTTCGAGTGACCGAGTGAGCGTACTTTTTTTATACCTTAAGGCACGTGCCAATGAGTTATGGTGTGTAACTAATTGTCAAATGGATTTCCTATTATAGATTCCGCAGATGGAGGGTGGAGCGAACTCTCTTAAATACCCAAGCCTCTTAGGCTTTTATCGCATTGGTGACAGGAATAAACAACAAGTCCTCCAAATTAGTCTGTCACAGTGAGCTACGGGTAATGATTATCTAGATGCCTTCACAACGTTTCCTTATAGAAAGGTAGTTAATGAAGGAAGACACCAAACCATCACCTAGTCTTGATAATGCCTTTGATTAAACCTTTTTCAACCCACTGTAGACACGGTTAACTAAAGCACAAATCACAAACATTACAAGACATTATTTTGGGGCCGATTCTCTATTCCCAGTGGAGTCGATAGACTGTAGGACACATAAATTGATGATGCTGCTCTACGCTCGCTGCCTAGTCGGGAGTACGGAATAGCCCGCGGGTGACTAAATCGGAGAATAAATGAGTCGCCACCCGGTGTGAACCAGGAAAATGATTTAAGGCCGCATTCAGCCCTCGCAAGGGAAGACCTCAAACCGTTGGGTTGGAATGGTCCCTTACTTCTCTGCCACTTGTAATGAAATGATTTGTGCAATAACTTAAATGAATCTACACAACATATATATTCAAGATAACCTAGATCGAGTTCGCATTAATAAAAATAAATCCTACATCTAAGTTTGCATGCTTTAAAAGTAAGTCATCATAACACACAATAATCTCATGAGCATATTGAATTATTAAACACGAAAAATAAATAACAACCTAAACATAAACGTAAATTAAATTCCTTAAGCGAAAGTAAATAACTAAATCATGCATAAAGAAATAACATACTAACGACTAAATCATGCTCAAACACAAGGTTGGATGAAATGAAATATGTGTGTCTCTCGAGTGTTACATGGAGTTGTTTCCCAAGTACAAACCACACTACCGTCCATTCGGATTCGGCTACAGAATTTACGTATGTGTCTCCATCCGATATACCCTAAAGAGAGAACTTATTTTCCGTTCATCTAAAATTCATATCATACACTAGAAGAAAATAAAAGAGAGTAAACAAAAAGGGGTGCCCTCAGGTCTAACCTCTTAAGTCATCTCTTAGAAGTGCGATTGACGCTAGTCGGAAGGGTTGATGCTCCGTAACTCCTCCGGTTCACTGATTTTCTATTTTTCTTCGTTGCCATCGCAGTTTTGGGCTACTGTTTCCTCAATTTTTGCTGTATTTTCTGGTCTTTATTTTATGTGGTTATTTGTGGTTTTAGGCAGTTTTGGGGGTGTTTCGTGAGGTTTCTGGTGCAATTTTTTAGTGGACTAGTTTACGGGTTTAAAGGTGCAGTTTGCTGGGTTTAAAGGTGCAGTTTTCGAATTATGGGTGCAGTTTTGGTGGTAAAATGGCTGTTTTCAAGGCTGTTACTGCACTTTTTTTTGGGTAGTTTGCTAGGCAGTTTCGGTGAAGGGTAAAGGGTATTTTTGATACTATTTTTTTGTCAGTTAAGAAGGTTGTTTCTGTTGGACAATTATGACCCATAGCGTCACTATTTGTATAGATCATAGTGTTGTTGTACAAATTAACTATGTGACAAAGGAGATTTCACTCTTATCATTTGTGATTAGATCACCTAGATATATAAATGATAGGAGGTCCCTATGATTTGTTCCTGTACTGAGAATGATATGAGACAGTATCAGTCCACGAAGGATAAATCATTAAATATCCCTAGTCAGAGTATTATCAAGATTGGACATCGATAAATACGTAAAAGACTAGTATTACACTTGTACGCATTGTGAGGGCACAACGGCATAGTTCTCATATATTTGGGTATAGGATACTCATGCAAGTGTAATAGGAGGTTGTGTTTTACCGATGGTACGGGAAACAGCTTCGCTCTGGGTAGGGCCCTCAGAATTCCATTGGTATGACTATATGTCTATGGAAGTCCGAAATCAGGGTAGGTGTATTTGGTCTTAACCTAAGACTTGCACCGCTAATACTTGCGACAACCAATATACTTTGGTTGCGGTCGTTCAGGGCTTTAACAGGTTCTGTGTACGCCAATGTTGGGTATATTGAGAATCGTAGTGTGTTGGGTGTGATTTCAAGACGGAAGTGTCACTCTAGTCATATGGAGTGATTTAGAGTTAATTCGTTAGTGACGTGAATAGTGACTTCACTAGACGTAATCATTTAAATTACGTCGCAACGAAAAATTCGTTAATTTGAAATTAGGGAACCCGAGCCCGGGATTATTTGTGAGTGCATTCGCATTTCGAATTCGAGTGCGGCACACAAGTCAAATCAAGCGTCAAATCGCTAGTCGCATCTAGCATCACATCAAGCGTCAAATCATGTCACTTTGAGTGATGTAACCATTGATTGATTGATTGATGTGACTTGATGTGAGTTGATATTTGAGTGTTTGACACTCAAGTGTGATGGTTGATGTGAGTTGTTGTATTAATTAAAAGGCTATTTACCTTTATTTGATATAGGTATTTGACTTTTAATTATTTTCGTATTAGATACACTTTTGGTAATACAACACACTCGACTTCTTCTCTTTCTTTTTCTCTCATCTCTCACACGCCCATGGAGGCAAAAATTGTTCACTGGTTCTGTTAAAAACCGAGAGGAATGGGAAGCTTGAATGTGTGATTTTTGTGGCAAAAATCACAAGAGCTAGCACTCTGAGAGACGTGCAAATGTGATAGGGAAGTCCACCCATGAGCCGGGAACCATTCGATGAAGCTTGGAGCTTGTTCGAGGAGCTCAAAAATAGAAAATGGAGGAGCATGGACTGCTCACTGCCGTGTACTGTCAAGAGGCAGAAAATTAATTTTCGTTGCTTGCCGCGTCACTCAACCAATCGATGTGAGTATTCCGCAACTTCGTTGATTTGTATTCACACATATTTCATGCTTATTATTGATCTTGGGACCTTAATAGAAACCAACACTTTCGTTGGTGTTTATGTGTTGGGAAAAGAGCTGTTATTTGTGCATTATATTGTTACTTTTGGGTTTTGGGTTTTGTTTATTATCGGTGGAGGGGGTTGTTTTCAGTGTTTGACATGAGTATGGCTTATGTGTTTGGCATGAGTATTGGGGAAATGTGAACGTGGCTGTGTGTGGCGTTTAAGGGCTGGCAGTGTCGGTTTTATGTCTTCACGTGGGGGTAGCGAGAGAGTGGTAGTGAGTGGCTTTGGTGAACTATTTTATGTGTGTAAGTTATGCATGTGGAGGTCGGGCTACTGGAGGTCGTAGGTTTAGGGTTTTTTTGTGGCGTCAGTGGAGAGGCTGATGGGCTTAGCTTTGGTCGGTTTGTGTGGTTAATGAGAAAGAGAAGTTGTTGCGTGGTCAGTAGGGTTATTTGGTGTTTGAGCTGAGTGGGGAGAGAGATGAGAGAGAATAAGCTTTTGTTCTTTTTTTTGTTGGTGCCGTGAGTTGTTGGAAGCCTAGGGAGTTTAGGGTTTTGTCATATTTTTATAGTAGTGCATGCTTGGGTTAGGGTTGTGCATGGATTTTAAAAAGGAAAGAAATCAAGTAAATATGTGTATATCTTAATTAATTTTAAAAGGAAATAAATTATATAATTTGGTGGGGAATATCTTTAAATTTGGTGAGTGAATTATTTAATTGAATTTAAATCTTTGGTAATTAGGAATGTGATTTATTTAATTTTGGAATGAGATTTATTTTGATTTAATTTCTTCTCTTTTGATTAGGGATATGATTTAATTGAATTAGGAAGGTTTTTGATGAGATTTGATTTGAATCTTTTAATTTGGGAAGGTGATTTGTCTTGATTTTAGCATGTGTTTAATGCGTGATTTTATTATTTTGGAAGGTGATGGGCATGGCATTGGTCCATTTGGGCGTGGGTTGGTCTATTTTGGTGAGCTTAGTGTGGGTTGCGGGGGTTTTGGGCCAATGCTAAGTTTAAAACAGAGATCTAACAAGCAAATCAAATCTAAGCAGACGAATTAAATCGAACAATGTGTCAATTCTGACTCTTTCCATCCGACTTTCGTTTCTCGAGACATCCATAACTTAAAAGGTAATGTCTTCATATGAGACTCAAACTTCAGATATATATATATATTGGCAACATCTTTGATCCATGTAACGAGCTTTAGGCCAGTGACTCCCAAACTAGTTGGTTTTAGGGCACTAGGTGTTAAAACAACCCTACGGACTTAATAACTCGGATCTCATACATTTTTTTTTTCACTTTTTTTTTTTTTACTCCATTTCCATTTATAAATGCTTCCTCCAATTAAACTAGAGCACTGAATATTACAAACTTTTCAATTACAACTCATGTCTGTATGTTACTATGCATATTGATAATATCTGCCAACTGAGCATATGAAGATTCATTTTAGTCAGTTTTATGGAGAATTTACAAATTAAATAATTTAAAAGGAAATAAACAAAATTAACTTATTTCGAAAATGGGTTGAAATATGTATAAGGAGTGGGAACTCCTTACACACGCTATCTTTCACCAATTTCACCATTTTAGTCAAAATAAAAACACAAAAATGCAAACTTTTTTTGTAATTTTGAAAAAATTTCAATTTTTTTTATTTTTCGAAAAAAATTGAACTAAAAAAAATAATAAAACATCAAACAAAACAAAATACTAGTTAATAATCTCCTCCCCCAAACCTAAATGAGACATTGTCCCCAATTTTTTTAAACAGTAGAAGATGAGTTTTGAAGATATTACCTAGTTAGCTGAAATTCACCGAAACAAATTACCGATTAATATCTATGTCCAATTTACGCTTCTTACCACGATCGCTATCTGACCAGTTCAATTGAAAAGAATGGGATTGATTTTTGGTTCAAATGCTAAGTTTTGGTCAATTAATACCTCAACCTTTGTAGCAGTCAGGAAAATATCTTATATTGATTTTGTGACGAATTCATATCTTTGGATTCGCAAGAAAGACAAATAGAAAATTGAAAAAAAAAATGATCAATGTTAAGTTATCCAATGGGCTTCCGATGAATGTTCAAGTGCGCCATGATGCCACTGTGAATATCTCTTCAAACATTTAGAGCCCACCTGGTAAAGCAATAAATGTATCAGTAATATTGACCATTTCAAGGAGTTGTTCAGACATCCCTGAGACAATGCGTTCATCTCCATTTGTTTGTCCGATTAAGTGTTCGTCCGCCAAAGTTTTTGGAAAGATTCTCAAAAAACATGACCGCCACAATCCTGAACGGCTTTTGAAATGCTTCCCATCAATCCAAGATTGCCACCGCCATATACTAGGTGCATATTTTTCTCTGCTATGATTCTCCCCAATTCTTTTGCAGCCTCAATGAATTCTGGTTTATTACTAGAATTGGATCCACAGAAAACACAAATTTGCTTGAATCGCTGCTGTGAAGTTTCTTCCATTTTCTCTCTCTTATTTGGATGATTATCTAAATATGTATAAGAGATAAATGACGAGCTGAATTTGTAGATCCTAAAAGTGTAAGTAAAAATAGAAGTAGTACCTGTCAAATGACAACGAACGTTAAAATAAATCGTGAAAGTCAAAAAGTAAAAATCTTGTCAACGAAAATAAAAGAAAATAACAAAAGAAAAGAAAATCAAAGTAATTATTAAGGTAACAGAATTGTGTACGCAATACGTCACTCGTTTATTATAAATTCATAAGGATGCGTCTCAAAAATTCATTCTTTACTCAGCCATCACAAATGAATTAGCTCTCTTCTTTGTGATTGTCAAACACCAGTCTTTTGTCTTAAAATGCTCTGTTTGTGCTTTTCCTACAAAACTAACACACAAATAAAAAACTCTAAAACATGTATACCCCAAAATATGAAAACAAAAATTACAACAAATTACATGGGTTGCCTCCCTACTATCGTTAAATTTTTCATCTTTAGTCATACGTGGACTAAATCTATTTATCAAGGAGGTTTCAACATCATTTTGGATATTAAAGATAATCCCATGAGCGTTGCTTTTGAGTGGTCTCTTCCAACAGTAAGGTAGCAAAAAAGAATTTTAT